>CM053792.1:831030030-831387674 GCA_028749045.1 Cupressus sempervirens
AGAGAGAGGAGAGAGAGAGAGAGAGAGAGAGAGAGAGAGAGAGCAAAGGATAGGGGTTCAAAGAGTGCACAGGATAGGATTCATAGAAAGAGAGAAAGGGACACAAATTAGGATTTGGGAGAGGGGGGGTATTAGGGAAAGAGTAAAAGATAAGATGCAAAGAAAGAGAGAGAGGATGGGGTAAGGAGAGAGGGTGGAGAGAGAGAGAGAGAGAGAGAGAGAGAGAGAGAGAGAGAGAGAGAGAGAGAGAGATAAAGTATTGGATGATAGAGGGAGAGGGAGGGATGGAAGAGAGAGGGAAAGAGATAGAGAGGGGGGAGGGGGGGAGAGAGAGGGAGAGGGATATGGAGGGAGAGAGGGGGGATAGAGAGGGGGGGGGGAGGATGGGGTAGGGAGGGAGGGAGGGAGAAATGGGGAGAGAGGGAGGGAGAAATGGAGAGGGAATTAGAGAGGGAATGAGGGAAGGAGGGAGCAAGAGAGATAGAGAGTAGAGGATGGGATTTCAAAGCATACATGAGATAAGATTCATAGAAAGAGAGAGGGACATAGAGTAGGGGATGAGAGAGAGAGTAGTGGATAGGAAAGAGAGAGGTTGAGATTGATAGGGAGTAGAGGATGGGGGTTCAAAGAGGATATGGAATAGGATGCATAGAAAGAGAGAGAGGGACACAGAGTAGGGGATGGTAGTGGTATAGGGGGGGGGGGGGGAGAGAGAGAGAGAGAGAGAGAGAGTAGAGGATGATGATTCAAATAGTACATGGGAGAGGATTCATAGAAAAATCAAAAGGGACATAGATTAGGGGGTGGGAGAGAGAGAGGGGGATGAGGGATAGAGTACGAGATAGGATGAAAAGAAAGAGAGAGAGAGAATGGGGTAGGGAGGGAGGGAGAGAGAGAGGTGGGGAGGGAGAAATAGAGAGAGGGGAATGGAGAGGGAAGAAGGGAGGGAGCAAGGGAGAGAGAGAGAGAGAGCGAGAGAGAGAGAGAGAGAGAGAGAGAGGAATGGGGGTTTAAAGAGTATGTGGGATAGGATGTATATAAAGAGAGGGGGGGGAGGAACATAGAGTAGTGGATGATAGAGGAACGGAGAGAGGGAGGGTGGGAGAGAGAAGGGGGAGAGGGAGGAGGGAAAGAGTATGGGATAGGATGCATAGAGAGAGAGAGAGAGGATGGGGTAGGGAGAGGGAGGGAGAAATGAAGAGAGGGTGGAGGGAGAGAGAGGGGGGAGAGAGAGTAGGGGTTTCTATTGTTGTATGTTATTTCCAATAGTGCATATGTGCTATAGCATGCATGTGCTATTGAGAATTTCATTTCTCCATAGTGTGCACATGCTATTGAGAAATCTATTTTTCTATAGCATGTACACGCTATAGCCTAGGCTCAACAAGCCTATGCCTAGGCCATAGTGCATGTGCACTATAGCACATATTAATTATAGTACATGTGTACTATTGGAAATTTTAAAGAAAAAAGGTGTCATCTTTTTGGCACCACAACTTGGTGCATTCACCCCCTAGCAAAATTGAATCTGATTTGAAGACTAAAAATGCAAATCTTAGAGCGAGTCTATCAAAGAAGACATTTGAATTTGAAACATTGAAAGAAGATCATGAAGAACTTCATAAGTACAACACTATTGTGAAAGGTGAACTAACTCAGTGCAAGCAAAAACTTGAAAAGCTTTACACTAGTAGAGAAAAGCTTGATGAATCAATGTCAATACAAAGACTTACTTATGATAAGACTAGTCTAGGATATTTATTTAACATGTCTGCAAAGAAACCTAAAAGTAAATTAGATCCAAAAGAGAAAGATAAATCTGATGATAAGATTGAATCCAATTAATCTTTGGATAAATCCAAAGAAGTCAAGAAGGAAATTGTAAAATTGGATGAACCTAAGCAAGTGGAATCTCCTAAGGAAAATAGGTATGAATTTAGAGGTAAATTCTTTTCATGTAATGAAATAATTCATATGAAAATAAATTGTACAAATAGATCATTTAATCATGTTATGAAATTTTACTATCATAATTGTCATCGTATTGGTCATAATGCAATTGATTGTAGACCTAAATATGATAATGATAGAAGAAATAGTAGAATGTCTAGAAACACCAACCCTATAGATATAGAAGAAAATATAATGAAAGAACATCAAGAGAAAGTAGACCTTATGAAGAAAGGAAGCAATTAAATAATTGAGCATTTGTAATATGTAATGTAATAGATGATAAGTATTACAAGTTTGTGTTAAGGTTTTGTCACTTGACCAATTTTCCTTACCTTGTTGTCATCAATGTCAAAGAGCGAGATTATTGACAATTGGCTATATGCAGTGATGTAATTTTTGTAATTAGTAGAAACAGATGATGTACATACTTTTTGTAAACCTCAGAAATAAAGATACTTAGCTTTTGGTACTTAGAAAATTGTCTAAGTATGAAATTGGTCCACAGTAGCACATTGTTTTATATGTAGAATGTTTTTGATGTCATATTATGATTTAAAAAGTTAGATGGATACATTATACATGTTGATGATGATGTGTATAACCTCATACATTAGTGATCATGTGATCTCAATTTTGAGGGTCAAAACAACATTTTTTTTTTTTTCTAAGAAAACAACAAAAATAGTTGTAAAATCATGTGTTTGCACAAACACTACATCCGTGCCAACATATTAATCATGTTTGTGCAAACATGTATTCATGTGAAATAAAAAGCTAGAAGTATCGAGCAACTAGAAAAATATTTTAATGTGTTCGCATGAACATAGAAAAAAGCTTATGTTTGGGTGAACATGTGTCAAAAATAGGTGATGACATCACCTGCACATTGAGGAAAAATGCTTGAAAGTGAAGCCAATTTTTTAAGTAAATGTGAATTTTTTAAGGCAATTGATTTATTTATTTTGAAGGAAAACAAGAAAGGAAGACAAAGCAAACATGCAAGGAAGAGATCTCATGAAGTAGAACAAATAAATCTTTAGAAAACATTGGCATGTTTTCATCAAAATATAAAAGGTATATATATATATATATATATATATATATATATTCATGGTCTTGAATTTAATTATGTATCAATCTTATTTTTTTATCTAATTTGATTCATTTATAAACTTGTTCTAGATAATCAACAAGGTGAAGGTGAATAAAATATTGAAGGAGGCTCAACAGAAGTAGAATAAGTGCATATGAGAGAAGGGTCAAGATCGCTCCCTATGGAATCTCAAACAATGAATGTTGGAGAGATCACTCTCTATCGAAATTCAAGTAATAGAAGTCAGAGAAGCATTGAGATTAGGTGTAGGAACTAGTATGAATGAACTCATAAATATTTCTCAATCTATAAAGAATGGAATTTCTTATAAAAATTTAGATTATTTACTATAAATGGATGTAGATAAATTGAGAACACTTGCAACTACTATTCAACCCTTAAGTCTGTCTAAGAAAAGGTCAATGATTAAAATGATAAGAGAAATAATGACTAAATTTGATAACATTGAAGTACTTGAACAAGCTCAGTTGCTTTCACTTTTTCTTACACAAAATAAGTTGGAAGAGGCATTGAAATTGTTAGGTGTAGATACAACATCAAAGAAGAGAAGATTTTCTAACATGCAAACTAATGTGATTGAAAATATTAAACAAGGCTTGAGAAACATAGAAAAGTAGTCTCAAACTAAAGATAAAGTCCATGGAAAGAAAAGTGATGTTGATGTCTATTGTAAATAAGAATATGACCCAAAATAGACAAATATCTTCAATTTCATCTGAAATGGGTTTTAGTAGGAAAATAATGAGAGAATATGTTAAGAGAAAATTAATTATGGATGACAGTACTATGGAAGGCAATTGGGAAATCATGTTTAGAGCATCTCATTCTGATAGGATTAATGAGGAATTCAAAAATTTAGTCACATCATTTTAGATTGATAACACTTATCCTTCATCAAGTAGTAGAGATGTTATCATGCATAGAATTGCACTTGGTCAATATGAACATCACAAAAAACATTGGTTGAACACAACACAACTTGAGTTATATGTGTTGTTTCATAATGAACATCTTAATGTAAAAATTGGGAAAAATTTGTTTGAAAGATTGAAGCCATACTCTGTGATGTCAAACAAAGTGTTTGAAGCATGTTTTCATCATCATATTGAGTTTGATCTCCACTATTAGGTATTTCAAATGTTTGTAGAGGACACATATGGTTTTCATGTTGCTCCTCCTAGAAGGCAAAGTGAGTTTATATCTTCCATTTTATATGGAAAAATAGATGATCCAGTTGGTCAAATAAATTGCATGAAAGTAATATTTGAAACATGTGGTGAATTGGCTCTATTTCCTTTGAAAATTAAAAATTTTGATGTAATAAAAAAGGTGAATTGCAAAAGTTACAAGTATGTGAAGAATCAAACAAAGTTGGGGAAAGAAACAAAAAGATTGGAATATGTTGAAGAGGAGTTACCAATTGTAACATTTATGGACAGATTTAAGAATTTGATTCAACCTTATACTCATCATACTATTTTTGTAATGTGGAAAGCACAACAGTTTCGAATTTTGAGAGATAATTTTCTACTTGGAATGATTGTATGAATCATTGATTTTGCATAGAACTATTCCTTTGTTCATCAGAAAGCAATGTTTGTTATAGATATGTACAGTTAGATTTGGATGGTGTTCAAAGTACACTTGAAGCATGAGTCATTAAAAATGAATATCACTTTTAAATAAGTGATGATAAAGAACATGACATTCACTATGTAGAACATTGCTTCAATCTTCTTCTTTTTCTTATTTGAAAGAAAGAGACATAAATGTTGATAAACATTATGTTTGGTTTGATTGATGTGCTGCACAGGTCAAATCATCTAGACTATTTTATGCATTATGTAGATATCATCATAATGAGAATATAAAACACATATGGAGTTTCTTTAAGAGTGGGCATGGAAAAGGTGAACATGATGGTGCTAGAACTTGAGATCATATAAATAATGCACATGATGTTGTTGAATGGTGTAAGAAAATTTATGCATCATATGAGGTTGGGACATCATCAAGAATGAGTTGACAGGTACCATATAGATACCTTTTGGAGACAATAAGTATGGATGTATACATTTTAAAAAAATTTATGCACTTAAGTTTTAAAATTTGATTTTTAAGTTTTATATTGGTTTATTGAAGTTTAATTTTTCAATATTTTGTAATGAAATTTTAGGTGTTAATTGAAAAAACATGCATGGTTGTAAGAGGATAGAAAAGTCACATTCCTTATACTTGGTCATAAGTAAAGATAATCACAATTGGACATTGAAGATGAGAGAATGTTAGGATTAAACCTCAGATGGAAATAACAATTACATGCAAATATAAACAATAATCACACAAAAGAGAACACAAGACACCAATTTTCAATGTGGTTCACCCAAACCTTGGGCTATGTCCACCAAATAGAAAGTCCAATATTATTACAATCCAATGATTACAACCTAATTATAATTTGTAATCCATTACAACTCAATACCACTACAAGAAGCAATTTTTGCATTATTGACAATGAAATAATCCCTAACCCTAAGCCCTTTTATCCAAGTATTTTTTCCACTTTAGGGTTAAAATTAGTTACAACATGTCCATCATAAAATATTGATAAAATAGCACCAAACCCCACCGAGGAATTATGGAGCATGTATTGTACTTCCCTGATCATTCATCATCATCTAACAGAGAATACTGATATTTTTGTGATAGCTGCATTGATGAAGACTATAAAGAATGCATCATTCAAACATGGATATATAGTTACATGGATTTTTGTACCACTTGATGTTACCAATACATTTGATAAAGATGATGAAAATTTTGATGATATTTCATTAATTTCTAATGATTATAATCATATCTCTGCATTGGTAAAAGTAGGTAAGTGATGTAGGAGCATCTTGCATTAGAAAATAAAGAGAAAATAGAGTATGTACAGTCTTCCCTGATCAATCACCACCATCTAACAATCTCTCACTTAGGGACTGATTAGGCTCCACACTAAACAACAACCTCCCACTTGGAGACTAGTCATGTAGTTATGCCACTACTCCACGAGGCTCCCACTGGATCAAACTACCCTGGAATATGTTGTTCTTGTATTCCTATTCAATCTAGAAGACCAACCAAACCTGAAGAGGAATTCAACTTCTCCATTGTCACCACCTTTGTAAACATATCCAATAGATTGTCATCTATATGTATATTGTCTAGCTTTAACTATTTATAATCCAAAACTGACCAAATGAAATGGTACCACAACTAAATGTGTTTTGTCTTTGAATATAGAGCTGAATTCTTTGCAAGATGAATGGCACTCTAACTATTTTTAAACAAATAATTATCCCACTAAGGGTGTCCCAATTATTCTAAGAAGAATTGAAGCCATATCATCTCCTTGGTTGCCTCTATAGTAGCAACATACTTTGTCTCTCTAGTGGATAAAGCATTAACCTTTTGTAACCTAGAAACCTAGCTCACAACTATCCCACCAACAGTAAATACATAGCTTGTAGTACTCCACCTGATATCAATTTCCACTACCAAATCTGAGCCAACATATCCCTATAAATTAGTAGTAGAGCCCCCAAAGTGTAAACACTTACTAGATGTTAATCTCAAATATCTGAGAATCCATTTGATTGCATTCCAATTCTTAATTCCTAGATGACTCATATACCTGCTAATGACTCCCACTACATGTGCAATATTTGGCCCCATACATACCATAGCATACATCAATCTTCCTAAATCTAAATCATAAGGTACCTTGGACATCTTATCCTCCTCTTCTTGTATCTTGGGACACATCTCCTTAGTCAACTTTAAATGACCAAGTAAAGGTGTTCTAATAGATTTAGCGTTCTCCATAGAGAAACATTGCAACACCTTTGCAATATAATCAACCTGAGATAATGTCAATTTCCTATTCTTCCTATCTCTATAAATCTTCATACCAAGGATTTTTTTTGATGTCCCCAAATCCTTCATAGAAAATGCATGCGCTAACTAGTGTTTTGGCCCCTTAATGTGATCTATGTTAGACCCAACTACAAGCATATCATCAACATAAAAACATAAAATAATGTAGTTGTCATCGTCCAACTACTTAAAGTAAACACAATGATTTGAATGAAACCTACTATATCCATGCTCATGCATAAAATTGTCAAATTTCAAATACCATTGCCAAGGTGCTTGCTTTAAGCCATATAAACTTTTCTTCAATCTACACACCAAGTTCTCCTTATCCTTGAACTCAAATCCCTATGGTTGAGCCACATATATCTCTTTATCTAAATCACCATGAAAAAAGGTTGTTTTTACATCAAGGTACTCCAAATGCAAATCTTCATTAGCCATAATACTTAAAACAGTGCGAATAGAAGTCATTTTAACAATAGGAGAGAATATCTCATCAAAATCAATGCCTTTTTTCTATACAAATCTTTTTACAACTAACCTAGCTTTAAATATTTTCTTATGTCCATCCTCTTCTTTCAACCTATAAACCCACTTATTCTATAAAGCCCTTTTACCTACATGTAACTTGCATAAATCCAAAGTCTTATTTTTGTAGCAAAGAGTCCATTTAGTCTTTCATTGTAGACTCCCACTAAATCTTCGTATCCACCTACACAACTTCATCATAACATTTAGGTTCATCAACATCAGTAAGTAAAATAGAATAAAAAGAGGGAGAAAATCTTTCTAGAGGTCTAATTTGCCTTGTTGACCATCTAACATACACTAGTGTGTGTGGTATTTGTTGTTGCAGTTGTTGCACATCATGAGGAATGCCTAGAACATAATCTTTTGGAGTATCATCTAGCACTACATAATGAAGGAGAAAATCTTTTTGGAGGTCTACTTAGTCTTCTTGACCATCTAAAATTCACTGGTGTGTGGTATTTTTTATTTGTGTTGTTGTACATCATGAGGAATTGCTAGAACATCATCTTTTGGAGTATCATTCAGTACTACATAATCATCTTCTTTCTTCTCATGTTACTATAACAGATCTTTGTACAACACTTTCTCATTGAATATGATATCCTTGCTTCTTACAATTTTATGATTTTCAAAATCCCAAAGTCTATAACCAAATTTATCAATGCCATATCCAAAAAATACACATTTCTTTGATTTAGCTTCCATCTTGGTTCTATTTTCAAAATCTATATGAGAAAATGCTTCACAACCAAAGGTCTTGAGAAAAGAATAACTTAACTTGTTACCAGTCCATGCTTCCTTTAGAATACCACAAACCAAAGGAGTAGAGGGACCTCTATTAATCAAATATACAACAATATTGATAGTCTCAACCCACATGTTTAAGGAAAACCTAGCATGCAACCTCATGCTCCTTGCATGCTCCATTATAAACCTATTCATGCATTCAGCCACTTTGTTTTCTTGTGGAATCCTTGGAATAGTTTTTTGACTATGAATACCATTAGTGGAGCAAAAATAGTTAAATTTATGACTACAATTCTCACCGCCATTATCCAATCTAAGACATTTTAATTTCTTACCAGTCTTATTTTCAACCAAGCATTTCCATTTCTTAAAAGTTTAAAATATGCAAAATTTTTGTTTAAGGAAATAAACCCATACTTTTCTAGTTGCATCATCAATAAATGTACTATAATATTGAGAGCCACCAAGGGAAGATACCTAAGCTAGTCCCCATACATCTATATGCACAAGCTCTAATTTATCACTTTTATTTTCCTTCCCATCCTTCACAAAACTCACTCTCTTTTTTTTTTCATAGACACAACTTTTAGAGAAATCCATATCGACACATTTCAAACCTGGTAAAACTTTCTTTGAATCAAGTACTTTCATACCTTTTTCACTCATGTGCCCAAGTCTATTATGCCACAATTTTATATCAAAATCTACAATAGCTATTTTCCCTCCCTACTCAACTACAACAATTATTCCCAAACATTCATTTTTGTTTGAAATAATCAAAGTAAAAGGAACAGTATAACCTGTACAAAGATATAAGGTACCTACTTCTACACATTTTTCTACTATAGGGGAACCTATTGAAACCTTATAGTTTTTATCATTAAAAATAACTACACAACCCTCATTACCGAGTTGCCCTATTGAAATTAAATTCCTACTCAGCTTTAGAACATGTCTTACCCCATGTAGTAGCCAATGATTCTGATTCTACACTTAATCTTAATTTTTTCCTTTCCAACAATTTGACAAGGTTCATTATTCCCCAAGTAAGCAAGCCCAAAATCCCCTTAGACATAATCAATAAAATAACCTCTATGAGGTGTAGCATGAAATGAAGCACGAAAATCTAAAACCCATGTATCATCAACACTTTCTAAAGATAAAAGCAAAGCACCCTCTTTAGATTTGTTACTTACCATATTTTCCTTCTCGTTCCCTTTTTGTTTATCTCCTTCATTTTCTTTTGAGTCTAGTAATCTTTATTCATATGCCATGGTTTCCCATAGTACCAATAGTAATTTGGTCCTCTCTATTAAGACCTCTTCCCCTTTGACTTTCCTCTTGATTTTCCATAATTTCTAGAATTATTTCCTCTCTTAGTAATTTTGCCTTTGCTTTGTGCATTCAAAGCACTTCCTGATGTAGATCCACCTGAAGATTTTTGATGATTTTCCTCACTCAAAATACCATCGATCACATTATTATATTTAGGGTATTAGATCTAGAAATATAATTACTCATAGCTATTAGCAAGTCATTCCAGCTTTTAGGCAAAGAACACAAAATTAGGAAAGCCCTAATTTCTTCATCAAAATTAATACCCATAGAAGATAATTGATTAGTAATAGTATTGAAATCATTTAAATGATCCACAATAGATCCATCTTTTTCCATTTTCATATTAAATAAATGCTTCATGAGAAATACTTTGTTTGAAGTGGAGGGCTTTTCATACAATTTCATTAGGGTTTGCATCAAATCTTCTGTCATCTTCACTTTTGTAATGTTGAATGTTAGTCATGGTGCCAAACATAATCGAATGCTTCCAAGTGTCCTTCTATCTAAAATCTCTCAATCTTCATTTTCCACAGTTCCCTAGTTCTTAGTTTTTCCTTCCAACAACTTCCATAAATCCTTTTGATAGAGATAGTCCTCCATTTTCACTTTCCATAACTAAAAGTTCTGCCCATTAAACTTGTCACCCCTCATCTTACCCTCATCTCCCCTCACTCTCACTTAATTGTGAGACTTTCCTATAGAGGATAACTACAAAAACAACTTCACTCTAATACCGCTTGTTAGGATTAAATCTTAGACAAAGATAATAATTACATGCAAATATAAACAATAATCACACAAAAGAGAACACAAGACACCAAGATTTAACTTGGTTCACCCAAACCCTAGGCTATGTCCACCAAATAGAAAATCTAATATTATTACAATCTAATGATTACAACTTGATTACAATCTATAATCTTTTATAACTCAATACCGCCACAAGAAGAAATTTTTGCATCACCCACAGTGAAATAATCCCTAACCTTAAGCCCTTTCATACAAGTATTTTTGCTACTTTAGGGTTAAAATTAGTTACAACATGTCTGTCATAAAATACTAATAAATAGCCTCGAATCTTGTCAAGGAATTATAGAGTATGCACAACACTTCCTTGATCAGTCACCACCATATAACAGAGAATATTCATATTTTTGTGACAATTGCATTGATGAAGACTATCAAGAATGCATCATTCAAACATGTGGATATACAGGTACATGGATTTCTATACCACTTGATGTTACTGATACATTTGATAAAGATGATGAAAATTTTGATGATGCTTCATTAATTTCTAATGATTATAATCATATCTCTAGATTGGTAAAAGTGGTTAAGTGATGTAGTAGCATCTTGCATTAGAAAATAAAGAGAAAAAGAACAAATTAAAAGTTTTAAAAAAAAATTAGAGGAGAGAGAAAGTGACAAAAATTAGAAGAAAAATAAATAAATAATAAAAAAGGGAAAAAGGGAAAAAGGATAAAAGGGGGGATTTCTATTTTCAAGGTGCATAGGTGGCATATATAGAAAAATTAATTAAAATGGTGTCGTTCAATTTATCAAGGTGTGTAGGTGGTATTCTAGAAGTTTGTGGACATTTCCTTAAATCGTGTGTTTAATATTTGTTGGGCCACATGGTAGTGCATAGTTATATTTGGGTGGAAATTAAATATTTGTTGTAAAGTAGTTGCATTTACTTTTTATCCCACATTGATTGTGTTTGTAACATCTTGGGTGGTAAGTGCCTATTTAAGAAAGGTATATGAGAATTTTTAATCAAGCTTCATGGTGTGATCTCTTCTTAGTAGAAGCTTGGAGAGAAGGAGGAAGCAGAGGAACAAGTTTTCCTAAGTTTATGGAAAGAGAGCTGAATGTGAGTAGTTTACAATAGGATTGTGGTGAAGTTGTGAATTTGTGAGAAGAGCTAGTGGCTTTGGTTTAGAAATAAGGAGATTTCTTGGTGGCTTGTGAGCACAAGTTGAGATCTTGGAGATTTCTAATAAAGTTTGGATCTAGACTAGCAAGGGTTTGGATTAGATCTTGAGGGACCTTGTAGAACTGTTACTTTCTTTGTATTTGGTCATAATCAGGAAGGCCATACATCCCATCACATTGCATGTAATTAGTTATTATGTTTCCATTTTGTGGTTATTTTCTAGGGGCTAAGACATCTCCTTTGGGTATTCTCCTATCTTGCACTACATCAAGTGGTTCCAGAGCAAAGGTTGTTCCTAAGCATGTAGATAGATTTTCAAAGTTGAGGCAATTTGCACCAAGACCTTGGGAGGACATGTAGATGAATCTATGGTTGTGAAGATGGAAGGTTGATCTTGTTTGGGAAGATTGATCCTTTGGTGATTTCTCGCAGAGGGTTTGTAAAGATCTTGGAAGATGGCTCCAAGAGGATTGGACCCTTGGATGATTGTGAATCTCTATGATATAGTAGAGAGGAGGATTAATGAGACAATAGCTCAAGTGGGCATTGTTGTGGATGCTACTTTTTCTGAAAGAGTTCAAGATCCAAAGAAGAAAGTATTATGCTATTAGAGTTGCAGTATACTAATCTGAAAGAGATTTGTTTGGCTAGTTAGAAGACGTGTTTGAGAGAGAAGATGGCCTAGCAAGGTCAAGGTGGAAGAGTTTTGTTTTGTTGATTAGTTTGTGGAGCCTAATATAGAACCTATAGAGCAACTGGAGGTTGTTGTCGAGGACATTTATAACCTTGTTGATGCTAGGATGGAGATTGGTTTTCATGATCAGTTGCTTGAGTCTGACATGGAGATTGCAGAGCACACAGTCATGGATGATGTAGTTGTTATTGGTGGTGTCTTGTATGTTGTAGAGCATCTTGTTGTGAGCAATGAGACCACTGGTGTTGTGAGTTTGGAATGTGTTCATGGAGATCTACATATTACTATTGATATGGAGTTTGTTGTTTCTGGTGTGTATTTGCTAGTTGTTGATGAAGAATTATGTTTAGTTTTTTCTTGGGAGTGAGCATGCTAATTGGATGTTTGAGATTCTGGTGTTTGGTAGAGTGATGCAAATGTGGATGATTTGCATGTTGGTTTTCTTTTCCCTCATGGAGTGGAAAGCTTTGGTGCATTAGAAAATAAAGAGAAATGTTTTTTTATAAAATTAAAAAAATTAAAATAAATTGGAGGAGAGAGAAAGTGACAAAAATTAGAAGAAAAATAAATTTAAAAAGGGAAAAAGGAGAAAAAGGGGAATTTCTATTTTCAAAGTGCATAAGTGGCATAAATAGAAAAATAAATTAAAATAGTTTCCATTCCATTTATTGAGGTGTGTAGGTGGACCTCTAGAAGTTTGTAGAAATTTCCATAAATTATGCATTTAATATTTGTTGGGCCACATGGTGGTACTTAGTTGTAGTTGGGTGGGAATTAAATATTTGTTGTAAGGTAGTTGCATTTAACTTTTATCCTACATTGGTTGTGTTTGTAACATCTTAGGTGGTAAGTGCCTATTTAAGAAAGGCATATGAGAATTTGTAATCAAGCTTCAAGGTGCAATATCTTCTTAGTAGAAGCTTGGAGAGGAGGAAATATAGGAGAAATTTTTCCTAAGTCTGTGAATAGAGCACCAAATGTGAGGTAATTTACAACAAGATTGTGGTGGAGTTGCTAGTTTGTGAGAAGAGCTAGTGGCTTTGGTTTAGAAACAAGGAGATTTCTTGGTGGCTTGCAAGCACAAGTTGAGATCTTGGAGGTTTCTACCAGAGTGTGGATCTGGACTAGCTAGGGTTTAGATTGGATCTTGAGGGATCTTGCAAAACTATTACTTTCTTTATATTTGGTCATAACCAAGAAGGCCTTACAACCTGACATATTACATGTAATAAGTTATTTTATGAATAAAGAGTTATGATTTGGTATCAGATCTTGCATTGTTATTGTGCTTCTTCTATGTGGTTATTTGTTGGGGCCTAAGATATCTCCTCTGGGGATTCTCCTACCTTGCACTGCATCAGTAAGTATCATAAATATTAATCTCAACTTGCCAATTAATCTCAACTTGTTATTTAATTATCAATGAAATATCTTATATAATACTTGTTCTATAGGAGATGTCTTTGCAACAATTGTTGAGCCTAGAAATCGTGAAGATGTCAGTTACTATTTATTGTGATGTACTACAAAGAGGACAAAGTTATATGATCTTGAAAAAAGTGATGAAATTTTGTTCCCCATAGGTATTATAAATACATGTGCACATACATATATGAATTTATATATATCTAGGTAACTTTATAGCTATCAAATTTTAAAATATTTAAATTTGCGATGGAGGTTCTATTGTGATGCAAGGAACATATTTGAAGCAAGAAAAAATAGTCCAACATGGAATACACTTTGTTGATTATCAACTTGACAACAATATTTTACAATACATCCACCTGGTTGTTGCCACCAGGCTTTGTTTATATTCATTCAAATTTAAGCGTGTACGTCAAAAGTAGAGACTAGATAGTCTAGATCATGAGAATATCCTACATGTTATAAGTGTACATCATGGTTGAACCAGGCTTTGAGATGGTCTAATTAAATTTAAATCAAAATTTAGGACCTTTAAATGTAGACATTTTGTTAATATTAATTGATTTAACAATTAGAAGGGATGAATGTTATATTAATTTAATAATATTATCTTATCTATTAGTTCTTCTTAAGATTTATTTTATAATAATTTGAATTAATTTAAAGTTCTTTGGCTTGATATATTAAATTTCACAACCTTTGAATTTATACATTTTAATAATATTAGTTACCATGGATGAAGGTGTCTAAGAATATTATATTATGTAAAAGTTTTTTAAAATAATGTTTTGGCTTACCTACTAGCATATTTTTATCCACATAAAACAAATATGTATCTTTAGTCCTACTAATTGATTTAACAATAATAAGGGATAAATGTTATATTAATTTAATAATATTATTTTATCTATTAGTTCTTCATATTTATTTTATAATCATTTGAATTAATTTAAAGTTGTTTGGCTATATCCAATGGGAACTTCAAAATATTCAACTATTGAATTAGGTGAAGAGAAATTAACTTGATTATTTTATAATGATTGCAAATAAATATAATATTTAAAGTCTTTAATCTAATTCATTTGGATTTATTTAGTAGTTTTAAGAAACTATATTAATATACTTGGCATGAAAAATAATTCAACTGTAAGGATAAAATGGGCACACAGTTTGAACATAAGCTAGTACAATGATAATAATAGTACAACATTGATTAGATGTAATTAAAAAAAAAAGTAATGAATTCAATTCAATCACCCTATATTATTATTATTATTTCTGATAGAGAATTATAAATTAAGTTTATAGATCAATTTGGAACTTCTTCATATTTAACTATTGAAGTAGGTAAAGAGAAGTTAATTTGATTATTTTATAATGCTCACAAACAAATCTAAAATTTAAAATCTATAATCTAATTCATGAAGAATGTTCTACTAAAATACAAAAATATACATGTACATCTCAAGAACATGAACATCTAGATCTAATATCTATACTAAAATGCATGTATGCAAATTGTGTGAACAACAAATGCATGTAAGTCTCGAATAAACATGTATACATAAAATATAAATAGTGAAATACATGTCATCCAGCTACTAAAGTACTAAATAGTAAAATAAATAGTGAAATACATGTCATCGAGGTATTGAAATACATATATGTAAGTCTTTAGAATAGGTAAACATGTATACAAAGACTCAAATATATAAATGCATCAAAATATACATATATCTAGTACTACTAAAGGGACCCCTCAAGATGCATTCAAATAGAACGACCCTCTGATCAAGTCTCTTGTACATCTTATGGCTGAGGCACAATTATTGAGCCCTGCAAATATATATACATTAGATCTATCTAATCATATATATACATATGTACATGAATATGAGTGCATACAATTTGAAACATAAATAACTTTGCAAACTATTTAAAACTTGTACCTAAGCACTACTAGGTGTCTTAGTAGAATCCTCTCTCTAACATGCATGCCCTAACCCAACACTAGATGTAACAATGCACTTGGTGACTTGTGCCTACATAATTTATTTAATTTATTGTAATTTTTAATATCTATGTGAACTATTTTTAAATTTCATATATTTAAATTTAAAAATATTATATATGTACCTGGGTCTCAAGAGCTAGAGGATGATCATCAAACTCCATCATATCATATGTTGATGCACCTCTAGTACTAGTGTGAACATCCCATCCTAATACACCAGCAACATCTCTTGAAGCCCCAACACCTATTAAAGCATCCTCAATGCCACAATCTCCGAAAGAACCCTCAGTGTCATAATCTTCAACTGCTAGTAATGATGGGTGAAGTGGCATGTGTAACTAGCTAGGTAATAGTGTAGAATTAGTGTCAGATCGCAATAACATTCCATGTATGATGAAAATCTCATGCTTTGACTAGTATCAATCTTAGATAGCCCTCGTAACTACTCACCAAAATCATCAAGGCCTTTAGTTGTGACCCTAACATCTCCAACTCCTTTGCCCAAGCTATCTGTAGAGTGTGATGAGACTGGTGTAGAATGTTGTGACCTATGCTATGTGGTGACTATCAATGGTGTGGTCTATACCTATGGAACTATAGGGATGTGATGCAATATAATGGTGTCCATCACTAAGTGAACTGGTATCCCCTATGTACCAAAACTATAATTGATACCCTATAATAGCTTTTTGCAAAAAAATACAATGCTAGATCCATATGTATCTGTTGTCCACAAAAAGTACAAGCATCACCTAGTAATTGTAGTCTAGTAGCTCTATATGCATCATCGAGAGAGGTACTTGAAGTGCTACTCGATGCCTGAAGATGCTTAACCTAGACAACTCTATCAAGTGTGAATATACTGACCAAGAGAGTTAGATGTAATACTGACAACCACAAATGCAATGTGTCTAATATTGTCAATTGCTCCCCTCTAGGAAGAAATCACAACTCTATCAGCAATAGGACCTAGTGTTAGAGTCACTAGAGGAAGTCCTTGCCCAACAAACTATTTGACATTTGAAGGTGGCACATGCTATGCACTGCAATACTAGTCATGATCTATGATCTGTCCATGCCCCTATCTACAATAATCTAGAATATCTAAGTAGTTGATGTTGAGCCCCACATAAAACTCAGTGTGTAACTATTGTGCAAAATAAAGAAGTATCTAATCATTGTTAGGATAATGACCATGCATGGCCAAGAAACAAGGATAGATCATACTAGAGGCAATAGGATCTATGCAACATGTCACTTGGGAGCCCTTCACCCTGCCCTGGGTACCCTCATATGATGGAAACAAATCTTGTTTGATGGAATCCTTTGGGGCCACCCTCTTGATGTCATCAAAAGATGCATCTCTCTAACTCTTAGTTCTAATCTCCCTAGATATGGCAGCTAATACACAAGGGGTAAAAGAATGATGTGCTCTAAATCTAGCAGTCTGATCCTATAAGCTCCTACATATGGTCACATAGATGTCACTGTATACACCATCATCAGAGGAGAGTATAGATTTCTCTAATCTAGTAACCTCCTACTCTGCAAATGAAAATAGTGCATCAATATCAATGCATGGATGTGCCACATCAAGAGCCACACTAGGACCTACACCAAGAGCCACACTAGGAGCTACATCATGAGCCCCACCATGAGAAACACTTTGCAAGCCCAACCATGAGTGACACCATGAGCAGCACCACAAACTACACCATGAGTTGTAGTAGGAGCCACAACTACAATAGGAGTCGCACTAGTAGGAGTCACAATAGGAGCCTCATCGCCCTCAGGTTGATGACTAGGTTGATTGTGTGAAGTCATATCTATAATGATTGAGCTCATATATATTGCAAATACACATATACATACATGTAGTCTAGTACACAAATTTATATTTAAAAGATACAAATTGTACATCATCTAATCTACGCATCAATATATGATACATGCGAAAGAGAGCTCATTAGGGTTAGGGTTAGGGTTTGACTTACAATTAGATTAGGGTTTGAGTTAGGATTTGAGTTAGATTAAGGTTAGAGTTAGGGTTACATTAGGGTTTAAGTTTGAGCTCTAGAGCTAGTGTTAGAGTTAGGGTTAGGGTTAGGGTTTAGGGTGAAATTAGAGATAGGATTACGATTAGGGTTACAGTTAGAGATAGAGTTAGGACTAGGGCTAGGGTTAGGGATAGAATTAAAGGGTTATCTAGTTAGGGTTTGAGTTAGAGTTAGAATTAGAGCTATGCTTAGGATTAGAATTACAATTAGGGTTAGCTCACTACCTAGTTAGGGTTACAATTCGAGTTAGGCTTAGAGTTAGGGTTGAAATTAGAGTTAGGGTTTTAGTTAGAGTTAAAGCTAGAGTTAGGGTTAGGGTTAGAGATAGAATTAGGATTATGATTAGTGTTAGGGTTAGTTCAAGGTTAGAGTTAGGGTTTGAGTTTGAGTTCTAGAGCTAGAGTTCGAGTTAGGATTTGGCTTAGGGTTAGGGTTAAGAATTAGAATTATAGTTCTAGGGTTAATAATAGGGGTATAGTTAAAGTTTGGGTTAGCTTAACTATTAGGGTTATTAGAGTTATATAATTAGGGTTTGAATTAGAGTTAGAGCTAGTTAGGGTTCAAGCTATCTAGTTAGAGTTAGAGTTATAAAATTAAGATTATAGTTAGGGTTACAAAACTAGGGTTTTCTATATAGCTCGTTAGGGTTAGGATTAGGGTTAGGGGTGGAATTAGAGTTAGGGTTAGGGTTAGAGATAGAGTTAGGATTAGGGTTAGATTAGGGTTTGAGTTAGGGTTTGATTTTGAGTCCTAGAGCTAGAGTTAGAGTTAGGGTTTGGCTTAGGGTTAGGGTTAAGAATTAGAATTATAGTTCTAGGGTTAACAATAGGGGTATAGTTAAAGTTTGGGTTAACATTACAGTTAGGGTTACAATTAGAGTTATATAATTAGGGTTCAGGTTAGACTTAGAGCTAGTTAGAGTTCAAGCTATCTACTTAGTGTTAGAGTTATAAAATTAAGCTAATAGTTAGGGTTATAGAAATAGGGTTGTATATAGCCTATTAGGGATAGGGTTACAAATGGAATTAGAGTTAGGGTTAGGGTTAGAGATAGAGTTAGGATTAGGGTTAGGGTTAGGGTTAGATTAGGGTTTGAGTTAGGGTTTGGCTTAGGGTTAGAATTAAGAATTAG
Source organism: Cupressus sempervirens (assembly GCA_028749045.1). Classification (NCBI taxonomy): domain Eukaryota; kingdom Viridiplantae; phylum Streptophyta; class Pinopsida; order Cupressales; family Cupressaceae; genus Cupressus; species Cupressus sempervirens. Next base: position 831,048,898 of record CM053792.1, read on the forward strand.
AATTATAGTTTTAGGGTTAACAATAGGGCTATAGTTAAAGTTTGGGCTAGCAAATTAGGGTTAGTTTTATGTAATTAGAGTTATAATTAGGGTTTGACTTAGAGTTAGAGCTAGTTAGGGTTTGAGCTAGAGTTAGAATTAAGACTAGAATTAGTGTTATAAAACTAGGGTTATATATAGGGCTCTAGGATTAGGGTTAGAGGTGGAATTAGAGATAGGATTACAATTAGGGTTACGATTAGCAATAGAGTTAGGACTAGGGTTAGGGTTAGGGTTAGAATTAAAGGGTTGTCTAAATAGGGTTTGAGTTTGAGCTAGAATTAGAGTTAGGGCTAGGGGTAGAACTAGAGTTAGGGTTAACTCATTACCTAGTTAGGGTTACAATTAGAGTTAGGATTAGAGTTAGGGTTAGGGTTAGATATAGAATTATGATTAGGGTTAAGGTTAGGGTTAGAATTAGGGTTTGAGTTTGACTTAGAGCTAGAGTTAGAGTTAGGTTTTGGCTTAGGGTTAGGGTTAAGATTAGAAAAAGGGTTATATATAGGGTTAGGATTAGTGTTAGACTTTTTGACTTATTATTTTGTGTTTTCTAATGTTAAATAATTTATTTTTTTCTAAATTTGTTTCCTAATGTTAATTTAATATTTTTCTAATATTCTAGACTTATGTTTTTTAATATTGTCCAATATTTTTAAATATTTTTTAATGTTTTTCTAATATTTTCTATTATTTTTTCTAATGTTTTTTATAATATTTTTCCAAATTTGTTTCATAATGTTATACTAATATTTTTCTAATATTAGTGATTAATATTTTTTAATTTTCTAATGTTTTTCTAATATTTTCTAACATTCTATAATGATGTTTTTTAATATTTTCTAATTTTCTAGACTATTATTTTTAAAAGATTTTCTAATGTTTTTCTTATATTTTATAATGTTTTTTCTAATATTTTCTAATATTTTTTTAATAAGACTAATCTTTTTCTAATTTTTTTTCATAATGTTATACTAATATTTTTCTAATATTCTGGATTAATGTTTTTTAATATTTTCTAATATTTTAGACTATTTTTTTTTAATATTTTCTAATATTTTATTAAAAAAATTCTAATGTATTTTATAATATTTATCTAATTTAATGCTAATCTTTTCTAAATTTGTTTCCTAATGTTAAATTAATACTTTTCTAATATTCTAAACTAATGTTCTATAATTAATTTCTAATTTTTTGTAATATTTTCTAATGTATTTTCTAATGACACTAATATATAATTAACAAATAAAAAATTATAAACGAAAAATTAATATAATTAACTAACATTAATAAGTAATAAAAAATTAAATTAACACTAAAATATTCTTTGAAAACATAACAAACATAAAAAAAAACATTCAAATAATCACATATAAACATACTTGAAATAGCACGATGACCAAAATCTAGAGGAAACTAACGCATCTCACTTAACACTCTGATACATTCACTCCAACGTCCAAAACAATTCTAGCACACTGCAAAAATGAATGTAAAAATGGAAAATGGTGAATATAAATCATAAATCTTTGTTAACATACATTCATGTGAACATATATTAAGGTTATGTTCACACGAACATAACCTTTTTTGTTGAGATATATTCAAGTGAACATATGTATCTATTATGTTCGTGTGAACATAATAGATATGTTTGCACAAACATAGGGAATTTGAAATTGCATTATTTTTAATATTTAGCAAAAAAAATTAATTTAACCCTTTTATTTGTTATTTTAGAGGACCCAGCTTTGTAAAGGATAGCAAGTACATGTCCATGGGTGAGAAGAAATATCGATGATGACATGGATATGCCTCTACAACAATATAGGGAAGGACAAAAAAAGAAAAAAAGAAATGATTCATGTGAACTTATGTAACTTATTTATCTAACTTATTTGATAATGACTGATTTTTATGACTAGATGTTTTATTTATGTTCTATTGAATGTTCATGTGAATTTTTTAATGAATCTTATGTTTTGATGTTAATGTGAATGTTCTAATGAAACTTATGTGTTAATTAATGTTACATTCTATTAATAGAATGAATGAATTTTAGATCTAATGGGGAATTTAGATTTGGGAGTAGGGGGGATGAGCTTCCACCTTCACGTGGTTGGCCTTGATTAGTAGAGAATACTAAACTATTCTCGAAACCAAGTGAAGCTCAACATTAACCTATGATTGCATGATAACTAACTGTGTGAGTCTCTTGGTTTCAAGAAATTCATATAGAATGCATCTACACATGCATTCTCAATTTAGAGTGGCATTCACAAGTTTATCAAATCAATGGTATGATGTTATTCAGATCTAAAAAATTTCATTAGCAAGTTTAGTTAAATGTAACGTGTTTTGTAGAGTTTTAAATGATAGATTTTTGACTTTGTGGTCAGTGCCTCCTTTGGGGTTTGCGACATGTCTTAGCTACCTCTCATGAATCTAGTTATGTCTAGTGTTTTTTATGTTCATTAATAGCTTGAGCCTTTGGCACAATAGAAAACATACCAATAATTGGTATCAAAGCCTTGGGTCACAGGTTTGAGTCTCTGGAGGTCTCCTTCATTTTGTCAGTATGAAACCCTCAGTTGGTGCTAAGGGGGAGATTGTTGACTTAGTGGTTAGCACCTCCTTTAGGATTTGTGACATGGCTTAATCATCTCTCATGTATCTAGTTAAGTTTGGTGTTTGTGATGTTTATTGATAGCTCAAGCTTTTGGTGCAACGACAAACATACCAACAAAGTAGGTTTTATTCTTTGAATTGTGTCAAATTATGATATTGCTATTAGACTTCATGTGTACTTTTTAAAGTCAAACTCATTGATTTATGAAATTTAGTTTCAGTGTATGAAGTATTTGAAAGAACGTCTTTCTATGGGATTGCCTCAATTTATTCCTCTCTAAGGTATTATATTGTTTCTATTTATCTGCAATCATGTTTTATCTTTGTTTTGGATATAATTTTATTGTATGTTTGAAATGAATCAGAAAGTACATACAAATTTTAGATTTGATTGTGTAGAAGTATTTGCATGACATTCTACATATTATCATTAGAATGATAGAGTACTAGAATATATATTCTAAGATGAATCCCAAATAGTGGATCTGACATGTTGATTAAAAGGTTCAACACAATTGAATTATATTTCTGATGAAATGATCAAGTTAGTATGATCTAGAATGTTGATGAAATTTTTTCAATATAATCAAATCATATCCTCATGTTAGATCATGAAGTGAATGAAATTTTTGATACAAAAGATTCAACATGATAGAAACATAACATGATGATGGATCATAAAATGTAATTTAGAACATCAATACACAAACTTCAATACAATTCAATGATGTCAATCGCATCTAGAATTTTGCATTAGCAAGCTTAGTTAATTGTAACCGAACACTGAGTAATACAGTGTAGACTGAATGATGGCAACACAGTTCAAACTGAGTAATACAGTGTAGAGCAAATGATGGCAACATAGTTCAAACCGAGTAATTCAGTGCAGACTGAGTGATGGCAACACAGTTCAAACCGAGCACTAAAGACACAGTTCAAATCGAGCATCAAAGACATAGTTCTAACTGAGTGAAGATGTACTTAGTGTTAACTGAGTAAAGATGCACCCAGTATTAATCGAGTGAGGAAGCACTTAGTGATGACCGAGTAAAGAAGGACTCAGTGATAACTGAGCTCAGGAGGTTAACGAAGAAGTTAGTTTCTACCAAGTGAAATTATATCTACCGAGTCACCAATGGTTACTGAGTTCCAGGAAATGTTGTATGACTAGTATGAACCGAGCCCCTACCTCTACCAAGTGCATGATGATGCCGAGTAACGTAGTGGATGCCGTGTATCATAAGGTCATCAAGTCTTTCTGAAGAACCCAAGTTTATTTTACCATTTGGTCGACTCAGTTATATTTTGTTCACTTGTGTTTGGTTGACCTTGCATGAATAATTATTGGAATGGTATATATATGTAATGTATTATATCATTCAACATATAGATACAAGGAAGACATACAAGATATAGAATATTGCAAAAAGGAGGGACATAAGATATGATATGCGAATTCATCAGTAGAAAAGAATACTCAGCAAGTTCTACCAGGAGTAGAAGTGATTTCATCAATCACAGAAGGTGATCTACAATAAAGAATCTAGTCAAGTTGTAAGTTGATCTGTTAGTTCATCCTAACAAGTGAATCATTCTTGTAAATCCTTCAATAGGGTAGACTTAACCGTCTTTATTCAAATCTCCTAACAGAGTGCATACTTGTAAAGTATGTTTGTAAATCCTCTAACAAGGTGGATCTAGCAATCCTCCGTGCTCCTAACAGGGCAGATCACCAGAAGTGATCATTGTAAGCCTTAACCGGCCAACTTCATACTGTAGTAACGAAGCTTTGTGGGTATCATCCCCACCCCAATTTTACTTTCTATTTTGGAAGGTTTCTAGGTCACCAAATCTCTGTGCATATATGGTTTAAATGTTTAATAGTTCTTTTATGCAGTAGGCTAGATGAGTGAATGTTGTATATGGTTATTCTAAAACTTAAAGTTTTATTGTTACTGATTCACTCCTCCCCTCTCAGTAACCTATTATATCTTGAATATTTCCAACAATTGGTATCAGAGCATTTTTGGTTCTCAGGACAAAGTTTGATAGCTTGAGCAAAGATCTAAGTTATGGAGATATTCAGACTGGAGAAAGTTATTGAAAATGAAAAGTTAGATCTAGAAATGGCATGGTTCAACTCAAAGAAGCAAAGGAGCATCTTTCTCAATCCCTAAAAAGAGGAAAGGAACTTGCAAGACAAATGAATGACCATCACTATGTTGAAGAAAAGATTGAATATTTGTTACCATCAAGTAGTTCAGAAGAAGCTGACGAAGCAATCAAAGAACTTCTAGAGAAGAATGGATCTCTGCAAGAAGAGGTAAGAAAGCTTAAAAGAGAACAAGAAATATAGACAATTAGGCTATGTGAAGTTTTGGAACAAAGAAACAAAGCACAAGAAGAATTGGAAGATAAAAGCCATAAAATTCATAATCAATCCCATCAACATGAAGACCTTATAGACCAACTCTCTAATGCAAATGAAGAAATCAGGATTATCAGAGTACAAAATGAAAGTCTACAGAATGATTTAAGAACTGAGAGACAAATCAATGAAAGCTTGGAAAATGATCTAATCTTTGAAAGGCAAGTCAATGAAAGAATGATGAAATCCCAAGTAGATATGAATCAATTAAATCAACAAAATGAGGAAAATCTTTATAGACATAAAGGTAAAGCTGGTCTTGGATACAAAGAAGAAGGAGAACCCTCCAAACAAGGTGAACAAAGGAATCAAAAACCCACTTGTAATCACTGTGGAAAGTTAGGTCATACATCAAACAAATGCTGGAGCAATGGAAAAGAAAAATTCAATGGTAAATGCTTCAATTGCAATCAGCATGGTCACAAAGCAAATGAGTGCAAGGAAAAACCAAAATTTGAAGGCAACTGTCACAAATGCAAAAAACATGGTCACAAGGCATTCCAATGCAGATCCAAATCATTCAATCTAGCTGAACAACTTGTCAAAGCCATATTTGGATGGGACTACAACACCTGGTGCAGATGTCACTATTGTGGAGAATATGACAATACTGGCATAAATTGTGCAAGACATCACCTAAGGAAGAAGGACACTACTGTAAGGTGCTATACATGTATAGAGCTTGGTCATATAGCTAGAAATTGCATGAATATAGAAAGAATTGAAGATGAGAAGAAAATCAAAGCAGACAACATTCAGAAATAAATGAAGCAACAGTGTATTCCAAAATCTACCAAACAAGATAACTCAAGAAATGGCAATATCACTCAAGAAATGATTGACTCCACCATTTCCAATTAATATTCATAAAAGAAAGTATGGAACTGCATCCTCCAAGAATTATCCTAAACAGTTCCACAAGAAGAAAGATGATCAAAACAGAATTCAGTTACACTTTGATCCTAGACTTAACCGAGTTCAGTCGGGTGTAATAAAGCTTCATTTACCAAGTTATATCAACCGAGCAAGGTCGGTTCGTGACTTTACCGAGTTAGGTCGATACAGCAATGTTTTCTTTTGATCACCGAGTTGATAGTGTCTACCAAGCAAGTGGATGAAAACTTGTCATTTCATCTACTGTCGTACCAAGCATTTATGACGAACGTTTCGTCAAAAGGGGCAAAATTTGATCTCATTCTTCACTACAAACTTTGAGCTAAGTTATCTTTTGCGATTCTAGAGAAAGTTTAAAGAAATTTCAAGAAAATTTTAAAGGGCAAAGAATTTGTTCAAAATTTCTCTTCACTTACGGAGCAGCAATGGCATCCAGAAGTAGCTACTCCAAGACAAAGAGAGGCTCAAAAATGCTAGTTAAAGGTGTGGAATGGAAGGCGTCGAACTTCAAATTGGCACCAGCAATTGCAAAATCACTTCACCCTAACGGTGCTCAGTCTCGAATTCCTCCAAAGGTACTCCTTATAAATGACATTCACTCTCATTTCAAATGTTCCATTCAAGAACTTGGAAACCTAGAAATTGATAATGCCCTAGGAGAAATGAGCATGGATGGAAATTTGAAACCCAAGCATAAACATCTTGAAACAAAAGGGTTAACCCACATTTCACATTTGCCAAAGAATTTTAAAATTAAATGGGTTAGGTATGTACTCATTCGGGTTCACAATGGGCAATTGTGGTTAGAGCAACCAATGCTTATCACAAAGAAAATGATTAACAAGATTACTGGCCTTCCCATGTTAAGCAAAGCTAAGACTACCAAAACCCTAGGTCAGGAAGAATTGCAAAGGCTAACCCAAGCAGAATGGGATGGTAGAGGACTTAAGCTCAGTATAGTAGCTGATGCTGAATTAAGATTTTGGTATTCACATTATTGCTCATAAAATTTATAGTTCGAGTTGTCCAAATAGTGTACCTTGTGAAGTAGTAGATTTACCATATAAGGTAGTAAAGAAGAATGTTGAGTTTGATCTGTCTGAATTGCTTTTGTCTCAATTTAATAAAAATATGGAAAGCATAAGGACTTCAAAGAACAACTCCTACAAATTCGGTTCACTTTTGATCTATTTATTTTTCTATGTTCAAAAGTCTTTTCCATCAAAAGGATCAGTAGTATGGAGAAAAGATATTCTTGTTCTTTATCAAATAAATGAGTTCATTGCAGAGTTAGGTGAAAATTTTGACAGTGTTTTGGATAATTACTTTGAAGATTTTAAGGAAAGAATGAACAATAGGTTCCGGATTCCACCTAAATTGGTTGAGGAATACAAAGAAGATGTATGCTTTATGGTAGATTGTGATAAAGTATACGTACAGGTAGTTAGGCCCCGAGTTGCATGGGTGAAACCTCTTCCTTACGAGGTTAATATTGATGAAACCAGAGATATCATAGAAGCACTGGTGAATAAACCAGTAGACCCAAAGCAACCAATCTTTGGAACTTATGATGAAGCTAAGGCCAGAATTGAGCTTTCAATCAAAATACCTCAGGTCATAAGCAAAGGAAAGAGGAAGATTGCAAAGCTAAAAATAGAAATTGGTCCTCTAATGATTACTGAAGGGAAAGGAGAAGATGATGAAGAAGAAGAGGAAACCAAGTTAGAAAAAGTAGAGGAGCCTCAACGGAAGAAAGGTAAGGTGATTATCACCAAACCTAAACAGCAAGCTACTGTAGTCTTCTCCAAGAGAACAAGATAGGGGAGGAAGGAACCTATACTTGTCAAGCCTCCACTCACATTTGAGGCAAGGTTGAAGCAATTAGAAGAAGGTACTAGCTTCACAAACTTCAAAGCATTGAAGTTTGAGACAAGAACATAACAAGAGAAAATGCAGATTGAGGAATTGGTATTGAATAAAATGGGAAGATGGAAATACTCTCCAGACAAGATTGCCTCTCAGATCCCTAAAGAGCTATTGGAGAGATTGCGACCAAGATGGGAAATTGCAATCAAAGCTATCTTTGAGCAAACCTTGAAAAATCTCCTATCGAGTCTCACTGATGCAGAAGTGAAGAAATCACTGAAAGATCATGAAGGTAATATGATGATTAGATTCCACACTTGTTTGATACTAATCAAAGAAATTGAGCATGTTGTAAATGATGTAACAAACATGTGGAAACATATCTATCATCTACATAAATCCAGTGAGGATATTGTTGAAATCAAAGACAATGACAACAATGATGATGATGACATTGAAGATATTCCAAGGGATCTACATTCAATGATGATAAATGTTGAGGAAGAATTCAAGGAAGATGAAATGGAGGAAGAAGACAAGGAAGATGAAATGGAGGAAGAAGAAGCTGAACAAGCTAAGGAGGAAGATGATCCTATAAAAATTGCAACCAAAGTCATTACATCTCTTCCTCACTCTCCACCTAAAGGAGCCACATCAACTGTGGAGATAGCCTCTACTGGTGAGATTGTGTGCACAACAGCTTCATCAATTGCTCGATCTTCACCTGTCTCCTCTCGGCTCTGGGCACAATCTATGCAAGTGTCTACCACTTCATCAACCGAGCTGCAGCCATCTTCATTGACCGAGGCATCATCAGCTACAGCAGTAAGTTCATCAAGCCTATCAAATTCTACTACAGAGTGTATAGTAAATGTACCCATTGGTATTCAATTTTGACAATTTCATCTGCTCTAATTTTTGCATCTGTTAGTTCTCCCATACCAACCTGTACATCAATCTTGGGAAGAACATCAATTTTTGATACTGTTAGCACTTCTCTTAGTTTTCCTCTAGCTAGTCCTATTCTAGTTTTGTCAGCCAATCCAGCCTCATCAACTATTGTTTTAGATTCAAAGGGAAAAGGTGAAGTCACTGCAGGAAAAGCAAAGAGATACATGATTTCCAGCAAGGCAATGAATGAGGAAATAGACTTGGATAAGGACATTGTCATTCCTAAGATAGATCTGGATAATGCATCAGTTGATGAAATGAGAATGATTAGTCAGCTATTAGATCAGAAGGCAAGGCAAAAACAACTGAGGCATGAGAGAGACCAAGAATATAGTATTATTGAAAGTGCTAAGAATATTCTAACAGAGGCTATAGGTGTTGAAGTAGATTCTACTCAACACATTTTGATTCAGTTAGAAGAGGTTGTATATAAATTCAATGAGGATACCTCCAGCCAAGAAAAATTGATTGAAAAGGCAGAGAAGAAATTTGACAATAAGGTGCTTGAGCACATTGCTCAGCATATTGCATTAAAATAGGTAGAATTGTCTACAATTTTGAGTAATTTTGAACATTCTTTTAATAATGTAACTTCACTTTTTGGAAAACTTTGTGATGTTACCGAGTATACTAAGGAAATCAAAGAAAAGTTGAATAAAATTGATGAGGATATGAAGGTCAATGCACAAATGTTGTAGCTTGACCACAGTTCAAGTTCATCCCATCATCTCAGAATAAGATTTTTGTCAGAGAAACAAGTAGAATTATTGAGAGAGGAAGCAAGGATCAGGTGTACTCTGATTGACATCCAAAATATGATCCTTCCTATCATGGACACAATGTAGAAGCATATTTCCCATTCCAAAACATTGATTCATGACAAAAACTTCTCAATTATAGATCATATGATTGAACTCTCTGCAGAAGTTCAAATAGCACTCTCCACCAGTAAACTTTTGCATGAAAATTGGGATAAGACATTGGCTCTTATTCTCAAGGTACATTATGAGTTTATCTCTCATTTTAGACTCTCTATGTAAATATATATTGTTTAATTTGGCATTATTTTCAAAAAGGGGGAGATAGCACACTCCAAGAGATAATTGTACAAGAAATATGTGTAATGACTTGTAAATACTGTGCATATTGTATGGGGGAGATACATGTAAGAAAGATATGTGTAATAAGACTTGCAAAGAGCAATTTTGAAAATTCAGAACTGTATGTCAATTTTTGCACATAAACTTTGAATCATAATTGTTTTTGTCACTAATGCCGAAGGGGGAGATTGGTGGCATAAAGTTATTTTCCATTAGTGAGAACACTCACAGTTCTAACCGAGCATCGAGTAATATAGTGTAGACTGAATGATGGCAACACAGTTCAAACTGAGTAATAAAGTGCAAACCGAATGATGGCAACACAGTTCAAACCAAGTAATTCAATGCAGACCGAGTGATGGCAACACAGTTCAAACCGAGCATCGAAGACATAGTTCTAACCGAGTGAAGATGCACTTAGTGTTAACCGAGTAAAGATGCACTCAGTATTAACTGACTGAGGAAGCACTTAGTGATGATCGAGTAAAGAAGGACTCAGTGATAACCAAGCTCAGGAGGTTAACGAAGAAGTTAGTTTCTACCGAGTGACACTATATCTACCGAGTAACCAATGGTTACCGAGTTCCAGGCAACATTGTATGACTAGTATGAACCAAGCCCCTACCTCTACCAAGTGCATGATGATGTCGAGTAACATAGTGGATGCCGCGTATTAGAAGGTCATCAAGTCTGTCTAAAGAACCCGAGTTTATTTTACCATTTGGCTGACTCAGTTATATTTTGTTCACTTGTGTTTGGCCGACCTTGCATGAATAATTATTGGAATGGTATATATATGTAATGTATTATATCATTCAACATATAGATACAAGGAAGACATACAAGATATAGAATATTTCAAAAAGGAGGGACATAAGATATGATATGCGAATTCATTAGCAAAAAAGAATACTCAGCGAGGTCTACCAGGAGCAGAAATGATTTCATCAATCATAGAAGGTGATCTACAATAAAGAATCTAGTCAAGTTGTAAGTTGATCTATTGGTTCATCCTAACAGGTGAATCATTCTTGTAAATCCTTTAACAGGGTAGAATTAATCGTCTTTATTCAAATCTCCTAACAGAGTGCATACTTGTAAAGTACATTTGTAAATCCTCTAACAAGGTGGATCTAGCAATCCTTTGTGCTCCTAACAGGGTAGATCACCAGAAGTGATCATTGTAAGCCTTAATCAACCAACTTCATACTACAGTAATGAAGCTTTGTGGGTATCATCCCCACCCCAGTTTTACTTTCTATTTTGGAAGGTTTCTGGGTCACCAAATCTCTATGCATATATGGTTTAAATGTTTAATAGTTCTTTTATGCAGCAGGCTAGATGAGTGAATGTTGTATATGGTTATTCTGAAACTTAAAAGTTTTATTGTTACTGATTCACCCCTCCCCTCTCAGTAACCTATTATATCTTGAATATTTCCAACAGAAATTTAGTTCTAGTGTATGAAGTATTTGAAAGAATGGCTTTATATGGAACTTCAATACAATTCAATTTATAAATAATCTACATAGTACAATAAAATATGGAAACTTGAGACCATAATGAACTAAAATATTTTTTGTGTCTTTCAAATGCAATGGCTGAAGAAACATAGAAACAAATCCCTAAGCAAAGTACTAGATAAGATCAAAGAAGGTGAATTATTTTCTAATGCTATATTCAATATCAAAAGATTACATTTAGTTATATTTTTATTGTTCTTTCCATCAAGGTTCATATGAACTTGATTCTAATGAATAATAAATAAGATACTAATAATAAGCATATTTCTACAATTCATATGAACCTATCATTTATGATTCTGGATTTGATTGCATTGTTATTTTGCATCAACATCCTCGATCACATTCTATGATTCATCATATAAATAAGAGAAATATAGAATCATGAGAAAGCATGATCCAATTTAAATAACATAATTTAAGTATTTAGCTTGATTTCTTCTAAATTTCTTGCAAAATTGATGTTGTTGGGATTTATCTTGCTTCTGCTTACTGTTGAGTAGACAAGAATTACAAATATTTATATATATGAAAGCTTCGAAGACTCTTCCCATCCATGTCCAAAGGAGGAGGCCTTAGAAGAAGATATTAATGTTGAGGAGACTGAAAAAAATTTTAATATGTAGAAAGCTCATGTTCATAGCTTCTCATAAAACACCATTAAGGCGGAGCTTGGCAATAGATGAGGTTGCAACTAGTCTTTGTGCTTCAAAGGTAGAAATTTTTTCTTGATTATTACATTTAAGATATTTGAAGGTTTATATTTACTCATGAAACTACTTTTGGAGTCAATTAAATCAAGTTTATCAAATCAATGGTATGATGTCATTCACATATCTACAATTTTGCATTAACAAGTGTAGTTAATTGTAAGGTGTTTTGTAGAGTTTTAATTGATAAATTCATGATAATTAGGTGTCATTCTTTGAATTGTATCAAATTATGATATTACTATTATAATTCATGTGTACTTTTTAAATTCAAACTCATTGTTTATGAAATTTAGTTGCAATGTATGAAGTATTTGAAAGAATGGCTTTCTATGGGATTGCCTCAAATTATTGCTCTGTAAGGTATTCTATTATTTCTACTTATCTAAAATCATGATTTCTCTTTGTTTTGGATACAATTCTATTGTATGTTTGAAATAAAGATCATAAATTATATACAACTTTTAGATTTGACTATGTAGAAGTATTTGCAATATATTCTATGGATTGTCATTTGAATGGTAAAGCCCCAGAATATATATTCTAAGATAAATCCCAAAGAGTGGATCTAACACCTTGATGAAAAGGTTCAACACAATTGAATCATATTATGATGAAATGGTCAAATTAAATTTTTTGGCTCATTATTGAGATAATCATATTTGTAAGAACACAACTAAAACCAGAGAAGTTAATAGATATCTTGGTTTCATATTGATGCAAAATCTATAACCATGTTCATAACACCACATATTGCTTCTTAAGAGAATATGGAAATTCATCCAACTTCATCTCCAATGCATATATATGACATCATTAAAAGAAAAAACATAAAAGGCCATTACAATTTATCAATATAAAACATAAGAAAAATAATTGATATTGTTTTGCATATGTCTAATAGATTGTTTACTTTCATAATTTTTTGAAGTCTCATAGAAACATAGGAGAAAAGCAATAAAGATATTGGCTACAATATCTAATTTAATTTATTTTGAGAAGTTGAAGATGTCTCATAGTAGCAGGTGAGCAGTATCAATAAACTTGGAGGAGTAGATTAATCAAAGTTGGGATAGCAACATTATCCTCACCCATCACACTTTCCCTTCTCTTAGCACACATCCTCATGTTCCTCACAGTCACCATTTGTGTCACACAAAACACCACTATAGGGATCAATATAATAGCAATATCCTAGTATCTTACCACAACATTTTCTGATGTCACAACATATATCATTCTCCTTCTCACAATCACTATCTTCACTATATACAACATTTTTTTCATAGGGATCTTTTTAAGCCATTGCCAATATACCTACCATACACATTGAACAAATCAGCATCACCATAAAGCATAAATGTTTTACAAATGCTCCCATTCTCTTTCTCTTACTCTTTTACATTATGTTGGCAAAAAACTTCATTCCATTCAAATTTATAACCATCGAAAACCTTGCATATATCAAGAAATTTGTAGAGTTATGAACTTCGGCTATAGTTATTGCCTTTGTGGAGATGACAAGAGTGAAGACTAAAAATATTATTGTCAAAGTCTAGCTATCAATAAAGTCTCCAACATTATTGTTCCAAGAATCATTCTCTTAGTGTTGTTATCTATAAATTATCCAACATTATTTTTCCAAGCATCATTCTCTTAGTGTTGGTATCTATAAAGTCCCATCCTCCTAAGCCTCAATCTGATCAATAAGTTACATTTGTCATGGCCGAGAATAAGAATCCATCTATTATATTTGTCTTGGCTTGTACAAGAAACAAAAATAAATAATACCCATAGGAATCCAAATAAAGATTAGAAAATAGGAAGGGATTACACCACTAATAGATCTACAATATATTTATATTGGATCGTACAAGAAACCAAAAAATATATAATTTGTCAAATTATAATTCAACTTTTGGCACCATAATTTTTCTTTAATAATTCAGCAAGCCATTGCACTTGTGATGGTTTATTTTCACTTATATAGCATTACTAATATATTCTCATAAGTAGTCATCACTTCCATAGAACTACTATCGCATACCTGTCACGATAGCAACAAAAAACTAAAAACTATTTGTGATAGCTTACTATCATAATTGGGATGGTGTGAAGATGAACTCTTTCCCTTGCCTTCTTCCAAATTGTGATAGCTTTTGGTGTTTCAATTGTGATAGATGACCTTTTCATCGCAATTTGCGACAGTAAAAGTCTAATGCCCATCTGATAGGAGCAAATTCATGGTGCTATCACTTGAGCAATAGGCTTCCATCACAATTTAGGCCCAAAAGTAGTAGTACAATCATGTATTGTTGCAATATATTAAAGATCGCAAGGTTAACCAATTCATAGGCTTAATAAAGAGAAATTGTATTCACTGAGTGATTGCAGTATTGTCCGAGCGATTGTAAATGAAGAACACAGTGTTGCCTAAGTTAGTCAATATTAATCAAGTTATATGTTTCCTGAGTAAATGTTATATTTACAAAGTGACAACTTGATGAATAGGTTTGGAAAATTATAATCTAAGGCTAACTTTTGATCGAAATCTAGAAAGATCAAGAAGATCTAAAGCTTGAGTCAAAGTTTGTTGCAAGAACACCAACTAAGAAAATTCAAGAGGGATCTAATGAAGGAAATTGAATGAGGATAAGGATGGACACAAATTTATATGTAAGGTTATATTTTTTATGTTTCTAAGTTCAATGTATGTAGGAATTCTATTGTAAACCTAAGATCAATGATTCTAATCAAACAACAAAAGATGGATGGATTTGGAAGCATTAAGAAAACTATTTAAGGAGATGTTTGAGATAGTTTGTTATTGTTAGTTCAAAAAGCTATTGTTTCTAATTCAAAGTTATTGTTATTACTAGTAGATGATGTTATTAAGTTTCTTGTTGATCAAGAAGAGATCAAAGTATGAAGGAGAAGGAAGTAAAAGGATATTGTTGAGCCACATGAACTAAGTAGTGAAAAGAGGAAAAAGGAGTTATATAGTGGTGCAAGAGCACCTTGGGGTAAGGTAAAACCCTAACTCAAATTTTGGTTTTTAAATGGTCTAACCAACCATTTAGTTAATAAGGACTAAATTTAAATTCCCAAGGTAGGTTTTAGATGTGTGGTTAGGTAAGAGTCAAGGTTGAGTCAAGTTTTAAGCAATTAGGTCCTGTTAAGCCTAAAATTGCTGAAAATTGCTCTATAAGGACAAACATGAAAAAATGCCTAAAATAGGGAAAGAAGTGTTTAATGGAGGTCCTTAAGTTTTTTAGGTTCAATTTATAAATTTTGAAACCAAACTGGACAAGTTTGGAGGCATAGATTGCAAAATTGTAAAAGTTGTCAAAATTGCTCATTGACAACTTTGCAATTTTTGCATATTTTTAGAAAAGCGAAAAAATGGGTGATTATAGCTCAAACCAAAGGCTAAGGTGGTTAGGATAAACTATATAAATACCTTCCAACTCATTTCTAATGGTTTTTTATGCATTTGTATGGAGAACACGTGTGTGAAGGAGAGATTTTATTGTTAGAAAATGTATTTTTGAGGATTGAATAAAGAAACCTAATTGATGAGCTTACTATTTTGAATGTATTAGTTTCTTAATTTCATGTATTGACTCTTTTAATGCTTTTTTTGATATTGAGTATTCATTTTACAAGGTTTACAAAATTAATTAGTTTTTGCTTTCCTATTGTCCTCTTTTGTGCAAATGGAATTCAAATGGCTATAGCTTGAGTTTACATGGTAAAAAAACTATGGCCTTTGGGAATAAATTAATATCCTATATAAATAATTTACAAAGAAATTTTGGAGTTTTTGAGAATTAGTTGGCTATTTTTACAAGCAAGCCCTAGGCAAGCAAATGAAGGGTTGGCAAGGTGCAGTGAGGCTTGTAGACGAGTCTTAGTATGAACAGAGGATTAGCATGTGAAAATATTGAATGGGAAATGGTGGAGTAAGGTATTAAGTGTCAACTTGAACTAGAGGAGGAGGTTTTATGTAGAGTCTAGAGAATTTGGTAAGCCATTTTCTATCATGCCCTTAAAACCCTCAAAATAAGGGTTTTTTGAACCATACTATACTGACACCATGGAGGCTTGAAACCAGGAAAATATTCAAGCCCCAAGAAATGTAAAAAAAAGTATAATAGACATCTCTAGACTTTGGTAAGGAGTTTCTCAAGTTATTTCAGGTTCCTTGTTTCTAGGAGGGCTAATATGAGCTCTTAGGGCTACAAGGACAAATAGAGCAATTTTGAGTTGTGGGTGAGTCAAACCTATCAAGATGATGCAAAATGGTGTGATATGTTTTAAGAACCTTAGAAGGAAGTTGAAAACTTGATTTTGACTTTCTGATGGAATTTGGTGGAGTTTTGGCCTATTAATCCAAAAGATGCACAATTAGGGTTTTGGAGTTAAAAGGAGTAGAAACTAAATTGATTGGTGATTTTCTTGAAGAAATGGGATTAGGATAGAGTCCTCAAAGTTGGGGTTACAGAAGTGACCATAAGTAGGCTAAGAAATAGCCTTGATAGAGCAAGAAAAGCTCAAAGTGAAGAAACTCCCCATCAAAGTGGTATCAGAGCCTAAGATTGTGGCTTGTGGTGGTATGTTGTATTCTACTCAATCAAGTGGATCTTCAAGGATGGTTACAAATGAAAAGTTGGCTAAAGAGGTAGATGAGAAGAAGAAGTTCATGGAGGAAAAAACTAGGCTTCTTGATGAGGCCATAGAAGAGATGAAAGACAAGTTGAAAGAAATGGAAGATACAACCCTAGAAAGGGAAGACAAAGACACCAATAAAGGAAAAGAGAAGTTTGACTTGGAGGATGAAATACCTAAACCTAATCCTCCACTTGGTGAGAAAGAACCATTACTCAAAGCCCTCAAAGCATTTGGAGGGAAAATTCTTGAGAATGTTTCATTGTTCCATGGGAAGATGGATGTAGAAGTGGTCCTAGAGTGGGTTGAAAGTATTGAAAACTATTTTGAATGTGGAGGGACAATAGAGGCTCAAAAATTAAGGTTTTCAAAGTCAATATTGAAGGGACATGCATTGACTTGGTGGAAGTTTGTGCAAGAGGAAAGAGAAACTAAAGGGAAGAAACCAATAGTCAATTGGAAGGCTATGGAAACAATGGTAAAGGAGACCTATTTGCTAGAAGATTAAGAGATTTAGATTCACAAGAAAAGGTAGAATTTTCAGAAAAAGGATCTTGATGTAGCTACCTACACTAAATAATTCCAAAAACTTTCTCTAAGGTCAATGGTGCAAGAAGCAAAGAGCATCAAGGTAGAAAGGCACTTATATGGCCTTAAGTAGTATATCCAAGATGAACTAAGCTTATTCAGCCTCACCACATTGCAAAGTTATTTCCAAATGGCTAGGAAGGTGGAAGAATATTTGAGGAAGAAGGGTAACTCAAGCTCAAAAGGTAGAGGAAAAGGTAAATATTTCAAAGGTAACTCAAGAGGTGGTTCTAGTGGAAGGACCAATGATCAAAGGAGCTATGGAGATTCCAAGTGGAATGACCAAGCTAGTGAGACTAGTCAAAGAGGAGGTTCTAGCAAAGGAAGAGGATCTAATAATGGTGGTAGGGGAAGGTATGGAAATAATAGTAGAGGTTCACACTTCATTAACATGAAATTTTACCACTATGGTAAGTTGGGGCATCCTGCCTATAGATGTCTAGAGAAGGCATCGGCATCTTATAGAGAGAAGAGGATAACTTGTGTCCAAGAGGAAGACAATTAGAAAATAGGGGAAGTGGATCTTGAAATAGAAAAGGGTGAGAACCTCAAGTTGAGGAGAGTCTTGGTCAAAGAGCTAGTGAAGGAGGAACCTAAACAAAGGAGAGCATTTTTCATAACTACATGCAAGATACTTGGAAAAATATGTAAAGTAATCATAGACTTAGGGTCTACTGACAATGTGTTATGAAAAGAGTTAGTACAAAAGCTTGGTCTAACAAAAATTGCACATCTGTGTCCTTATAGGGTGACTTGTTTGAACATGGGGAAGAATATATTAGTGAATGAACAAGTATGGGCAGACATCACTATTGGTAAGTATGAAGATAAGATTATATGTGATGTACTTCCTATGGATGCTTGTCATCTATTGTTAGCAAGGCCTTGCCAGTATGATAGAGAGGAAGTGTATCATGGGAAAGAAAACAAATACTTATTCAATAATTATGGGGTCATCTTGTATGCAACCTTGTTTGGAAATGATGCATGTAGTATGAAGTCAATTTGATGACTTATGGCTCTCTTTAGGGGTAGTTTTGGTGGTGGTCCATCACATATGATGTCCTTGAATTGATCTAGTAGTTCTTGCACTTTAGGTATAGGTGATTGTGTTGATGACTTCTCTTCCTTTGGCTTCACCATAATTGCATACCTTGATCCTTCACCTTCCTTCAATTCCTTGAGGAACTCTTTTCCACTCATCAACAATGTCTTGGTGGCAGCCTTCTCTCCCTTATCAATCATTGGTTGAAGAAGATAAGGGAGAGAAGGCTACCACCAAGACATTTTTTATGAGTGGAAAAGAGTTCCTCAAGGAATTTAAGGCAGGTAATGGAGTAGGGTATGCCATTATGGTGAAGCCAAAGGAAGAGAAGTCATCAACACAAGCACCTACACCTAAAGTGGAATAACAACTAGATTAGTTCAAGAACATCATATGTGATGGAGCACAACCATAACTACCCCAAAAGATAGCCACAAGTTATTAAATTGACTTCATACTAGGTGCATCATTTTCAAACATGATTTCATACAAGATGACACTAGAGTGGAACAAGGAGATTGCAAGACAAGTCCAACATAGGTTTGATTAGGAAGAACATTAGTCCATGTGTAGTACCAATTCTCCTAGCACCTAAAAATGGAGGTAAGTGGAGGATGTGTGTTGATTCTACCTAGGCAATCAATAGAATACCAATTAGATATAGATTTCCTATTCCAAGGATAGAGGACCTAATGGACTATCTTGGTGGAGCTAAATACTTTTCTAAAATAGATCTCAAGAGTGGTAATTATTAGATTAGGACAAAGGAGGGTAATGAATGGAATTCTTCATTTAATACTACTGATGATCTCTATGAGTAGTTGGTAATGCCATTTGGTCTTCCCAAGGCACCAAGTACCTTCATGAGAGTCATGAATGAAATCTTGAAAGACTATATAGGAGTGTTTGTTGTTGTATATCTAGATGACATCCTCATCTTCAGTAAGACAAAGGAGGAGCACATGAAGCACCTAGAAATGGTGTTGAGGAAGCTTCAAGAGGAAAAGTTGATAGTGAACCTTGAAAAGAGTGAGTTCATGAAAGAAGAGCTAGTTTATTTGGGTTTTTTTATGTCCCAAGGAAGTCTAAAACTGGATAAGATAAAGGTAGAAGCCATCTTGAGTTTGCCTACTCCTAGATAAACTACTAAGGTTAGAATTTTTCATGGTCTAGTGCAATCTTATAGGAAGTTTGTGAGGAAATTTAGTGAGATTTGCACACCAATGAATGACACCATCAAAGGAGGCATTAAGACCAAGTTCACATGGACTAAAGTTGCAGATGAAAGTTTTGAGAGATTGGAGAAGGAAATGGAAACCCAAACATTATTGGTCTTGTCAAGTTTTGAGAAGCCATTTGTGGTAGAGTGTGATGCTAGTAACATAGCATTTGAGGAAGTACTAATCCAACAAGGTAGACCTGTGGCATTTTTTAGTGAGAGGCTTAATGAAGCCAAAACAAGGTATTTAACATATGGCTTAGAGCTCTATGCACTTTTTCAATTACTTAAAAAATGGAGGCATTACCTATTGTCTAAGGAGTTTCTTGTCTTCATTAAAAATCAAGCACTCAGCTTTATCAACTCATAGGAGAAACTAAGTTTGAGGCACATAAAATGGATGGATTTCTTGTCCTACACTTTCACTATCAAAGACAAGAAGGGCACAAACAACAAGGTGGAAGATGCTTTAAGTAGGAGGTTGTTGACAATTCAAGAAGTCAAGTTGCAAAGCATAGTACTAAAAGAATTCAAGGACATGTATGGTGAGGATACTGATTTCTCAGAGGCCTATAAGGTATGTAATAACTTTGAAAATCATTTCCATAGCCAATTTTATTAATATACATTGCAAAATGGGTTATTGTTTAAGGGTCAATAGTTGTGCATCCCAAGGGTATCCATGAGGGAAAATTACATACAAGATAAGCACAATGGAAGCATGAGTGGGTATTTTGGCCTTAAAAAGAGCCTAGACCTAGTGGAAAGGTTTTACTACTAGCCCAAGATGTAGAGGGATGTGAGGAGATATGTGGAAAGGTTTTACTACTACCAACCTCTACCCATTCCAAATAGGCCTTGGGAATGCATCAGCATGGGGTTCAAAGTAGGCTTAACAAGGACTAAGGTAGGGTTATATAGTGTCTTTTTGGTGGTAGATAGATTTATCAAGATGAGCCATTTCATTCCATGCAAGAAAACACATAATGCTAGCCACATAGCTAACCAATTCTTCAAGGAGGTGGTTAGAATTCATGGGCAACCAATGAGAATTATGGCTGATGGGGATATCAAGTTCATGGGGCATTTCTAGAAGACCCTATGGAAGAGGTTGGGTACAAACCTAGCTCATAGTTCTTCCTATCACCCCCAAACTAATGGGTAGAAAGAAGTCATCGATGGGGTCCTAGGCAACCTCTTAAGGTTTCTCACCAAGGAGTATGGGAAGATTTGGAAGAAAGTCATACCTCAAGCAAAATTTTCCTATAATGATAGCAAGAATAGGACAATAGTATTAAGTTTTTTTTCAAGTATTTTATTTCACACATCCTACGGGAATAATGGAGTTGAGGGAACTACTAAGACATGGCACCAATAGTGGACATGCTGATGGTTTTGTTTAGTCCATAGAGGAAATACATGATTAGGTTAAGAGGACCTCGATGGAAGAAAATCAAAAATTGAAGGAAAATAAGGATAAAAGGAGGAGAGGCTTGCAACTTCAGATAAGAGATTGGGTCATGGTCTACTTGAACAAGGCTAGACTAGAAAAATGTATTCCAAGCAAGTTGTAGATGAAAAGAATTGGGCCATGTAAAGTGCTAGAGAAGTATGGGTCGAATGCTTACAAAGTTGATCTACCAAGTGATGTCTCTTTCTCCCATTTTCAATGTTAAAGACTTGATACCCTACAAGAGTCCAAATGTGAATGAAGAGAAGTATCAAATAGAGCTAAATAAGGATATATCACACTTGCAAGTACCTAAAAGGAAACAACCACAAGTGGAGAAGATACTGGATTCTAGGGTGAAAAAGGGCACAAGGAACAAGGTGTACAAAGAAAATTTGGTGAAATGGAATGATAATCTTGAAGTTGAGGAAAATTGGGTGGCTAAGATTAATTTTAAGAAGCATGGAATCAGTAAGGAGTTCCTCTCTACATAGGTACCTTAAGCTTCTTCTTACAGGGGGAGAATGGTGAAAGATCATATTGGAGTAAGATAAAACCTAACTCAAATTTTGGTTTATAAATGATCTAACAAACAATTTAGTGAATAAGTACTAAATTAAAAGTCCAAATGTAGGTTTTAGATGTGTCATTAGGTAAGATTCAAGGTCGAGTCAAGTTTTAAGCAATTAGGTCTTGTTAAGCCTAAAATTTCTCAAAATTGCTCTATAAGGCAAAACATGGAAAGTTTCCTAAAATAGGGAAAGAAGTGCTTAATGGATTTCCTTAAGTGCTTTAGGTTCAATTTATAAGTGTTGAAACCAAACTGGACAATTTTGGAGGCCTAGATTGCAAAATTGAAAAAGTTGTCAAAATTGCTCATTGACAACTTTGTAATTTTTGGAAAATTGCAATAACAATTTTTGCACTTTTTTAGGAAAGCAAAAAATGGGTGGTCATTACTCAATCCAAAGGACAACATGGTTAGGATATGTAACGTCTTGCCAAGGGATCCAAAGAATAAACCTAAAGTTTTACTAAGTTTGATAGCATTTTTTTTTAACATGAAAGTAATATCATTTACAACTAATCCAATTACAATTAATACATAAATACGGAAGCAATAGCAATAACCATCTAAAAGTAAACATAATAGGTTACATTCTTTAAGGATCCCTTAACATTGAGTTACATCTAAATCAACTAAAATTATTGAATCCATCTAATACAACAACTACATGAAATAATAATGATAAGTCCAATGTTTATACATTACATTTCTAAATGCTCAATCATCCACTGTACATGTCATAGGGTATGAAGGCTTAAAAGAATATAGATATGTGGAATAAGGTACATCATCCTATTCTAATCCATGATGCAACAAAGTAAAGATAATCACATGTCATACATGATACATCATCATAGAAGATATAGACATACATCATAAAAGATCAAACATAATAAACTAAGTGCACGGTTCCTCCCAACCATAAATAGCATCATTAGACCATCATGGATCCTAGCCATCCCTCCATGCATAACATTCCAAATCACTGAAGAGATCATTAGTATTGACATAGTAGGAATGTCACACCTAACATACTACATCATATGCAGAAAGTAATCTAACATGCACAATAAGCATAAAATAACATCATCTAACATATGCTAATCATCAATGAAAGGATACATATCCACCATCATAAAGGATGCATCAGCCACAATGTCTCAAATGGATCTCAAATGATAAGAGTGGAAAAACACTACCACACAACTGTGTGGAACCTAAGTGGTCCACTCCCACCGTGCTGAGGAGATAATCTCAAGTCTCAAATAGGTTAACAAAATCATATAGCATAAATACTCTCTAAGTCCAAGTATCCTAAAAGTATACTAACTCAAAGGTTCCAATCGCAAAACTGACATCTAATCCCAAAGGCACACAATGACATGTAGGAAACCTACTCTCTAAATGGGAAAGTGTCATCGCATATATCATGTAGAAGTTACCCTGGCAGTTAGCTTACAACATCACGGGTCCCTACTGATCCTCATGTGGCCACTAGTATCCTCTCATACTGACAAGGCATACTATGGAATGCAAGGTCACAACCAAGCATTCTCTTTACTCCCATCATAGTCTGTACAAGCACTCGAGGGATGGGTGAGAACAAAAAAATTATCTTTTTAGGTTCACTTAGTTAGTATTAGGTGTGAATGTTTTCTCTTATTAAAACAACTTACAATGAGTTACCCTGGCAGCCTCTTAGGGCCTCGGCCCCCATTGCAAGCCACTTCCCGACACTACAAGCAGATAACCTACCCTAACCTCATGGAATCATAAATCTCAAAATCACAAAAGATAATCCACAATATAAACATCAAATCTCCATGAGCAACTGAAAAACATCATAGATAATCATGACCACAATAGTTCTCTATTGACAACTGAAGGTATCCCTAATAATCAAAGCATCCATTGGTTCTCAATAACCAAAATATATCTCAAAATCATACTGATTGAAGACTCCAAATTGGTCGAGTCAAAACATGTCACAACATGACATCATAAAATAACATTTCAGTCCCATCATGGCGACTAGAAAATAAACCAAGGATAACTAATCGATGACTCAAAAATGGTTAAGTCAATGTCTTATACATAAGAATCTCAGCTTCTCACAAGAAGACTAGAAAACAAGAGCAATCAGTAATTACAAACAATTCATAGAGCATTCCATCACATAACCATGGTTGGGTTTATAAAGATAAAAAATAAGACATCATTATGACATCACAATCATAACCCTCGAGCCTCTAGTAGATGTCCTATAACTGGTCAACACTAGTCAACCCAAAACCCAAAACAAAAGCATAGAGAATACACAATACAAGTACATGTTTTGGTTTTGCTAAAGTTACATAATTCCATTAAGTGTGGAGGTATCGGTTTTCATTTCCAATTTTAGATATTGAATGGAGGAATGTTTTGCATGTTTTTCCTAATCCATGTATAGGTTTGGTGAATAAAGGTTTCCCTTTATAACTTTAAAAATTGATTTCCCAATGACTAAAATGATATTTTATTTATATAAACGTTATTTGCAAATGTCCCCCTTTAAATTTCAATAGTAAATTTTGACATGAGAATCTACCAATAAACATCTTTTCTTCATAATCCAAATTATTTAAATCTATATAGTTAGACTGTGATATTACAAAATAATTCATTATTATAAAAGGCGATCCTTTAATTCTAATCATTTATCAAATTATGATAACTATTAATTACTAATAACTTATATACATACTTACATATATACATACATATATATATACACACATACATACGTACATATATATATATATATATATATATATATAATTATTAATATTAATATTTTATAAACAAATGAAATATAAAATCGAATTATGAATCTGAACCATATAACATATCATTACTATTTTTAATAAATTGAATACGATTTAAAAATCGTTGCACATCCTTATAAATATTGGCTCCCACTTTTAAAGGGAAGTCGTGCAGCTTAGCCATGCGGCCTACCACTGTCGTAGGGCTTGCAACGGCAGTCGCAGTACCTACAACAGCAGGCACGGCTATCGACGCACTCATAAGCATGGGTCGGGTGGGTAAAAACCCCACCCTAAATTTTGATTACAATGTTATTTTTTCTATAACATTTTCAATGACGTTTTTCAAATCGCGATGCGATATATCATTCGTTCTTTCAATAAAAAATATATATATATATACATATGTATGTATATATATATAAATGTATATATATGTGTGTGTGTGTGTGTGTGTGTGTGTGTGTGTATACATGCAGAGATTTATATATATATATATGTGTGTGTGTGTGTGTGTGTGTGTGTGTGTGTGTGTGTATGTATGTATGCAGATCTGAATTAACATGTCCATCTCTACACAATTTTAAAGGCTTTCAATTTTAAGAAATCCATAAAATATTTGTTCTCCAAATTTACTCAATACATTTTCTAATGGATTTGGCTATAATTTAAACCTTAGCCCTGTAATCTCTTTAGATCTATACACATAAGGTTTTCTCAAATAAATTTTAACTACCCATATTGAAAAATGCATACAACCAAAATAGGAAAACCCTCAAAAAGCATATGGAAGACATGAAGAAGACAAGAAGTGCGAGATGCAGAAATAACATAAGCAAAATCACAAGAGTCTGCTTGGATTCTGATGCTAATTCGCTTCTCCTCAAAAATTGCAGAGCAAGCTCCTTCCTTCTCTCACATTCTCGGTCCTCCAAACACACTCTCTAGACCCTCTCCCTAAGCCTCTAGGAGTGCCCGAATATAAAGGACTCTCAAGAAGCACTTAGAATGTCTCTAGAAACAACTAGAAGGTGTTGACAACTAAGCATGAGTCTATTCCAACCTTTTAGATGAGTCATAAGGTTGTAGACACCATGTGATTAATTGGTGCACTAACTCCTATGTTGTTGACATATGAGAATTCAAAAAGGTGCATTAACTCATAGGCAAGCTTATAACTTTTATTTTAATTTTATAACTTTCATTTTAATTTTTATAACTTTTATTATTATTATTTATTTATTACATTATTATTATTTTATAATAATTATTAATTTTAATTTCTAATTTCTTTTATTTAATTCTTTTTCTCAATTAATTCTCATTTAAGTAATTATAAACAAAATGTCAAAGATCATGATATTATATTAATTTTCTCCAAATAATTAATTTATTAATTAAATCTATTTATCAAGACTTAATTAATAAAAACTTCACCATAGACCTCCAAGATAAAATATGAAAACCCATAATAGAACAATTCACACAAAATTAGTCTGAAGGGTTAAAAATCACGAATATGTCATCTGACACATTCAGAAGGTAAAATATCCAGATACTTGTCCTACCTCACTAGGACAAATGGTTTAAGGGTTTGGGATTTGGACTTGAGAATTTATTTCCCTTCTCTTATTATTGAGATAGTGTAATAGGGTACACTCATGATGGCAATTTAGGGAATTCGATACCTAGTACCTACAACCTGCATAAAAACCATGCATGTACATACAATATATATAATGCTAAGCTAAACAGGAAATGGTAGGAAGTGGTGCATCGTGTAGATCCTAACTACTAGGTGACTATGACTCCCTTCCTTAACCACATCATAAATGCCATACAATAAGAACAAACACGCACACCATACACATGCAAGTATAGGGTAAGTATCTATAATAAAAACACATGAGATAATAAACCATCTAACTAATCATCATCAATAACTAAAAGCAATGTAATGATCATCATGCATACATGAAATGTAAAGTCTAAATGATCTCATCATATATCAACTGAATCCATAACATAATGTATTATAGTCTCAAAATAGTACCACTAATCCATCAACATAGAACTAGTCTAACATAGTCTGATAATAATAGCAACAATGTGTCTAGAAAGATGTGAACGAGGATAGGCACTACATCCACCCCCCCTTGGGTTAGGCTTACTCTTGGAAGCCTAAAAACAAGTAGGGATATAACTCTCATAATCTAGCTGCATCCTCCCATGTAACTAAAGAATAATCAGTAGGGTCCCATTGGACCCTTACCTGCTCGATGGTTTGACCCCTAAGGGTCAACTCCTGCTGCTCCAAAATATGAACTGGCTCCAAATCTAGCTACCCATCCTCTTCCTGCAATGCATTCCAATCAAGAACATGTACAACATCAGGAATATACTATCTAAGTACTGAAACATGGAAAACATCATGAATGCAAGCTAGGCTGGGTGGCAGAACAAGATGGTAAGCAACTAGTTCAATCCTCTCAAGAATCTTGAATGGTCTCACAAAGCGATGTGCTAGCTTTGAACCCTTTCCATATCGGATCGAACTCTTCCGCAAAAACACTCTCAAGAAAACCTTATCTCCCTCTGAGACGTAGAATATATCAATATATCATCAAGAAACACAAGTACAAACCGGTCTAGATAAGTTCGGAACACCCCATTCATCAAACTCATGAAAACTGATGGAGCATTAGTCAACCCAAAAGGTACCACTATGAACTCATAATGCCCATAGCGATTTCAAAAGGCGGTCTTGTGAATGTTGGCTTCCTTAATGTGAAGCTGGTGGTATCCTGACTTAAGGTCAATCTTGGAGAATACTGTAGCTCCCTTGATCTGATCAAATAAATCATCAATCCTAGGTAGAGGATAACTGTTCTTAATAGCCACCTTATTCAACTATCTATAATCAATACAAAGGTGCAAAGAACTATCTTTCTTCTTCACAAAGAGCACTGGAGCTCCCCATGGTGATACACTAGGTCGAATGCTCCCTTTGGCTAGAAGTTCCTCTAGCTGAAGATGTAACTCACCCAATTCCTGTGTAGTCATACGATAAGGAGCTTTAGAGATAGGCTCCACTCTAGGAATTAGGTCAATGCTAAAATTGATGTCCCTCTTTGGAGGCATGCCTAGAATCTCACTTGGAAAGACATCTTCGTACTCCTATAAAATTGGGTGATCTAAAGTCTTCCTCATAGGATCTTCCTCATCAAGATCATTTATCATAATAGCAAATATCTAACATCCTTTACAAAAAATTTGCTTCAGTTGCATAGCAAAAATCATCCGTACAGATATAGGCCTTGGTATCCCCACTATCTTCACATCATTCCCTTGGTCATCTTGGCACATTATAATCTTCTTCCTACAATCTATACTGGCTCTATGAGATCCAAGCCAGTCCATGCCCAAAACCACATTGTAGGAACCAAGGGGTATGACTCGAAGGTCAACTGTAGTATAAAAACTTCCTAAGCTAAGCCCACACTTATGAACTATAGAATCTGTGGAGATCTTAATACCTGAGGCTAGTTCCACTTTCCAACCATGATCTTACTTCACCGCATCCAGCTTACACTTAGAAACTATAGATGGTGAAATAAATGAATATGTAGCTCTTGAATCAAATAATACTGAAAGAGATATACCTTGAATAGCACCTATGGTCTCAACCACTGTTCCTTGATGATCTGCCTGATGGTGATCTACTGTTGCAAACACTCTATGAGCTCTACCTGCATCTCCAACTGTAGGCTCTGAAGCTATAGGCCTAGGTCATAAAAACTGAGGTGCTCACTATGGACATTGAGCTGCATAATGTCCAATCTATCCATATGAAAAAAATTATGTATTTCTACCAGATCCTTTACCCATAGGTGGTGTATTTGATTTCTGACGATTGTTCCTACTAGCAAGAGACTGACTACTCTAAGCTGGCTGATTGGGTGGATTATGTTTACTACACTGAGTATTATGGTTGTTCTTGGAGTTAGAACCTCTACCACCACCTTGAGCCTAAGAATTTGATCCCTTCTACTATGGCATCTACTGAGACTATTGTTGATACTATTTCCCCTTAGAAAAAGAAGGCTTCCTATTACCACCTAAATTATAGTTTCCTTTAGATCTTGATGCTACTAGCCCTCCTACAAAACCTCCCTGACCAAGGTTTACACTTTTTTCCACAAGGATGGCTCGACGTACCACATCCTTGAGGGTTTTTGGCTCAAATACCTTGACACCCCCAATTATATGGTTATTCAAACCCCTAATAAAGTGATGTGTCAATTGAACTAAATTTTCATTGAATCCTGAAAAAGACATGAGCTCATAAAATTTGTGCTCATACTCGGTCATTGTCATAGTATACTGCTTGAGATTATGAAACTCATTTGCCCTTTGCTGCTTCCATTCCTCTGGTAGAAATCATTTGCAGAAACTTTCTAAGAATAGTTCCCAAGTGACACTGCTCATATCAATACCAAGCTTCTTCTCCTCAATTTTCCACCAAGTGGCCCCAAAATTCTCCAAATTGGTAATCACAAATCTTGCCTTAACATTATTGTCAAAGTCCTGCATAGCAAAAATCCTGTCAAGGGTGATAAGCCACTATTCGGCCACATATCCAGAACCTTGCCCATTAAAGGCCTGACCTTGGATCTTGAAAGGTCCTTCATCTAAGTAGATACAATGGATCTTTTTCGATCCTTTCGAGGACTCCTAGACCTGGGTCTATGCTCTTGTTCAGTCTAATGTGCTTTAGGCTATTTATGAGCAGGAGGTAGATGATCAAGAATGGTCTACATCATCTGTCTTAAGTTAACCTCCTCAGACTCAGCTTGGTCCTCTCTACAGCTCTCTTCCTATTTCTTACTAGCGTGCTCTCCTCTACTCTCTTCATGAGAAAATCCCCCATGGGAAGACTCATGGACACTAATAGCTCTGCCCCAACCCTAGCCTCTACCACGGCCTCTACCATGGCCTCTAATAGAAGACCTAGTCCTAGATACCATCCTACAATAGTAAAAAGTAATATTACAACCAAAAAAACACATGATTGCAATAGACTAATTTCAATTTAGGTTTAAGTAAGATTTTAGTTTTGAAGACTAAGTGTTGAAGTATGAAAAATATACAAGTAACAGTTCAGCTTGTGTTTTAGTTCACCTAGTTTCAAGTTTGAAAGAGATTCACATAAAATTTTAAAGTCCTTGTTTGTTCCAAAATACCTAGAGGTCCCAATGTAGAAACTTGGGCTCTGATACCAAATGTAATGCCCCGCCAAGGGATCCAAAGAATAAACCTAAAGTTTTACTAAGTTTGATAGCATTTTTTTTTTACATGAAAGTAATATCGTTTAAAACTAATCCAATTACAACTAATACATAAATATAGAAGCAATAGAAATCACCATCTAAAAGTAAACATAGCAAGTTACATTCTTTAAGGATCCCTTAATGTTGAATTACATCTAAATCAACTAACATTATTGAATCCATCTAATACAACAACCACATGAAATAATAATGATAAGTCCAATGTTTATACATTACATTTCTAAATGGTCAATCATCCACTGTACATGTCACAGGGTATGAAGGCTTAAAAGAATATACATATGTGGAATAAGGTACATCATCCTATTCCAATCCATGATGCAACAAAGTAAATATAATCACATGGCATACATGATACATCATCATAGAAGATATAGACATCCATCATAAAAGATCAAACATAATAAACTAAGTGCATGCTTCCTCCCAACCATAAATAGCATCATTAGACCATCGTGGATCCTAGCGATCCCTCCGTGCATAGCATTCCAAATCATCGAAGAGATAATCGATATTAACATAGTAGGAATGTCACACCTAACATACTACATCATATGCAGAAAGTAATCTAACATGCATAATAAGCATAAAATAACATCATCTAACATATGTTGATCATCAATGAAAGGATACATATCCACCATCATAAAGGATGCATCAACCATGATGTCTCAAGTGGATCCCAAATGATAAGAGTGGAAAAACACTACCACCGGACCGTGTGGAACCTAAGTGGTCCACTCCCACTGTGCTGAGGAGATAATCTCAAGTCCCAAACAGGTTTAAAAAATCATATAGCATAAATACTCTCCAAGTCCAGGAATCCTAAAAGTATACTAATTCAAAGTTTTCAATCACAAAACTGACATCTAATCCCAGAGGCACACAATAAGATGTAGGAAACCTACTTTGTAAGAGGAAAGTGTCATCACATATATCATGTAGAAGTTACCCTGGTAGTTAGCTTACAACTCCACGGGTCCCTATTGATCCTCATGCAGCCACTAGTATCCTCTCATACTAACAAGGCATACTATGGAATGCAGGGTCACAACCAAGCATTCTCTCTACTCCCATCCTAGTCTGTACAAGCACTCGAGGCATGGGCAAGAACAAAACAATTATCTTTTTAGGTTCATTTAGTTAGTATTAGGTTTGAATGTTTTCACTTATTAAAACAACTTACAATGAGTTACCCTAGCAGCCTCTTAGGGCCCTGACCCCCATTGGAAGCCACTTCCTGACACTACAAGTAGATAACCTACCCTAAGCTCATGGAATCATAAATCTCAAAATCGCAAAAGATAATCCACAATATAAACATCAAATCTCCATGAGCAACTGAAAAACATCATAGATAATCATGACCACAATAGTTCTCTATTGGAAACTGAAGGTATCCCTGATAATCAAAGTATCCATTGGTTCTCAAAAACCAAAATATATCTCAAAATCATACTAATCGAAGACTCCAAAATGGTCAAGTCAAAACATGTCATAACATGACATCATAAAATAACATTTCACTCCCATCATGGCGACTAGAAAATAAACCAAGGATAACTAATCGATGACTCAAAAATGGTTAAATCAATGTCTTATACATAAGAATCTTAGCTTCTCACAAGAAGACTAGAAAATAAAAACAATCAGTAATTACAAATAATTCATAGAACATTCCATCACATAACCATGGTTGGGTTTATAAAGATTGGAAATAAGACATCATCATGACATCACAATCATAACCCCCAAGCCTCTGGTAGACATCCTATAACTTTTCAACACTAGTCAACCCAAAACCCAAAACAGAAGCATAGAGAATACACAAGACAAGTACATGTTTTGGTTTTGCTAAAGTTACATAATTCAATTAAGTGTGGAGGTATCAGTTTTTGTTTCCAATTTTAGATATTGAATGGAGGAATGTTTTGCACATTTTTCCTAATCCATGTATAGGTTTGGTGAATAAAGGTTTCCCTTTATAACTTTAAAAATTGATCTCCCAATGATTAAAATTATATTTTGTTTATATAAACATTATTTGCAAATGTCCCCCTTTAAATTTAAATAGTAAATTTTGACATGAGAATTTACCAATAAACATCTTTTCTTCATAATCGAAATTATTTAAATCTATATAGTTAGACTGTGATATTGCAAAATAATTCATTATTATAAAAGGTTATCCTTTAATTCTAGTCATTTATCAAATTATGATAATTATTAATTACTAATAACTTATATACATACACACACACACACACACACACACACACACACACACACACACACACACACACACATACATACGTACATAAATATATACATATATAATTATTAATATCAATATTTTATAAAAAAATGAAATATAAAATCGAATTATGAATCCGAACCATATAACATATCATTACTATTTTTAAGAAATTGAATACGATTTTAAAATCACTACACATCCTTATAAATATCGGCTCCCTCTTTTAAAGGGAAGTCGTGCAGCTTAGCTGTGCACCCTACCACTATCGCAGGGCTTGCAACAGTAGGCACGGCTACCGGCGCACTCATAAGCGTGAGTCGGGTGGGTAAACCCCCCCCAAAATTTTGATTACAATGTTATTTTTTCTATAACATTTTTCAAATAGCGATGCAATATATCATTCATTCTTTCAATAATATATATATATATATATATATATATATATATATATATACATATGAATGTATATATATACAAATGTATATATGTATATATATGTATGTATGCAGATCTAAATTAACATGTCCATATCTACACAATTTTAAAGGTTTTCAATTTTAAGAAATCCATAAAATATTTGTTCTCCAAATTTACTCAATACATTTTCTAATGGATTTGGCTATAATTTAAACCCTAGCCCCGTAATCTCTTCAGATCTATGCATATAAGATTTTCTCAAATAAATTTTAACTACCCATATTGAAAAATGCATACAACCAAAATAGGAAAACTCTCAAAAAACATATGGAAGACACAAAGAAGACAAGAAGTGCGAGATGCAAAAATAACATAAGAAAAATCACAAAAGTCTACTCGAAATCTGATGCTAATTCGCTTCTCCTCAGAAACTGCAAAGCAAGCTCCTTCCTTCTCCCACATTCCCAGTCCTCCAAACATGTTCTCCAAACCCTCTCCTTAAGCCTCTAGGAGTGCCCGAATATAAAGGACTCTCAGGAAGCACCTAGAATGTCTCTAGAAACAACTAGAAGGTGTTGACAACTAAGCATGAGTCTATTCCAACCTTCTAGATGAGTCATAAGGTTGTAGACACCATGTGCTTAATTGGTGCACTAACTCCTGTGTTGTTGACATATGAGAATTCAAAAAGGTTGGTTAACTCCTAGGCAAGCTTATAACTTTTCTTTTAATTTTTATAACTTTCATTTTAATTTTTATAACTTTTATTATTATTATTTATTTATTAAATTATTATTATTTTATAACTATTATTAATTTTAATTTCTCATTTCTTTTATTTAATTCTTTTTCTCAATTAATTCTTATTTAAGTAATTATAGACAAAATGTCAAAGATCATGATATTATATTAATTTTCTCCAAATAATTAATTTATTAATTAAATCTATTTATCAAGACTTAATTAATAAAAAAATTCACCATAGACCTCCAAGATAAAATATGAAAACCCATCATAGAACAATTCACACAAAATCAGTCTAAAGGGTTAAAAATCACCAATATGTCATCTGACACATTCAAAAGGTAAAATATCCAGATACTTGTCCTACCTCACTAGGACAAATAGCTTAAGGGTTTTTGATTTGGACTTGAGAATTTATCTCCCTTCTCTTATCATTGAGATAGTGTAATAGGGTACACTCATCCTAGCAATTCAGGGAAGTCAATACTCGGTACCTGCAACCTGCATAAAAACCATGCATGTACATAATATATATATAATGTTAAGCTAAACAAGCAATGGCAAGAAGTGGTGCATCGTATAGATCCTAACTATCAGGTGACTATAACTCCCTTCCTTAACCACATCAGAAACACCATACAATAAGAACAAACACGCTCACCATACACATGCAAGTATGGGGTAAGTATCAATAATAAAACACATGAGATAATAAACCATCTAACTAATCATCATCAATAACTAAAAGCAATGTAATGATCATCATGCATACATGAAATGTAAATTCTAAATGATCTCATTATATATCAACTGAATCCATAACATAATGTCTGATAGTCTCAAAACAATACCACTAATCCATCAACATAGAACTAGTTTAATATAGTCTGATAATAATAGCAACAATGTGTCCAAAAAGATGTGAATGAGGGAAAGCACTGTAGGATAACCTATATAAACACATTCCAACACATTTCTAAGGGTTGGTTATGCATCTGTACAGAGACCACATTTGTGACAGAGACATTTTGTTGTTAGAAAATGTATTTTTGAGGATTGAGTAAAGAAACTTGATTGATGAGCTTAATATTTTGAATTGAGTAGTTTATTAAGTTCATTTATTGAATATTTGCATTATTATTTTGATCTTGATCATTCATTTTACAAGGTTTACAAAATTAGTTAATTTTTTCTTTTTTATTGTCCAATTTTGTGCAATCAGCATTCAAATGGCTATAGCTTGAGTTTTCATGGTAAAAATAGTATGGCCTTTAGGAATAAAGTAATATCATCTATAAATAATTTACATATAATATTTTTACTTTGTGAGACTCAATTGACTATTTTTACAAGTGAGCCCTAGGCAAGCAAATGAAGGCTTGGCAAGACATAGTGAGGCTTGTAGATGGTTTTTAGTATGAACAGAGGATTGCAATGTGCCAATCTTGAATTAAAAATGGTGGAGTAGGATATAAGGTGTCCATAAACTAGAAGAGAAGATTTTATGTAGAGTCTAGAGCATTTGGTAAGTGTTTTTCTATCATTTCCCTTGAAACCATCAAAATAAGGGTTTTTTGAAACTATACTATACGGACAACATGAAGGCTTGAAACCAAGAAAATATTAAAGACCTAGGAAATTTGAAACAAATTCTAATAGACATCTATAGGCCTTGTTAATGAGTTTCTGAAGTTGTTGCAGGTTCCTTGTTTCTAGAAGGGCTAATAGGGGCTCTTTGGGCTACAAGGACAAATAGAGCAATTTGGAGTTATGGGTGAGTTAGACCTATCAAGATGATGCCTAATGGTATAAGATGTTTAAAAAACCTTAGAAGGAAGATTAAAACTTTATTTTGACCCTCTAATGGTATTTTGTGGTGTTTTGGCCTATTAAGACAAAAGATGCGTAATTAGGGTTTTGGAGTTAAAAGGAGTAGAAACTAAATTGATTGGTGAGTTTCTTGGAGAAAGGGGATTAGGAGAGAGTCCTCTAGGTTGGGGTTAGAGAAGTGACCCTAAGTAGGCTAAAAAGTAGCCTTGATAAAGCAAGAAAATATCTAAGTGAAGAAACTCCCCATCATATAGCCAAGTCAAACAACAGAGTGAAGGGAGATCCAAGATAGAGATTAGATAGAGAAAGAGAAAGAACATAGATATGAACAAGAAAAGGTAGTTTCTATTCTTAAAAGATCACTTTATATTGTTACTTTTTAGCGATTGTAGTAAAAAATCTTAGAAGTGCCACATGGACCTAATAGGTCTATGAAATCCTATTTGGTAACAATGATTAGTGGTATTTGTAAGTCCTTTAAATTAGGCCACTCTTTTTAGTGAAGGATAAGGAGTGATAAGGTCTAGATTATCTTTTGGTGGAATCCTCTAACAAGGTCACTTTAAAAAAGTTTATGTAACCTTTAACAAGGTTGTCTCCTAATAGAGATCACTTCAAAAGAGTGAAACTTTTAGGTTGTTGGTTCCATGTAGTTTTTCCCTTAACAAGGTTTCTATGTTAAAAATCTTGGTGTCAAATGGTGTCAATTTTATTTATGTTGAAAGTTTATTTCTATTTTTAATAGTTTAATACAACTTAGTAATAACTAATATTTCACTAGGTAATTACTAGAAATGTCCTGAAAATGGCAATACAAGAAAACATTTGATAAAAATTTGTAAGGAAATGGATGAATGAGTTAAGTATTGAGTTGTATGTGTCTACTAAGTTATTAAAGTCATTTTCCTTGATGTTTATGATGCTTTGATGGTGTTGAAATGTGTAAAGGGGTTGTGAGGTAAATAGACATAATTGATTCACCATGTAAGAATTTGGCTTAGGCCAAAATTCACCCAAGAACTAAGAACTCAACATAATCACAATAGTATACCAAAGAGAGAGTATGATTAGAATGATGATATATTCATTCAATATGCCATATTCCACATTAGAGTACACTAGTAGTACCTATATATAAGGCCTCTAGAGAGCTTCTAGAATACATAGAAGTTAGCATCATGATATGTCATACAACTAGGCACATGTCCACCACATATGGGTTATCATCCATTAAGTATGCAAGTAAGTGTGATGATGAGAGGATAAGCCTACAATGGTGTATCACACAAATCAATGTTGTAGACAACATGTGCTAAATTGGAAGTGCAAATAACTATGTTGTCTACATGACAACTTAGTGAATGATGCAAACTCTAGTGTTGTAGACACCATGTGCTGAAATAGAGTTGCGTACTTTGTGTTGTCAACATGAGAAATCATGAGAGTATACAAAATCCTAGGTGTCTCACTTAAATAAATAATAAAATAATTTAATATAATAAAATAATGCATTAACCTAAGTTAACTTAAGTAAGTGTAAATAGTAAATACTTATTTACACCAACACCCCCCCTTAAGTGCAATGTAGGGGAATGCCCTTAAGCTTAATAAATCTAGGATGAAGTGCATGAGGGGTCCCAACTACTAGACCATGTTAGGTACCCATTTACATAATGCAAATGCAATCTCTCATAAAGTAGAGAAAGAGGGAAAACCTCATTGGGAAACCCTCCCCCAAAAAGAGAGATGAAATGCACATACGGTGTATAGATGGATGGAGTAATCAAGACCCCCCCCATTATGACATACATCTAGTAGATACATAAGAGAATGATGAGAAGAGAAAGAGATATAGGATAGGCTCCCCCCCCCCCCCCACCCCCCCTAAAGAAGAATGTCTACGAGTGATTGCTTCAATGAAGAAGCTAACCCAAGATTGTAGAATGGTGTTCCTCCCCTTAGGAAGAAACAATGCCAAAGGTACAAATGAGATGCTTCTATTATGTGTGGAAATAATCCCATGGATAAGTGATGTCTCTAAAACCTACTCAATTGGCTAAAGAACTTATCTCAAAGAACTATTTTTCTGCTCAACTACTGAAGAACTCTTCTACAACTGTTGATCATAAGTATCCACAATCACTTCAACTTGTGATGATCGATCATGTAGATAATGAACAACAGGGTTGGATGGAGCCCTTGTGACAACTGAAGAAGGTGCTACTACATCAAGAAGAAGAGGAAGGTCATCAATACTATCCCCCAAATTTGTCACTAAAGTTGGACCTAGAAGATTGGACATACCCTAATGTGTTAGACCTATCATTGTGGCTATGTATACATGTAGACTATACTGATATAGTGACCTCTCATTGCAACTATCAATAGAACTCCACATGTTTGAATTTTTTGAGGCACTATCACTCATGTCATTATTAGCTTCCACATGGTATGATGTGCAGAGAGGATTAGAGGACAAGCTAGGTGAACTTTCCTCAAAGTATACATCCTTCTCCACAAAAATGTGATGTGTCTCTAGATCAAATAGTCTATATGCCTTCACACCATCTTCATAACTAATGAAAGTATAAGGCCGAGGTGACTATTGCTTGCATCCCCTAGAAGATCTATTTGCCCATGTAGGACAACCGAAGACTCTAAAGTGTGTCACAATAGGTTTTCTATTGCACCATGCCTCAAAAGGAGTCTTGCCATCTAAGGCTGGATGAGGAGATCGATGAAAAATGTGAGTGGCACTACTGATTGTTTTGACTTCAATTGATGGATTGAGAGACTTGGATTATATCATGTAACTTTCCATAGATTTAAGAGTGCAGATCCTCAATGCTGCAAAATCTATCTTATGGGGACTAAATACTGTTGGAGTCTGAAGATCAATTCCCTCAAGTCTAAAAAAGTATGTAAGTCTTCTATTCACCTACATGCTTCCATTGTCCATTCAAAGAACTTTGATGGCTTTCCTAGATTTTTGTTCTATATGAGTCTTGAAGGCTAGAAACTTATCCAACACTTCATTCTTGTTATCAAGAAAGTAGACCCAAGTGTATCTTGAAAATACATCAATAAAAGTCAATATGTAGCAACCTTGGCTGAATGCAAAAGGACCTGCTAATACCATGTGAACCATATATAGAACAACTAATGCTCTTGAAGACTTCCATTTCTATAACTTCCCCTCTAGATGCATATCCACTGAATCTGTTAAAAATTCACCGTAGAAAAAGTTGATTTGGGGTAGACCTTTGAACATTCTGTTTGTGCTAAGTTGTTGAAGATAGTGGAAGGAAAGATGTCCAAACTGCTAATGCCATAATTGGATTTGAGAATTTGATTGAGATAACAAGGCCTTTGAAGGAGACTTGGGTAAAAAATGGGAGAAAGAGTACAACCTTTTGTTATGATTCACTTTCCCCACTACAACCAATGAGTCATCTTTTAGATTGTGCACCTCTACTAAGTATAGAAGGAACTCAACTCTATGTCCATCTTTGAGATGAGTGATTTGATAGATTGATAGGAGATTAGAACTTAGGTTTGGAACATATAGAACATCTTGAAACTCTCCATTTTTCATCTCCATGTTTCCTTTCCCTTCAACTTCCATTTTTGTATCATCTCCCACAAAGATGTGTGGCACTTTTGATTGCTTCATTGAAGAAAAATCCTCCTTTGAAGAACCCATATGATATGAGGCACCTAAGTCAAATATCCATTCCTTTGAAGAATTTGAATTTTCCATGAGTGCTTGCACTTTGCCCTTTGAATCTCTAAAAGACCCTTTATCCTTATAAGAATTAGGTAGTGGAACATTATGTTTTTTCATGATATTGGTCAACTCATCAATCTTCTTAAGATAACACTCATGTTCTTCATGATCTGATTTCTTGCAATAAGTGCACTTTTTCTTCTCCTTATTGTTGTTGTCCCCCTTGTTGTTGGAATTTGAGGAAGACTTGCCTTGTTGATTGGATTGTGGTGTTGTCTTTTTTGCATCCTCTAATTTTTCCTTCTTCCATTTCTTATTCTTACCCTTTCCTTTGTTAGAAGATTGTCCAGCTGAATTTTGAGAACCCTCATTGCTAGGTGATTTGAGAATCCCCATTGATTTCAACTTCTTTTCTTCTACATCCAATAGACTAGCATATTCATCAAAAGTTACTTTCTTATAGGTAGACCCTAATGTAGTCATTGAGGTGTTAAAAGAAGAAACAAATGTGGAATACTACGATGGTAGCTTCTTAGGTATGAGATAGATCAATCTATCATCTTTGATAGCACCCCCACAATCAATAAGCTTTGTCTTTAGTTCATTCACCTTGATGATAAAATCCTATATACAATCAAATGACTTAGGATCTAAGGAGACAACCTCATCTTCTATTTTGAAAACATCCTCTTTAGAAACTTTACCATATAGGCTTTCGAGGGTATCCCAAGCTTCCTAGGATGTAGAACACTTCTTGATTTGAGACATGATTTTTTCATCAACCCCCAAACATATATCACCTAGGGCTTTCCTATCCATTGCTACCCATGCTAAATTATCACTTGTTGATACATTAACACCTGCTAGTTTAGGAAGAGTACCATCTACATCTTATAAAACTCCCTTGTGCATTAAAGGATACCACATTTTCATGGACCATGTAGCATAGTTATGTGGAGTTAATTTAAGAGATTTAAAATTTACCATAATGCAAAAATGAAAGAAAAGTGCATAATAGAGAGAACACAACACCAAGAACACCCCCCCATTTCACTAAATCAAGAATCCTCCCCCCCCCGCCCCCCCAAAAAAAAAACAAAATTGCTTTTGGCACTTTATCAGTAGTGTGATTACAATGTCCACTTGCCAATTTTTTCCTTTTTGAACTTTTGATTTTTCTTGTTACAACGTATTGATGGATTAAAAATTTGGAACTTTACAATGTACAAAAAATTTGAAGTGATACAAAGCAAAGAATGGCTCTATTTCTACAAGTGACACTTTTTTCCATACAACCCTATAATTTCACTACAGATCTGGAAAGTAGATGAAAAATAACACACTTTCAAAAAAAAAAATGGAACCTATTTTCAAGTCTAGATGTGCCCGTACGGAGTGTTTGAAGTTGTTAAATGTAGGATTATGCAAGTATAGTCACCAAAAATGCAATTTCTAACAAATCCATGCACAAAAACCATAAATGAGATGCACTACTAAAATTTTTAGGAAATTCAACCCAATTTCAAAAAAAATTGCACCTAATTTGCAGTTCGAATGATCGAGATATGGCCTCCCAAAGTTGGACTACAAAATCAAAAATCAACCTGGAGAGGGGTTGCATCAGCAAAAGACATAGTTAATTTTGATGGTCATATAGCTATTGTAGTATCTCAAAATTGGCCTGGAATGGCAATCAAATTGCCATCAAATTTAGGCTCATGGATTTGATCACATTAGTGACTCCAAACCCAAGGATGACATCAGCATGACATCAACATGACATCAACATCGTATGGAATGGTATGGCTATACTATACAAAATGTACATATAGGTACAAAACAAATGATATGTCCTACTAACATAGGCATATGATCTACCAGTGAAGTGCTTACATGGATTGATGAGTCATAGGTACAGTTGTCCACATGGATCTGACGTGTTGCTAATTGCACTACTAATGTGTCTAATAGCTGGTTGCACATGTGGGTGGGTGGTGGATGTATTAAATTATCACATGTCTTGGCTATTTTCAAGTTGGAAAATAAATTTACACCTCATGACATGGTGTAGAATGTGTCATGTGTCCATAGTTGGTAATGCTTGGCAAATGAAATGGCACTATGTGTCACGGGCCCAACTGAACTTGCTGCCACCAAAAAACTTTTAACATTGTCAGGGAAGTGATTTACAGTTGTCAGAATGTATTATTTTGGGTTACTAGAGATTAACTACATTGCCAAGAATAATAAACAGTGTTTACCATGTTTTTGTTTACAGTGCCTAGCCTTTGAAAGGCATCACCAAATTATATGAAATCGTCCCACATGTGTGGGGTGTTTAACTCTAATTCATTTTAAATACAAAGGGCCATAGGTTTATTGTAAACAAATCCTCACTGGATGTTGGAGCCACTAGTGAAGGGAAGGCTCGACTAGGGAGGTAGCCACCAAATTTTGTGAGATATGATCGCCAGTTAGAGGGCACTTGGTCACGTGTTATGTGATAGAGCCAAATTTTTGAGGTGTAGTGCCTACTAATAAGTCATAAGGTACCCTACAAACTAATAAACATCTAAACAAATAAAATGTAGAGCCAGGGTGTGACTACCTATTTCTGCAAAAAAAAATTTCTCTAATTGGGAAAATAATCCATAAAATTTTCTTAAAATTAAATTCAAAAAAATAAATTGCAGAGATAAAATTAAATTAGATCTAAAAAACAAATAATCATATCAATTGATCATACCCGATTTGCAAATCAGTGCCTTCAAGTACCAGTTTGCAAAAAAAATTTACCTCACGATAAACTTTTTCCTAGCATAGGAAAATTTATAGTTGATCTTCATCAAATTGACATTTTGGATGCAATGGTGAGGTCAAATCTAGCTCTAGATGCTCCCAATTTTTGTAGATACTCTAGATTCGGGTCAAGGTGCTAAAGCATGAACGATCTTGAATGTATATGTGTAGAGAATCTCCCCAAGAGCTCTGATACCATGTAAGAATTTGGCTTAGGCTAGAATTCACCCAAGAACTAAGAACTCAACACAAGCACAACAGTAGACCAAAGAGAGAGTATGATTAGAATGATGATATATTCATTCAATGTCATATCCCATATTAGAGTACACTAGAAGTGCTTATATATAAAGGCCTCTAGAGAGCTTCTAGAATGCATAGAAGTCAGCATCATGATATGTCATACAACCAGGCACATGTCTACCAAATATGGGTTATCCTCCATTAAGCATGGAAGTAAGTGTGATGATGAGAGGATAAGCCTACAATGGTGTATCATGCAAATTAGTGGTGTAGACAACATGTGCTAAATTAAGAGTGCAAATAACTATGTTGTCTACATGACAACTCAGTGAATGATGCAAACTCTAGTGTTGTAGACACCATGTGCTGAAATAGAGTTGCATACTTCTATGTTAACATGACAACTCATGAGAGTACACAAACTCTTAGGTGTCTCACCTAAATAAATAATAAAATAATGCATTAACCTAAGTAAACTTAAGTAAGTGTAAATAGTAAATACTTATTTACACCAACAACCACCCTCCACCCCTCCCCACCCCTCCATGTATCTAACAATTTGGTATCAAAGTTGAGTGCTTAAAGGAAGAAGTTTAAATGAACTTGAGCTAAAGATAAAGATGTATAAGAGAGAGTCACCAGAGCTAAACAAAGAGAAGTTTTCCTCATAAAAATACCAAATGAAGCTACATAATTTTGGTATTAAAGATAATGTCACACATTGGTTAGAGAATGAATATGCCACACCTATTGGTTATCTGACTATGGAAAAAATGAACAAAAGAGGAATCATAATTGTATCATGATTGATATTGCATCCTCTCTCAATGATGTTAAATTTTATGATTATAAACTTAAGCTTGTTTAGGGAGGAGATGAAAATGTAAGGAGAGCCACAAGTGAAAGTCTTAGAGGTAAGTATGATGATATGAGAATGAAAGAAGTTGTGAATGTTGCACAATATATAAACTAAAGCAAAGATGTTGCGAGTGCAATCAGGGCTATTAGAGGAGCCATCTTGGGTTCTAAAATTGTAAGTAAAGTCTTGAGAACTCATTTATCTATCTATCCTATCAAAATGTATGTTATTGAAGAAGTAGAAACTATGCCTAGAAATGATCAGATACTTGATGATCTAGTTGGTTGATTGACTACATTTGAATTGAGAAACTATGATAACAATATAGTTACAATGGTAAATGCTTAAATTATGTCTTCAATAACCATCAACAATCCAAATAAAGATAAGAAAACCAAATAAGAAAGTGAGTCTAAAACAAAAGATGATCTTGATGAGATTGAAGCATTGCTTGCAAGAAGATTATCAAGAGGTAAAGGTAAATATAAAGGTAAACTACCCTTGATTATTTAAAATTTAATAAGGTTGGTCATTTTTCAACTAAATGTCCTAAAAAAAAAAGTCTAATAGAAATGATAGAAATGACAAGAAATATTTCAAGTATAGGAAGAATAGGGATTACAAAGACAAAGGCAAAAAGTCATGCTACATTGTTGAAGAATAGCATACTAACTCAAGCTCCAATGATGACAAGGAAGTAGTTGAAATGGTCTATGTTGAAATCAAGGAAGATCCAAATGGTAAAAGGTATGATAATGAAACTTCCCTTATTTCACAAGTTACTAAGAATGAGTCAGGGATCACTGATAGTGGCAAAACTATTATGTTTGGTAGTGATGTTCCATACTCAATGAAAGGTAAAGGATAACTAATATTGAATGATAAGATCATATATTATGATGTGTATTAGGT
Source organism: Cupressus sempervirens (assembly GCA_028749045.1). Lineage (NCBI taxonomy): Eukaryota > Viridiplantae > Streptophyta > Pinopsida > Cupressales > Cupressaceae > Cupressus > Cupressus sempervirens. Next base: position 831,092,515 of record CM053792.1, read on the forward strand.
TCAAGGACTTAACTATAATATTTTGAGTTTTTCTCATTTGAATAACTGAGGTCATGTAACCTAGAATTTTAGAAAAGAAAGGTTAGGATATTTGATGATGAAGGCAATGTAATTGGAACAAGAATGCAAACAAAAGGTAACTAACTATACCTTGACCCTATAGTTGAGACATGTATATTTGCTGGATTTGAGGATATGAGGTTATGTTATAGAATTTTGTGTCATGTAAACTATGAAAATCAATAGAAAGAAAAGAGTAAGAGGCTTACCAAATCTACAATAACCTAAAAATGCTATGTGTAAAGAATAACAACTTGGTAAGATGAAAAGTTCAACTTTTTTAAGCAAGAGACACACTTCAAATGGTATTGTTGAAAGGAGTAATAGATCTATCATGGATTGTCCAAAGACATTGATGATTGAGAAGGAGGTATCTAAAATATTTTGGAGAGAAGAAATCAATATTGTTGTCTACATACTCAACCAAGTTCAATTAAAGAAAGGAACAAACAAGACACCCTATGGGTTGTGGTATAGTCATACACCAAATTTAATTTATTTCAAACTCTTTGGAAGTATGTATTATATTCACAAAGATGGTAGGGATGGTAAACTTGATGTTAAAGGTGATGAAGGTATATTCCTAGGATATTCATCTAAGAGAAGAGCTTACAAATGTTTGAACAATGCTACTAACAAGATGATTGAATGTGAAAATGTAAGAATTAATGAGTTTGCATAAAGGAATGATATGGAAATTAAGAAAGAACCTAATGATTATAATAACTTTTCTTATGTCTATGAAGAGGCACTTGATACTCTACCCAAGCTATAGGACAAGACTATTGAGAACCATATAGTGGCTATTGAGTCTTAGATAGTTATACCTAGGCACTAGATAATATAACCCAAGAAAGAAGTTAAACCTCTAATGAGTGAAGAAAACACTAAGAATCAAAGAATTGAAACTTTTTTGGCCAAATATGTAAGGAATAACCATTCACCTAAACAAATAATTGGAGGTAGAACCACTGGAGTGCAAATAAGAAGCAAGATAAACATACATGTTTAATAGCTATTTTTGAGCCTAGATTAGTTAAAGTTACATTGGATGATGAAAGTTGGGTTAGTGATATGAATGAGGAGATTGATCAAATTGAGAAGAAAAATACCAAGACACTTGTGTCAAGAACTTCTAATAAGACTATAATTGGAACAAAGTGTACTTTCATAAACAAGTTGAATGAGAATAGAGAAGTGGTGAGAAACAAGGATAAATTGGTTTGTAATGGTTATGTACAAGAAGGGATTGACTATGGTGTTACTTTTGCACTTGTTGTAAGATTAGAAGGTGTAAGAACATTGTTATCTCATGCTACATACAAGAAATTCAAGGTATATCAAATGTATATAAAATATAAAGTTATGAATGGAATACTTGAGGAGGAAGTCTACATTGAATAGCCTGAAGGATTTGTTGAACCTAGGAATAAAGGCATGGTGTACAAGTTGAACAAAGCACTATATGGACTAAAACAAGCCTAAAGAGAATGGTATGAAAGGTTACACTCCTATTTGATTAAGATTGGATTTGCTAGAACAAGTAAAAATAGTAATCTATATTTGAAGAATGAGTCACAAGATATTGTGTTGATGATATAATATTTGGAGGAAATGATATGTTGAGTAAGACATTTTTTGAACAATTGAGTACATAATTTGAAATGAAAATGTTTGGAGAGATAAGAAATTTATATGGATTATAATTCTATCAAACAAAGAAAGGTATATGTCACTCAATCCAATCATGTGAAGGAAATCTTGAAAACATTTTGGATGGATGAGTCTAATAAACTAGTTGGTACACTTACGGTGACTAGAGTGAAACTATCAAAAGTAGACACTACTAGTGAAGTTGATCAAACACAATACATATCTATGATTAGAAAGCTATAGTATGGTGTACATAGTAGATTGGATATTTCCCTAGCTATTGGAATTTTTGAAAGGTTTTCATCTAATCCAAGGGAAACACATATGACTATTATGAAAAGGATATTCATATGTTTCAAGGGAGCTAAATATTATGACCTATGGTATAAACTAGAGGATTAATTCAATATTAAAGTATACATTGATATTGATTGGGATGGAAATGTTGATGAAAGAAAAAGCATAAGTGGTGGAGAATTCTTTTTAGGAGAAAGGTTGGTTACATGGATAAGAAAGGAAATAGTTGTATTTCACTAGCTATTGCTAAAGGTAAATATGTTTTCTATGCAATCAATTGTTCAAATATTGTATGGATCAAACAGCTATTGGAAGGAATATAAGAGGAAGTTCACAAGCATGCTACTATTTACTATGATAACACATGTGCTATAAATATTTCAAAAAAAATAATGATTCTTGCAAAAATAAAGAACATATCAATCAAGTATCATTACTTTAGGGAGAAAGTACAAGAGAAGCAAGTAACACTTGAGTATAAAATGTCTAAGGAATAAATAATTGATATGTTTACCAATCCATTACATAAGAATACTTTTGAGTATTTCAAAGGTAAATTGGGGGTCCTACCCCTATCCAAAATTTACTAGGTGAAGATGCATGTTGCATAACTAATGTGGAAGTATTCATACTTTAGGAGTATTTTTGAAGTTGTAAAGTAAAATGTAATAAAACTGATGCAATATGTACATGCAAGGTACAAGGATAACTAAAAGGTTTTATAAGTTTCATGGTGAAATTTATAATTACCTTTGGCATTTTTGTAAAAGAGGGAGAACGACCTAGATGGGGAGAATACATTGAAGAAGACATGAGAAATCAATGAAAAGGGGAGAAGAGAATAAAAAACAATAAAGGAAGAGAGATTACCTAAAGGGAGAGTGTTATAGAGATAAAGCTATAGAGATGAAGATGAGAAAAAGAAGATCGAACCTAAACTATGAGATCACAATCAAAGTGGGAGTAATGTTGAAGAAGTTGAATTTTTTTGTGAACATATAGACTGAGTACCTACTTAAAGAACTAGAATTGAAAATTTGTATTGTTGTCAATGCATACATTTGATTATCCCATGTAATGTTTTGTAATGCAAAATCTTATGATATGTGTTGTCATTAATGCCAAAGGGGGAGATTGTTAGCCCCAACTAATATTGTAATTGGTAGTGGGAGATATTTAGGTGATGATGTTATGAATTTATGTAAGAGTCATATCGGTTATTATATTTCATTGATTTCAAAGTCTCAATTGGCTAGGCATTATGCTAACTTGGGAAAGTACCATATGTTAGAATTCTTTAGAATAATTGAGAGGGGGGGGGGGGGGGGGGCAGGGGTGAATCAGTTATTCAAGGTCCAAATGCCCTATTAATACCCTTTTACTACTTTTAATGAATCCATACACTTTTCATTCATCCAGACTTAAATCAATCGTATAAGCAAGTTACTATAAATCAACATGCAAAGATAAAACATTCAAGATCAACACATGACACAATGATTTACGTGGAAACCCAATTTGGGAAAAACCACCACTAACATGCTACTTAATTCTCACTCGTTTGAAGTGACGCCCTGTTAAAAGCCTACCCTGTTAAAGGCTTACAACACACTGTTAAATGTGACCCTGTTAAAGGATTTCACCAAACTGTTAGGAATGGGCCTGGTTAAAGGTCTTTAGAACATTCTCTTGTAATGTCACCCTGTTAAAGGATTTATCTAATGGCTATTAAACCAACCTAAGTCCATAGGATTTAGACTTACTATTATAATTGCTAGAAAGTAACGATAATGGTCTTTTGATCTGATATAACTTACAACATACTTTGCAAATTTCAGATCACACTTTTAGTTCAATCCTTATGCTTGGCTTTAATCACTTCAGCTTTGACTGCTTGTCTTCCTCTTAAGCTTCATCTCCTTGAGTCTTCTTACTGATTCTGCCAATGTAATCATCCTTGTGGTCGTCTATCCAAATAGAGTTTCTGTGCTTTCTCCTCCTTAGCACCTTTTTCAGTACTTCATGCTTTTTATGCTTGACCACCTTTATTTTTTTTTCATTAACTTATGTCTTCTTAAATAGAAGTCTGATTTTCCTTTGCTGCTCAATTCCCCCTCTCCAATTTTAGGGTTTCAAAATGGATTAGGTAGGATACAATGTATCTACCCCATATCTTGTTTTCTTCTAGAAACTTTGCCAGTTGTATCCTTAAAAATAGTCTACATGGTGTTCTGTGCCACCAGCTCATCATTCTTATCTTCCTTTAAATTCACAAATTTCTAGATAACAACCTTGTTGAATTAGATCTGGCGAATCTTTGATTTTCAAAATAATGCAGCAGCTCAGCATTATTGAGTTACTGGTGCTTGGCACCTCAGTGTTACTTGACACCTATACCTACTCGGCACTTGGTTCTGCTCGGCACTTGGTTTTGCTCGGCACTTGGTTCTACTCGGCACTTGATTCTACTCTGTGTCACTCAGCATATGAAGTTTACTCAGTATCTGGAGTTTACTTGACATCTTTAGTTTACTCAGCATTAACTAGGAATTTGCTCAGCTCTTACTAGCTTGCTTGGCTCCTTCTCTCTAATGAACTTAGTTTGAGATTTACAAAAGACTTAGCTAAAACCTTAAATCTTTGATATGTTTTAGTGTGCCCATTCTTTGTATCTTATAGTATGTCATCAAATACACTTTTTCATCAATGGCTTAGCTGATCCTTGTACTTGATTACAACATCATAACTTCAACCTTTCTCTAGGTATTCTAGTTACATCTTATTGATTTCCTCCACCTTGACAATCAACTAATTGATAGTATTTGGATCACTAAAGCAATTTTCATTCCTACAAGTAGCAAGTTTGACATCAATGACAAAACAATGACTAAGGACATTCTTTACCAGTTCCATATATTATTCCAACTCTTCTTATGATCATTTCAATCATTTCCAACACCATATCATTTAGATTGATGAAGAGGATTTGAAGAAAGTATGATAAAGATAGAAGTGATATGTAAGATATTCAATGGGTATTGAATGAGTTGTACAATGATAATAAATATTGGTTTGATTGTTTTACAATATTGTATTGTTGTAATGTATTGAATATCACAAGGCCAATTGAGTCACAAGGCTAATGGAGGGAGATTCTATTCACTGGGTGATTATAGTATTGCTAGAGCGATTGAAAATGAAGATGAACATATTTTTGCCCAAGTGATTCAGTGTTAACTAACTTATATATTTCCCAAGTAAATTTTATCTTTATAAAGTGAGAGTTAGATGAAAAAATTTGGAAAATTGGAATCTAAGGCTGAATTTTGATGAAAATATAAAAAGATCAAGAAGCTCTAAAGCACAAGTCAACACTTGTTGCAAGATCAACAACTAAGAAAATTCAAGAAGGGTCCAATAAAGAAAAATGATCTAGGATACAGGTGGATAAAAATTTCTATGTAAGGTTATATTTTTATGTGTGTAAGTTCATTGTATGAAGGAATTCTATTGTAATGCTAAGATCAGTGATTCTAATTAAGAGGCAAAAAAGATGGAAGCATCTAGAAGCATTGAGAAAAATATTTAAGGAGACGTTTGATCTAGTTTGTTTTTGTTGGTTCAAAAAGTTGTTGTTGTTGGTTCAAAGTTGTTGTTACAACTAGTTGATGTTATTGAGGTTTTTATTGATTAATAAGGGATAAAAGTATGAAGGAGAAGGAAGTAAAAAAATTTGTTGAGATGGGTGAACCAAGAAGTGAAAGGAGGAAAAATGAGTTATACAACCAAGTCAAAAAATTAAGTAAAGGAAGATCCAAGAGAGATTAGACAAAGAAAGAGCAAGAATAGACATCAAAACAAGTAAAGGTATTTGCTATCCTTAATAGATCACTTTATTCTATTATTTTTTAACCATCATAGCAAAAATTCTTAGAAATATTGAGTGGACCTACCAAGTCTATGAAATCATATAGGGTAACATCAATTAGTGGTGTTTGTAAGTCCTTTAAATTAGGCCACTCTTTTTAGTGAAGGACAGGGAGTGATAAGGTCTACATGATTTTTTGGTGAAATTCTCTAACAATGTCACTTTAACAAAGTGTATGTAACCTTCAACAAGGTTATCTCCTAAAAAGTTCACTTCAGAAGAGCTAGGTTGTTGGTCCCAAATGGTTTTTCCCTTAACAGATTTTTCACATTAAAAATCTTCATGTCAAATTGTGTGAATGTTATTTGTATTTCAAGTTGATTTATATGTTTACAAATTTACTGCAACTTGATAATAACTAAGATAACACTAGGTAATAACTAGAAATTTATTGTGATGCAGTAATGCAAGGAACAATTTGATAGCAAATTGTAGGGAAATGGATGAATGAGTTACGTATTGAGTTGAATCCATCTATCAAGTTATTGAAGTTATTTTTTGGATGCTTTGATGGTGTAGAAATGTGTAAAGGGATTGTGAGATAACGAGACAGAACTAACTCACCCCCCCAGTTATCTAACAAGTATAGTTGAAGGAAAATGAAAGAGAGAAGTAAATCATCTTAGTAAAGAGATTAGAAAGAGACTAAGAAAAAAGGAGATCTGAGTAAGCAAGGTAGTGTCTATACCAAATAGATCAATTTATAATGTTACTTTCTTATCATTGTATTAGAACAATATCATTAACTGAGTGGACCTAAAAAGTCTATGAAATCCTATATGGTAACATCAATTAGTGGTATTTATAAGTCCTTTAGAGAAGGCCACTCTTTAGACAGGATCAAGGAGTGATAAGGTCTAGATAATCTTTTGGTTTAAATCATCTAAAAAAGTTACATTAACAATGTGTATGTAAACCTTTAACAAGGTTAGCTCCTAGCATATCTCACTTTAGAAGAGTTAAAATTTTGGGTTATTGGTCCCAAGCGATTTTTCCTTTTATAGGGTTTCCATGTTAAAAATATTGGTGTTAATGTGTGAATGTCATTATGTTGCAAGTTCTTTTACATGTTATTTTTATTTTTCTTCAACTCAGTAAAAACTAAGTTAATTTTTGGTAGTAACTAAGTTTTATTACTATTAGTTGATAACAGCAAAATAGTGAATGAAAAGTTTGGAGTAAATTGACTGTGTGAGTTATTTGTGAAGTTGAATGAGTACACCAATTGAATTCTTACAATGTTTATGAAGGTTTTTTGGTAATAAAATTGTTTGAAGGGACTACAGGATAACTAAACATACTTGATTCACCTCCCCCCTCTCAGTTATCTAACAATTGGTTTCAGAGCACAGTGCTTGGAGAAATAAGTTTGAAGGAACATGAGATAAAGATAACAAGATGTATAAGAGAGAGGTACCAAAGATGAACAAGGAAAAAATCTCACCATGGCAAGAAAAAATGAGGTTACATTTATCTTGGATTGTAGATAATATATCTCAATTGTTGGATAATGAACATATTGCACCTCCTTCTCCTATGACAGGGGACAAAATGATAGAAAAGAGGAACCATGATAGTCTAATGATTGAGATTACATATAGACATGATGTTGAGTTTCATTATATCAAGAATTTTAAAAATACTAAATAGATGTGGGACAAAATGAAACTTGTACTGGAGATCAAAATGTATTGAGAGCTAAAGCTAAAAGTCTTAGAGGAAAGTATGATTACATGAGAATGAAGGAAGGTGTGAATGTTACACAATATGTGAACCAAATCAAAGAAGTTGTAAGTGCAATCATAGTTGCTAGAGGAATCATTAGTGATAGTAAAATTATAAGTAAAGTTCTTAGAACTCTTTTGCATGTTTATTCTATCAAAGTTTCTACAATTTAAGAAGTGAGAGCCATGCCTAGTAATATTTTAACACTTGACAATCTAGTTGGTCAATTGACTTCATTTGCATTGAGAAATTATGAAAATAGTATGGTTGCAATTGGAAATGTTTTTAGATATTCACTAACCATTGGAAGTTCCAAGAAAGAAAAGAAAAGGGAGAAAGTGATTTAGAATATAAAGATGATATGGATGAGCTTGAAGCTTTATTTGCAAGAAGGTTATCAATAGGTAAAGAGAAATACAAAGATAAACTACCCTATACTTGTTTCAAGTACAATGAAGTTGGTCATTTTGTTGCTAAGCATCCTAACAGAAGCAAGAGCAAAAGAAATGGTAAGAAAGATTAGAAGTAAAGGAAGAATGGATATTATAAAGATAAAGGGAACAAATTATGTTACATTGTTGAAGAAAAACACAATGAGTCTAGTACTAATGAAGAAAAGGAAGTAGTTGAGATGGTATATGTTGCAATCAAGGAAGATCTCAATAGAGAAAGGTATAATAGTAAATTTTCCATTATTTCACAAGTTAGCAAGAACTATTCATGAATTATAGATTGTGAATACTCACATCACATGACTTGTGATCTAATTTTGATAAATTTGACGAAATTGATGATGGTGGAACTAATAAGTTAGGTAATTATGGGTTGGGATTTACAAGTGGGAAGTATACTTCTGAGAGGGGGGGTGAATCAAAAGTAACAAGCTTTAATTAATAAAAATTTTAACTTAAATCAATTCATGCATGTAACATAATTAAATAACATGAAAGTAAAAGCATGCATGAAAATAGTTGATACTAGATTTGATCACCTAGAAACCCTCCAAAATGAGAAGGTAAAACTAGGGTGGGGATGACACCCACAACTCTTCACAGCTACAGCAATAAAGTTCACCTGTTAAGGTTACATATTTTGACCATTCTCATGATCTTCCCTATGAAAGGTTGATCCTGTTAAAGGCTTACAACGATTATTAGATCCTACCTTGTCCTTCTTCTAAGTCTCTTTCAACTTGATCAATTCACCCCTTCCACTTCCTTCAAAATTTGCTTAGCATTATCTCTTTTCATGCATTCCCTCACACACTCTCCTCTATAAAGTATGGGGTTTTGTATCCTTAAAAAGATTTTGTGACTTAGGGTTAGGTATGAATCTATGATTGAGATTCATCCAACTTTTCTGGTTAGATCTTTCCATTTTTCTCATTAGTTTCATGTTGATTGCATAGGGAATCCAAATAGATTTGATCTTATCTCTAAGCTTTGAGATCTATCCATATGTTAGTTCAAAAATGGTTTACATCTTAGTTTGTGAAGGCACAAACTCTTATGTTGATTTTGTGTTGCTCAACACTTGTTGATTGTTGATGCTTGACACATACTAAATTCTATCTTGCTCAACATCTATTGTTCACTTGGTACATATACTTGTTGGGCACTACCTATTTGCTCAACATTTGAATGACTCAACACTTACTAAATGTTTTGCATGACACATATTAACTTGGCATCTATATTATACTCACAATCAACTTAGAAAATAGTTTAAGTGTGTTGACACTCAATTATCAAAACCAATATGAGATCAACAATCTCCCCCTTTGACATGAGTGGCAAAAACACTTAACTATACATGATGAAACTAATCTCCTCAAGTATAATATACATTTTGTTTGGCATATATACAAAACTTCAAAACTGTTCAAAATTTTTTGAAGGACTATATACCTCAAAATTTTATGTCTCCCCCAAAGTTGATGTGTCATTTTCATGTACCCAAAATCTCTCTGAGTAGATAGATTTGCCTCTACTGATACTCCTTATCTTTATTTTGAATTTTGATACCCTTTATCTAATGTATCCTATTATGCTCTGTTTCCTATTTTTCTCTCCTCTATTTTCTCTATACTCACTCCCCCTTTCATTTTAGCTCCCCCTTTCACATGTCTCCCCTTATAGATTAAGTCTCCTTCTGGCCTTTTTATTTTTATTCAACTCTTCCTTTTTACAGTTTCTCCCTCTTTTTGACACTTATGTCAAAGGGTCTATACACTAACTGAATATTTTTCCAAGAAGGTTTTATTTACTTCCATTACAATTCTCAAAGCAACATCCCAGTTTTGTATTGCAACTTCTAGGGATTTTATTTGTATTACTATCTTTGCTGCAAGGTGAACTAAGAAATCTAATGTTGAAAGATTAGGATATTTTTGGAATACATTTTCTGCATATGCTAGTTCCTTTTGTAGAATCACCATGTGAGGGGTTAAGTAGGCTTGTATTTGAACTAGTTTGGCTCTTGTAATAGTCTCTTTTGCTATTAATAGAGCTAGTTCCTTTTGTGTGTGAAGTGTTGTATGAAAATGCTTCTGACTTTGACTTGGATCATTAGGTAGTTGCATGCCATATACCCTTAAATTTCTTTCCAAGCTCATTATTCTTTGGCTGGTTTCCTGTGTGAAGATTGATGTATCACATAGTTTTGTGTATAATGAGAATATGTTCTCAAGTATTGTCTTCACCTTTTCAATTTTCTTAGCTAGCTCTACCTATGATAGTGCTATTTCATTGGATATTATCTCATTAACCTTTGTTTGAAACTTCTTTGTTAACCATTCCATCAGCTTTGCATTAGTCTCCTAGTCTTCATTGGTCACCTATTCAACTATTTTTTATAGTTGTTCCAATATTGGCTTTGTTTCATCAGGTGCCTACAAGCTAAATACATCTAGAAATATGTCTTCTATTTCAATTAGTTCTTGCCTTTGTTTATACTCATTTTTGAGTATCTCTTGCTTCTTCTTCCTTTCTAGTGCCTCTTGCACTTCATTGATCTGATCAATGTTCATGGTTGCATAGTCATACTTTGGAATGACTATTTCTTCATCTAATGTAGGGTCTCCATAGTGAAGTACCCTTGAAACCTTTGTAGAGCTTGAGCATGGTGCTGAAATTTGAAGTGGTATTGCTTTAGTGCTCATCTTTTGAGGCATTCTTGTAGGAGTCCCAGTGGTTGGCAGATTAACCAAAGTTTGAATTACTTGTTGCTTCTTTTCCTTTGGGGTATCCTTCTCCTCTATTCATCCTTGGTCAATTAATATTATCTATGATGGTGCACCTTGTACTTTTTTAGTACAAATAGAAGGATCCACCTATCCTATTTGGTCCTTTACTAGCTCCTCAATAGTTGTAGTGACTTTATATGTGGTATCAACCTTGGCTGATGTATCTTGTTAAGATTTCTCTTTAGGTTGTCCACTTGTAGCTATAGGAATTCCAAAAGATGTTTCTTTCCTTGGCATCTTGTCCTTATTCAAGTCAGCTATTGCTTTTTGCAACTCATCTACATTGACCAATACTAGATTATTGCATAATTGAGCTTGTAGAGTTGATTGGTCAAGGATCTTTTTAAGATCCTCTGCAATTAATGGATTGATGTTCTAACCAAAGTTGTGAGGAACATCCTTTACTTTTATTGTTTCTACAGGTGTAGAGGTGTCATGTGGAAGACTTGGAGGTGGTAATTGCGTGTCTTGCACACTCTATTATGTTTGTTGTTCTTTAGTAGTTGTCATATTTTTGAGTTTTCCCCTCCACTATATCATCTACCTTTTCTTTCTCACCTTCACCTTCCTTATCATTATCATCTTCTTCTACATTACTTCTTCCCTCAAAGGGATCTTCTTCTCCTTCTTTGATAGTTGTTAGGCCATAAATTAATTTCCATGTTTGAGTGGACTTCTTAATAACATCTTCAATCTTATTTTGAAGAATGTTGAAGGCTCTATATTTGAGTGCGGATTTTCTCCTAAGCTTCTTATTGGCCTTAGTTATTTGCCCTTTTGTGAGCTCTGGCATTACTTGAGCCAATGTAGACTCTCTTATTTACTTTTCCATATTAAGGCAATAATGCCATTTATTTTCAACAACAGAATATAACTCTTTAGGTATTGAATTTTCAAGTTCAAGTGGGGTGTTCTTGAACTTGGCCATCATTGTGTAGACCGATTCTTCAACCATGTTCTGTTCTTCCCTACTCAACTTATTAAAATCAATGTTTTTCAAGCCATTTAAGTCAACATTATCTTTAACATTATCACAAATATTTTCTAAATCAAACTTGGTAGTGTGACTTACCACTCTAAATTGGCTTGTGTCTTCTAATTTGGTCCTTTCATCATCTGAGTTAGGTTGAGCAACATATTTTATTTATCAATTCCTTCTTTGTATGTCCTTGTTGCTTGGTAGCCTTCTTATTCTCTTGCTCCTTAGCCTCCTTAGTTGTGGCTCTTGTACTAGCATCTTCTCCCATGCCTTGTGTCAAGGCAAGTGGCTCTTGGCCCTGTTCTTCTTCATCTTCTTCCTCTGCTTCTATTGTCCCTTCACCAAATTTGGCCTTAAGTTTCTTGACCAATTTATCCTTTTTCTTTAGAGGTTAAGTAGTTTTCAACTCCATTTCCACCTTAAATTATACAACATCAAAAGTGCCAAAATGTTTTTCACTTTTATCAATCTCTTCTACAAGCAATGTTGTGATTGTTCTTGATGCCTCATCAATATTAATTTCATATCCTAATGGCCTTAGCCATCTCACTCTTGGTACTTTTGCTTGGATATAAGTGTAGTCAATGTAAACTAAGAAACAAATGGCATTGATATGCTGATCTTCTAGGAAGACTAGAATCCTTAGTCTTTGCTTCATGGACTTCTTAAAGTCCTCAAAATAGCTTGTCATGAGGGTTTCAAAATTGGCTCCCATCTGCTTTCTATACTTGTTTACTTGTATTGCTATAGACCTATTGGTCTTCCAACTTATCTTACCAAAAGAGGGAAATTCATTCTAAACATAGAAAAATATGCATATAAAAATTGATCCAAACTTACATTGAGCACTCTTGGATCTCCTTATTGCTCCCAAATTCTCCATGATTTGTGATAGTTGCAGTTCTGCTAGATCATATGTATGATCCTTCTTAACAAGCTTGTATCCCACATCAACTATGGTACACTATTCAGTTAGCTTGACTAATAGAATTTGTGAGATATAACCCTAATAGAAAATTCTACAAGTGGATCTCTGATTGTGTCAATTTTCATGCCTCTTTTATTTCATTTTGCCAGAGTGTTCTTTTCAATGGCTTCTTTTGAGTCACTCCTTAGGGTCTTTGGTCATTCTAGGGTTGGGTATCCTATCATCCTATGTATTATTCTCTTTGACAACTTAATAGGTCCACCCTCCAATCATAGGCATCCATCATGAATCCTACTCAAAACTATTCTTATCCACTCTATCTTGAAAACTAAAGTGAAATCTAGGGCACAGGTCAAGCTGATCCTTTCAACAATTTAAAATTCTTCCTTTAATACCTCATTCTCACATAGTTTTTCATAGGCTTTCCAAATCTCCATATCACCAATTTCTCTTATCTTATAGTTATAACACTTTCTAACATCTTGACTTTAGGTGGAATTATGGATAGTGCACTAACATGGTCATTCTATAATGCAACTTTAGGAATTGGCCTAAAATCTGGTTGTTTAACTTCATTACTAACCAACTAAACCTCAAATGGTTCCTTGTCCTTGGGATTCCTAGAGCTAGATGCCATTTCTAAAAATTAGAGTTTCAAGATGTAAAAATTGCCTAACTACATAGCTTGGCACTTGAGAAGTACCTTAGATCGATGAAACAATGTTGAATCTTTGCTAGAATCTTCACAAAAGCTTCAATATCTACTTGGAAATCACTTATGTGCTCTTCTTGCTCTCGCTCTATGTTTTCAATGATGAAAAATGATTGAAAACTCAACCTTATACCCTTCATTACATAGCATTTAATGCTTAGTACATCTATAGTTGTCCACTCAGTTCCTTATGCAATTTATGTTTCACTTAGCTTCCATTGATTTTCCAAAACTTGGCATCTACTAGAGTTTCCCTTACTAGGCTTCAATAAGAATTTCTTATTGCTCGGCAACCACTACTAACTTGGCTCCAACTAACTTTGGTACACAACTTGACATATACTTAGGATTTTACTCAACATCTAAAGGAAAGTTTCCTTACCAACAATGTATAAACTTTGAAGATTTAACCTTGCATCTTTATTCATGTTGATCTATCCTTTTCTATACTAACTCATTCTAGGAATTCATGTATGATAAAACATTTAAATATCAGTCCCACATATCTTCTTTTGCTTCGTTTGATAAAGTATGACCACTTGACTCTTTAGGTGAAGTGATCCCTACATTTGATGTGTTGCATCCATCTTTCTTCTTCCATGTCTTATTCATCTCTCCTCTAATGTGCTCAACATCTACTTTTCCTTTTCCCTTGTTTGACTCTAAGTTAGGTTCCTTTGTCCTTGTTTGGTAGTGCTTGCTAATATGACTAGTCTTCAAACAACTAAAGCATGTAGTTTTTCTTAACCATCTACTATAGCTTCCACTAAAATGTGTTCTTATACAATTCTTAGGGATGTGTCCACACTCTTGACACTAGTGATAGCTATGCCTTGTATTGTAGTCCCAATTATGGGAATTTTATTGACTTCTTCCCTTGTTTTAAGACCATGTGGTCTTGCATCTGCATTTAAAGGCTTTATGTCCAAACTTCTAACAATTGTAGTAGCGTCCTTCAAATCTTGGTGTCCTAATGGTTCTAGTCCTATAGTCATGTGCCTAATGACCTTGCTTATTGCACTTGTAACAATGTGTCATATTCTTTCGCTTGGCATTCTAACTACCATTCTTGTTCTTGTAAAAATTAGTTGTGTTTCCTTTCTTACCACAAAAATGACAAGTGGGTTTTGAGTTCTTACCTTTGTCACTACTTTGTTCAGCAGTCTTGGATGACTCTCCTTCTTCAATACTTGTGTAGCCTAAACTAAATGTGTCTTCACTAGATTTAGGGGATTTTAGTAATTTCTCAAAGTACTTGATGGCTTCATTTGGCTTGTTGAAACTTTTAGCAAACTCCTTTTCTCTTTTTAGGTCATTCTATAGTTGCTCATTTTGCAACTTCAATGTAGTTATCTCAATGTCCTTAACATTCAACTCATGATGGGCCTTCATCATTTGTCTTACGGTATCTAACTGCATGTTTGAGATCCTAGAAAATTTTGCTGATTTTTCTTCCAATCTATTTGACAAGATTCTTTTGTCTTATTTGATCATGGCCTTATCTTCTATGGCTTTCTTCTTTTGTTTAGTCACTTCACATAGCAGTATTGCTTGTGATTCTTGCTCCAACTTGAGATTTGTAAGGCCCATACTAGTACCATATTATAAACCATAAAGAATGAATATGATTAGGAGTTAATTAAGCCATGATCGATATTTTCATTATTAACAATAATTTATGAGATCCTATTAGAGACTAATGTAGATTTTGATTATTATAAGGTTGATACCCTATCCAATAACATTAGGTTGATAAGATTAGACCAAATGAAAAAATGAGACTAAATATGTTCAAGTTGAGAACCTGGTCACAAGATTCAAGGTATGATCTACAAGGCAATTAGGAAAGATAAATTAACATTCACTCTAGTGAGAACAACAATGAATGTAGGTTATAATGACAACAAGACATATGGTTACATTTGGAAATTGGTTTTAAATTATGATGACATAATTATGGAAACATTCTAACAGTCTAAGGAATTAACCCTAGAACCTCACACACAAACCCCTTGTAATGTGATAAAGGGAAATTACTAGGAATGTCGCTATGTTTAACTTGATTAAAAGGATACTAGTTAACAAGTCTAGATATTAGTGATTTCCAATTAAGACATATACTAGGATCCATTTAATTGCTTAAATGATTTAATATATATGACTCTAGTGTTTCATGGTTATGATAGATAAGTATTGTGATAGTGTTTAGAATGGTAATTTCATTATGATAAGAAAGATAAATGTTGATACACATATTTTGATATTGCAATGTTTTGAATATTTTATGGAAATAATTAGATGGAAGTTAACTAAATATTTTAATGTGAATTAAGTGATATTTGATTATTTTGCAATTATCTACATGTATTTCTATATTATTTCATTGGGCTAGTGACATTAAGTTGAGTGTGCAATAAAGTGGAACCATGGAAATTATTCGAGGAAACAACATTCAAACCAATGTGAACACAGTAAAGCCAAGGTGAATCTTTGGGAGATTCAAAGCCTCGTTGTATTCTATTTATTTTTTAATGTGATTGTGCATGGTTGTTATAAGTTAAAAGATTATGATTAATTAGTGACATGTCATGATGATGTGTAAAGTATTTTTTGCGTGTGTGTGTCTCATTTGACACTTGTGTTGTCTATGTGTAAATGACATGTCATATAGGATTTTTGGGCATGAAGTCACTTAACCTAAATTTAATCCCATTATGAAATTAAGTTAACCCACCTTGGAGAGTGTTGGGATGAGTCACCTTCATGATGGAATTCAAATTAATGTTGATAGGTGTTGGTGTTTTAAAACTACTGAACAACAAAATGTTCAATACCAGAATGATAACACTCATACAATCTAAGGATCAGCTAATTCCCATTATTAGCTACATGAGTAAATAATTTGGACCCAACTTCAACAAAACCAAAGGATGGTTTCCTACTCTTTTGGCTCTGGTAAACCAAGGTGGATATACCGAGGGATGATTCTAGTGCAAAATGCTATGTAGAGATTCTTTTAGTTTCATTCTAATTCTCATTTATTAAGCACTAACACATGAGCACTTTACTTCACTTATTTTAATGTTCTCAAACTTGTATGCATCCCTTATCAGCAAATCTAGTTGTCATTCTCCTTGAATTTACAAATATTCCTGACAATAGCAACTACCTAAGACTCAAAGAATAGATATAAATGACTATTGACCAGCATTTATAATTCTAAACAAATGGAATGAAATGATTTTTATTTTATTTTTATAAAATTATTTTATATGCAGCAGTAGAATTCATCCTTCCTTGCTCCTAATTTATGACACTAGTACTTTATCCATTGGGCAAAAATTTAGCTATTGGCAGGCGATCTAATTTAGATAACTTGTAAATGAATTAATCAATTGTAATCACCCATCTTCATTCTTATGAAATATCCCTTTATGAATTCACAAACCCTACTGATTCACCTAAGCATTTAAATAATTTCTTGAATTAAGAGCAACAATGAAAATAGTATAAAACCCTTCCAGATTTCATTCAGCCAATTAAACCTTATTTAAATGACTTCAAAGTAAATAAACCCATAAACTGGAGACAGAAACTAATGACACAAATATAGTGTAAATACCCGTTTGTATTACCCTTTTCATATGACTAATACAGTGACCAATAGAAAACCCATTGAAAGCCCAGAATAGATTGCTATTTTAGTCATTCAATATGTTATCAGAAAGTACAATGGAAACAAACTCAAATCAACTACACTCTATTGGACCGACTGAACATACTTTTCTTGAGAGAAAACAAAAATTATACAAGTCTCAAACCATCACATTGCCTTGAAAAATCAATTATATAGGCATGAGTTGCAACAAGAAAAGGGTAAATGTGACTGACAGGTGTCCTTGAAAAGATTTTGACATACATCTGTAAAAAAAGGACAAAATTGTGAATAACAAAAGGCTATCACATCAAACATTCCTTGGTGGGTCCCTTTCTATTATATTCTCATTGATTGAGACAAGAGCTTTTATTCTTTTATTTATTCTTCATCCTCAAAGTAAGTGGTCATTAAATTTGAAAGCGATGAATCATCTGTGATTACCTAAAAACTTACTTTAATCTGGGGATTTTCCTTGTCTTCATCATTAACCATGAGGGTAACTTTTACTTTTGCATCTTCATCCTCCTCATCTTCCTGTAACAACTGCTCTTCTGACATAAATTTGTTTCTCCACTCATTATAAGCAGTGTCCTCTAGGCAATCAAAATTTAGAGCCTCTCTTTGCACAGTTATTAAAAAATTTGCAACTACCTCTAAATCAAAAAAATCCTCTTTGATGGCATTATAAAATAGCTGCACTTTCACCAATTCCTCATTTGTTTCTGTCTATAGCTGTTAGCCAATTTCATTAATGATATTATTCATTCTTTCACAAGATATCTCATCCAACTCCCTTTTCCATTCTTCTTTTTCCTTCATCTTGTCAATAGTCTTTAAAGCACAAGGAAATAGACTAAATTTTTCAGCCATATATTTTGAAAAAAAATTTATTAATATTCTCTGAAAATAATCTCTTTTGTCATCAAAATCTTCTAATTTATTTAATAAATAAAAAATCTTCTCTATTTGATGACATGGCAGCTAGATGACAGATATGCACATAATTGTAATATCATTATTTTTTTCCCTCCATTTCTATATAATAGGTCTCAACCTAATCTCATCTCTTTGCAGTTCATCCCTAATGGATCCAATCCTTGCCAATTGATCAAAAAAGGTTAACCATTCTACCCTATCCATTAAATACATCACACCCTGCCTCAATTTCTCTTCATTTTAATTTTTTAATTCTACATGCAATTCATAAAGCCTGGCTTTATCTTCTCCAAAATCCTCTATGGTGTAGAGTTAAGGCCTTTCAAGGGTATATTTTACCTCAATAATTGGAGTGGATTTGAAAGGCTCAATTGGTGGCCTGAGAGGGTATACAATCCTAGGTCTACTAGACTCTTCTATTTTTCTTTTTCCCAATATCTTCTCCATTTTAGACACCTAATTCTCTAGTTTTTGTATCTGCATACCCCTTTCTTCATATGCCTTCAGCACTTCTTCAAATCTAGCATTTAGCTGGGAAAATCTATCCTCTTTCTGGCCAAACACCACACTACCAAATTTTAGCATTTCTGAAGCCATCCCATTTATCTTTTAACTGCCAACTTCACCGGCCCTGAAGACTATCAATGCACCAGTATGTTTTGCAGTAGAGATTTCTTGCATCCTTGTTTTATCCCTTTTCTCAATGGACCAAATTACAAGGGCTTGGTGGTCATCACTAAATTTGACTCCTCTATGAGCCTGTAGTATCTCTTCTTTAGTTTTTAACTGGACATTCTTTTGTTTTCTTACTGAATCAAAAACCCTAGCATTCACTATATCCCATTCAGGTAAGATAAGGACTCTTGATATCTTAACTAATTGCCTCTTGGCCTCAGGTGTAAATTGGGAAAAATCACTCAAAAACTTGGATTTTACCTCTTCTTTAATAACAGAGTCTGGTTTATTGGGTAGCTCTACTCTTACCTTTTCACAACCCTTTTCAAAATTTCCTATATTTATCCTCCACAAAACTATGCAAATGCCCTCGATTTCACAAAATTTTCATCATTTATAAACCTCTTAGAGGCTTGGGCAACTATAGGATCAATTTCCTTACCATGATAATCAACAACAGTGAGCTCCAAGGAAGGTGTAGGGGGTTCTTGTGGTTCCCTAATCTCCAGATCTATGGAAGTAACAATTACGTCCCCTTCTCCACCAATTTTTCTAAGTTGTTCCCTTAAAGATATTTCATCATCTATCTGGATTGGGGATTGGCTTGAGGAGTATTATTCTGGATGAGAAGAAGAAGACCCTTGTTTTAACTTCTACCTTTTTGGAGCACTGGTTCTAGGTGGACTTCCTGGCCTTTGTCTCTGATGAAGAGGACCCTGTTGCACATTCTGAGTCATCACATAACCTAACCTTCTATGTAAGGTATATTAGCTAGGAGCTACTATGTTGTTACTATTGATTCTCCTCTGCACTTATGCAACCATGTCTCGATATGTCCCAACATATGCAGCCTTCTTTTCATTCATAGCTTGTATTATCTCAGCAAAATTATTCATCAAGGCTTGCACTTGGCTCCCTAGTATTTCTTTTCTTTTAATGGATCATAGTGGGGGTCAAAAGCATTAATGAATTCAAGGGTTTCGCTAAATACTATCCATTTTTATTTTCTCAATTCTTGTAAAGTAAAAGCATTTCTAATCACATCTTCAGGATAGTAAACTTGTTGCACCATGTGGGAAGTTTTTATTCTCTCCCTGAAGAAATCATAGAATCCTTTAAGATCAATAAATCTGGCATGAGATTCTACCATATTATATCTATCTAAAAAAAAATTCAGATGCTTCCACCCTTTCCTTACAAAGACAAAATCGTGGTTCACAGTAACAATTGGAAAAAATGTACCCTTCGTAGACAACTCCCTCTCTTCTACGGTGCCTATTTTCCATAATAGCTCAGCTATTCCTATCTTCAAAGGCACATGAAATGGTAGCACATGAGGCTTTCCCAAAAAGCCATATACTCTTATCACTATTGAAATATTGTAGGGAATTATATCCCCCCAATTATGATTGACAAGTAACCCTTTAGCATGGTCCTTGGGTATGACCAGTTCTAACAACGCTTGTGGAATTCTAGGGTTTTCTCCTCTCAAAATAAATATAAGCTTTGATGCAAAATACCTATCAAATCTCACATAACTAGCATCTATGGCTTCTAAGGTCATATCCACACTCCACAACTATACTGGATTCTTTTCTCCATCCCTAGTTGTCTCTAGCTCCATACCCTTGGAAAAGAAGGCAAGTCCCTTATGCAAACATATATACATAAGCATTGAATATAGATAGAAATGTTTATCTACTTTTCCCTTTGCTATCCCCACCAAACCATTGTGAATTTCTCTTGCAAGAAATGTTGTGAAATCCAGAATAGTGCTCATTCCAAATTGAAGAGTTTGAGCCATTATGAGGACAATTGAGCCTGGGATTTATTCTACTTCATCCACTCCAAAAATCTTACAAAGAGAAACATATAATGCCTGAGCCCTAATGTTAAAATATCTTTTCAATAGTGGCGCTGGCATGCTAGTAGTAATCACAGACAAAGTACCAACTTTAGCAGCATGCTCCTATAGCAGCCCTTTTTTCAAGTATATTTTATGTGCATCATACCTTTCTTGAATGTCACCCATATCAATAGTTTCATGCACAACATGGTTAGATTTAAGATTGAAAACTTCTCTAATTAATTGAGGGCAAACCCTAAAGAGGTTTACTCCAGCATGATTCTTTACCCACCTTGAAATTGGATCATACTTCTTGGCCAAATCCACTAATAAATCACTATCGAAGAAAATTGTGGGGACTATTAATTTTTCAATATCAAACTCCCAAAAATTGCTCAGAGGAGTATCCAGTCTTCACTCTAAAAACCATTTTTTGATTAATTCCTAACCTCCCATGGATACCTAAGCATCTCGTACCCAATTAACCTTGTCATAGAAACCCTCTGCTACGAATACTCTACGGTTTTTAGGAATCAACTCCCTCCCCTTAGTTATCTCATGTACTAACAAAGGAAATTGTTCCAAAAAATCATCGTGCATACCCCTTTTTGAATATTAAGTTTGCCCAAAAAATTCCTTTCGTGGAGGCATTTTCTAAAATTTCTAAATCTTACTCAGCAAATTCTTGATTTTCACTAGTTATAGATCACTTACCTACTAAAATCTTCTCTTCTTTCTACAATTTTCTCCACAAATTCGTTGAAGTCCTTGAGGAATTCTGTGCCCTATCTCTGGAAATCCTTTTTCTTTGAGAAAATCTGTAATCTATGCTTAAACAATGGCAAATTTACATGTTATATCAAAGCACTAAGGTCGCACGAAGGAAACTTTGTATCATATTAATTCCTGCAATCGTTATTTTCATGCTGTATTTTAAAATTTGAATTTTACCCATTGATTTCCCACAGATCAGATGGCTTCATTTCAAAAATAAAAAGCCTTTTAAAACTTTGGGACCCTTGGCCACACATCAAAAGCCCACTTGCCCACATTATTTAAAAACCTCGCATTTTGAAAATGTGGGAATGCGGGCACCATTGATCTTACCCTAATCAATGGTGAACCAAGATCTCTTTATTTGGTGGCCCACTAAACTTACTTGACCAATGAAAAGTTATCTTTTAGTCCATGTCCTCTGACAAGTTTAATTATAGTAATTAATATTTTCGCACCCATATCATTGCCGCTTCCAACTTGGCACACCTATCGCCCACCACCAATGAGCGTGCTTCATTACATTTAATCTTTTCCAGCGTGGCATGCCTTCTCTTACTTCATAAAGCTTAGTCCAGGTCCCACCATGCCTGCTTGCCTACATTATTTAAAAATCAAGCAGTTCCATATTGTGGGAATGCTAGCTTCATCGATCTTACCTCAATCGATGATGATCAATTCTTGTAATGACTGCACATCTAGTCAACTGAATTGACCAATAAGAAACTCCCTTTGTGTTCCATTTCATTTGATAGCTTTCCATGAAAGACACACTGCTATTACTTTTCTGAGAAAGGCAGGCTCCTAATGTCACTCTGTGCTATGTGTCAAATGCCCACTTCCCTGCATTATTTAAAAATTGCACAACTTCATAATGTGGGAATTTGATAACCATAGATCTAGTAAAGATCCACGGTTGGTGAACTTTGATCATAAGGTAAAAAATTTTGTTAATTGAAAAAATAATGATAGCACAGGAAAAGAAAACGTGCACAGGGTACTCACAAATCTGCAAAAAAGGTCTGACCAATCCTGACAAATAAGAATTTTTTGTGGTGCACTGAGTTTTGAACGTCAGCAAGGGCTATGTGTCACAAATGCATTTCCCCACATTATTTTAAAAACTCACAACTTCATAATGCAAGAATGCAAGAAACCCTTATCTTGAGAAGATCTATGGTGCTAAAAATATACTATGATTTGGCCCTTCTTTCAATAAAATAAAGCAATTAAAACAACTCTATAAAGTTTATCAAAAGATTAAAAGGTTATTCTGACGCAAATAAACCTTTAGGATAAACATGCCCCGCCAAAATATATTTGAAATCATACCTTTTTGAATTTTTCAAAGACTAGGGCAACACAAAACACAAGCATAAGGGTTTCTCACATACTTAGGGTTTTTTCATGGATGATTTGAGAGACAAACCTTGAGAATTTAAAAGGAAAATACAACACATGGAACAGGGCACAATTAGAGCAATCTAAAAACTTTCAAAATCACTTGAGATAAAACCCTAATCTGCACAATTCAAAGACTTAAATGATTTTTCATCCAAATATCAAAATTTTTTTATCTTGTGAAAAATCAGACCAACAATGGCTCTATTTGGGGATGATAGACTATTTAAGTCTATGCAAGAATTCAAAATCTATGGAAGATCAGACCACATACTTGGTGTAAGAATGAAAACTTCTTCAGAGAGCACAGAGCAACACACAAAAATAAAAAACCAAACTGTACAAGGAAACTTACAGGGATTTACAAAATACACAGAATGTATAGGGAAGCCTAAACCTATTGTTCATGGAAAATAGATACTTTAAGAAAAGTACCTCTTCAAGAATTGTCCATGAATTGGCAATTCAAGAATACCTCCAGTTAATTCTCTCAAGAAGTATGAATCTTCTCCATTCTTATCACAAATGGTATATGGACCAAGTGAGATTGGGTCAAATTTTCCATGTTTTCCCTTATCTTCCATCCTAGCATTCCACATCAGTACCATATCTCCTATTTCAAACTTTCTCTCAATGGCCCTTTTATCATATAAGTGCTTCATCTATGATTGGAGCTTAACATTTTGAACAGAGGAATCTCTTCTTGTCTCCTCTAACTGCTTGATGTCATCTAGTCTGAGTTGCATCTCATCAATGATATCATCTTCATATAACTGAATGAATTTATACATCTCCCTTAGATTATTCTGGGGAAGTCTGGCCTATATACCATAAACTAGGTCAAATGGGGCATAACCAATGACCTTTTTAATAGTAACCCTATCAACCCACAGGGCTAGTGGCAATTTTGAATCCCATGCTTTTTTGTTTTCCTCTAGAATTATTTTAATAATCTTTAATATACTCTTATTGCTTGATTCTACCTGACTATTCCCTTGAGGATGATAAGGTGAGGCATTCTTGGTAGGGATTGCTTCAACCCATTTGGTGAAGTAATTAATTCCCACTAGGATCCAAGAATGTCCACCACTGGATTTGTTTGAGATTTCACCTATGAAATCAATCCCCCACTGATGAAATGGTGCTTATACTTCTACAGGTCTTAATGGTAAATTTCCAAAAAAATTCAAGTTTCCACTGAATCTTTGACAAGTATCACATGTCTTAACAAATTCATGAGCATCTTTGAAGAGTGTTGGCCACCAAAAACCAGATCTAAGGACTTTATGGGATGCGGTTTTAGCCATGTAATGACCTCCACACACACCTTCATGCATATCTTTCAAAATCCTTGCAGCCTCAGTTTCATCTACACACTTCAAAAGTACTCCTTCCATGCTCCTCCACCATAACTCTCCTTGTACTATAACATATCTTATAGCATGCAACTTAAGGGATCTCCTTTGATTATCAGTTAACTCTAGTGGGGACTTCATCATTTGCAAATAATAGATTGCATCTTTGTACCAGTCGGAGATGTCCATATCACAGAGGTCTTCTCTGCAATTATCATCCAGTTGGTTAATTTGATTTTCCTCTAGATTTGCATCTGCCATCAACTTGGCTAAACCTTGACCTCTGACCAATTTAGTAATCTGGATGTCAATGTTGAATTCTTGTATTCTATCGATCCATCTACACCTCCTGCTAGATGCTTCTTATTGTGAGAAAATGTCTTTCACATTAGTAGTGGAGACAAAAGCAATAACTGTAGCACCCATTAAATAAAATCTAAAGGCCTTAACTCCTTTGACCAATGCATATTCCTATTTTTCATTAATATCATACTTTAACTTAGTTACTTGCAATGATTTGCTAAAGAATGCAATGGGTTGTTCATAACCTTCTTCATTTTTCTGCAATAGTACTATAGCCGCAGTGTGAAATGAGGCAAAAGAAAATATGTGCATTGGTTTTTCATAATCAGGGGCTCTAAGAACAAGGGCATCTTTAATGGCTTGCTTAATTTTTTGAAATGCAATACTAGGTTCACCTTCCCGTTTTATCTCAGATCCCTTTTTTAACATTCTTGATATAGGCCTACTGGCTTTTGCAAAAATTTTCACAAATCTCCTAAGAAAATTTATCTGTCCAAAGAATGACTGGATACCTTTAACACTCTTGGGTTTATGGATCTTATCTATTGATTCTACCCTTTCAGGGTCAATCCTCACTCCATGCTTTCCAACTAGGTTTCTTAACAATTTTCCTTCAGTGACACCAAAGTTACATTTCCTTGGATTTAAAGATATGCCATATTTAAGAGCTCTGATAAATACCTTCTCTAAGTGCATGCAATGATCATTTTCATCCTTGGAGTAGGCAATAAGGTCATCCTGATACACAGCTAGAAATTTGTCAATGATATCAGCAAAGGCCACATCCATGGCTCTTTGGAAAGTAGCTCTAGCATTAGTAAGCCCAAAAGGCATTCTAACATAGACATATGTACCCCAAGGAGTAGTGAAGGCAGTCTTAAACTATTCTGATTCTTTGAAAACCACTTGATTATATCCTGAAAAACCATCCATCATGGACATCAATTCTGAACTAGTGACCCTTTGCAACATTGCTTCCATATTTGGCAAACCATAATTATCCTTTAATAAAAATATGTTAAGATTCCTAAAATCAACACATAACCTTATATCTCCATTTTTCTTTCTTACTAGTACTAGATTTGATACCCAAGAAGAATGTCTGATAGGCTTAATGATGCTAGCATCTCTTAACTTAATCAATTCTTCCTACATTTTGGGAGCCAAGGTTGGATTTATTGGCCTCTATTTTTGTCTGAAAGGCTTAGCATCTAGTTTGAAAGGAACTTCATGTTGAAATAGATCTTCCTATAGGCCTTTAGGTCATCATATGACCATGCAAACATGTCTATACTTCCTTAGCAGACCTATCAAACCCTGCCTTATCTTAGGAGACAATTTTTTACCAACATACACCTTCTTAGGGGTTTCTTTAGTTCCCAAATTTATCTCCTCCAAATCCTTAGCATTATACTCACTAGTATCCATTTGAGATCTATCATGATTGTCAAAGACAATTTTTAGGACAACTAAACCTTTTGGTATTTTGTTTGTTTTCAATTGCACAACTTCTTGTCCAAAAATAATGTCTCTTCCATCTATGTTTTCTACATATGCTGCACAATCAATTTCCTACCCTGATAACATATACTCACAATTCAAAAACCATAAAATATCTTTATCATCCTCAAATACTTGCCAATTTTGGACATTGTCAGGAACAAAGGGTGTGATCTAAATTTCAATTTTAGATATATCAACAAATGTAACATCATCAGGTTTTATGGCTATATTTGCCAGTAGATCAGCCATCTTATTGTTGGATCTATCCTTCCAAATGATACCAAATGCATCAAAGCACTCAATCATATCCCATACTACATTTCTATATTGTTTTAACCTTTTATTCTTTGACACATAAATATTTCTCACTTGAGATACAACTAACTTAGAATCCCCTATCACATGTAAACACTTTATCCCATGCTTATGAGCTAGTCTAAGTCCTAACAAAAAAGCCTCATACTCTACTATGTTATTAGTACAAGGGAAATTCAATGTGAAAGAAAATTTGTAGGTTACTCCAGTAGGAGAGATTAATAAAATATCTGCACCTACTCCATCTTTGCAATGAGCACCATCAAAGAACATGGCCCATAAGTCACATTTATCTATCTTTCTATCAACTTCCATCTCTATCTGATATCTTTGCTTGCTTTTCTTCAGATTTAAGACCTCAACTCTAAATGCATTGACATCTGTATCCAAAAAATTTGTCATATCATCCGCAACTTCCTTTACTATCATATATATGCTTTTTGGCTCTTTGTTGATCTTCACAAAATTTCCATCAATATTAAAAGTAGCAAATGATAAGTCACATTGTAAACTTCCTCCCATGGTAGCACTCCATTTTCTAGATAATAACATGTCATATTGAGGAGGTATGTCAACAACCAATACACTCATAGTGAGTTCTTTATTTGGACAGGTTGTCAATCTATAGGGTAGGGCACTAATAGTGCCTATAACTGTAACTTCCCTCTTAGCCATGGCACAACATCTTCCTTAAGTAGTCTCAATCTTCATACCCAATTCTTGCATTATTTCAAAAGGCATAATAGTACTAGAAGCACCAGAGTCAATCATACAATTCTTCAAGGTCTTACCATTCACCAAAATGCTTAAGAAAAATGGCTCAACATTTCCCAAGCATTCATTAACTGAGTTATCCAAAAACATCTGAGGAATCTGAGACACAACCACTTCAGTATCCTATTCCTTCATCTTTTTCTTCTTCATTTCCTCAGGAACATGATTTTCATTACATTCTTGATTTATTTTTACCTTAGTGTTCCCCAACCATGCAATGGCTTTATCTCGGTGCTTTGGGATTCTTAGTAATTCAGACAGAGGAACCTTAATATTAATCTGAGACAAAATAGAAAACATATCTATAGCAAAATTAAAAAAATTATCATTATTCACATTCCCTTTCTCATCATGCTTACCCAAAGTATTCAATGGATTATGATGACTTTTATATTGATCGGTGACATTCTATGATACCTTTCCATCCCTTTTCTTGGAGATATTATTTGACCACTTTGCATTCTCTAAGTTGTCCCCTTTCCTTGGTTCCCATTTTTTATTTGCAGACTTACCCTTCACAGCAGGGGACTCTTTAGGTTTCACAATTTCCCCTTTCTTATGGTTGGTCCCCTTTATAAAAAATACTAGCCACCTTATTTTCCTCACTTCCTTGAGCCATACTTCTAGTTTGAACCTGAGCCACCATATTAGTAGTGATTTGGTCAATTTCTTCCCTAGAGGGCTTTCTTGGGGTCACTTCTTCCTTTGAACCTACCATGTTACACACATTATCCTCAACATCACTTTCATCAAAAAATACTTGCTGCTGATTGACACCATGAAAATATCTTTGATCATTCACATCTCTACCAAAACCTTCATTGTCAGAAAAATGTGAATCAAACATGTTACATCCTACATCATCATTGGTTTCCTCTTGTTCTTGACATTCTTCCACTATGTTCTCATTTCCAGAAAATGACAAAGCTACTGCACAATATTCAGGGGCGTGAGGTAGTTAACAAGCAGAACACCATGCAGGTTAAGTAGTGAATTTAGGATCATCTACCAAATATATAGAGTTTTTGGATAAAGGATTAGGGGTCACTTTGTTATTAGTGTTCTTGGGGGGAGGAACATTAGGCAAACCATCCTTCCAAGTAGTACCATAAGGGAAATTCTGCAATCTATTTTATCTACTAAAATTTGGCTGGTAAGGGACCCTATTTTAAGTGGGGTTCCTATCATTCTTTACCTAAGGAAGATTCAAACCTTTTATAGCATTTAGAATTTGACTCATTTCACTAGGCTCTTTCTTTTTCCCTCCAGTAGCTTTATGTTCTTCCTTTCTATTTCCCTTATTCCCAAATAACCTAGGATCATCTCTTTTTCTTTCTAATCTCCCTAAAATCCCTAAGTTATTTTCTATATTAATAGCAATTCTAAAAGCATCTCTTAAAGTCCTAGGCTCCTTATCCCTAAGCTGGTATGCCATTTTACCATCAAAAGCATTTAGATAAGTAATCAAACATACCTTGTCATCAATTCGCATGGCTTGCATCAGCTTGTACATCCTTTTCTAGAATCTAATGTTAAATTCAGTGACAAATTCATTAGGCAACCTCTTAATATTATTGAATTCACTCAAAATATAACTCTGATTTTTCTTATCACCATATTTCTCTTTGAAACAATACTCAATATCTTTCCAATCAATAATAGATGATTCAGGGAGTCTTTTGAACCATTCTCTAACATCTTCATTTAGTGACTAAACAAACAACTTCATAATGACATCTTCAGCGTCAACCTCATAATCACTCATCATATCAAGAAAACTCCTCAAATGGTCCTCACAAGAGATAGCATTATTTCTAGCAAATCTAGGCAATCTTTTTCTCATTTCTTGTGGTATAGGGTTGGGAAAACTAAGGATCCCATCAAAAAATATTTTCCTGTAACCTTCTAAGTGGACAGGTCTCCTTTGTACATCAACCTTAAGTTGCTTAGCACTATCTTTCTTATTGTTACTCATAGTGTTACTAGTGCTAGCATCACCAAAAAATTTGTTTTGATCTACCCTTTGTGAAATAGAAGATAAAAGAGGAAAAGGTACCTGAGGAGTATGCTGATCTACTTTATCACATCCACCATCTAAATTACCCTTAGGCATAGTTGTAGATTGCTTCTTAGCAATTTCTAGGAACTTGATCTTATTATTCATCTCAACTATAGCAGCCTCATTTTTTGCAATCTCCAATTTCTTAGCCAAAGCATCTCTCTCTTTTCTTTTATTTTCTAGCTCAATATCTGAAGGTGACAGAGAATCATGAATTTGGACAACATGTACTAGTTCATTGATCCTAATACTAGCTTCCTTCTATTTTCCTTTGTCCTTAGCCCCTACAACTAGTTCCACACTTTTTACTCTATTGTTATCAACTTCTAGAGCAGGGTAGTTCTTGATTTGTTGTACTACAAGTCCCTCTAAATTCATTTTTTGAGTTTCCAGCAATTTTTGCTCATGCCTCCTAAGCTGTTCAACTTTTCCTACAATCTTAGGCTACCAAGCAGTAGATGCTATCTCAATTTTCTTTTTTAGAGCAACAATTCTCCTCAGTAATTCTTGTTTTTCTTCATAATTCTTTGTAATCACTTCTTCCCTCTCCTTCTAAAATGTTCTATTAATAGCTTCTTGCTCAGCAAGCTATGCTCTCAATATTTCATTCTCATCAGGATAAGGGATAGTGAACTTAGACCCAAATGTTTTCTCATCATTAAAACTTTCAAGTTCTAGGTGTCTAGGTCTAACCTTCTCAAGGGAATAATCTGACATAAAAGGGTTTGTACTATGCTGGAAAAGATAGTTACTAGTCCTACCCTCAAAACTAAATACAGGTGGCTGCACAACCTTTTCCTGACATATCATTTCAGGGGTATTGTAGAAATCATCATCAAACAAAGTTGGATGAGATCTCGAACCTTTGGAGAAAGGCACTATTTCAACAGCGGAATGGTGAGCATTATTTTTATCTATTGCTTGATTCTATGAATAGCTTCCTTTCTATATTTGGTTTCCCTTCACATCCCAATTTTGTCTTCCTTTAGGAGGGAGATCAATTTGTAGTTTGATGGCTAGGTTTTTTCTCACATTTTCCCGCATATTTCTTTTATTCTCCATAATTTGGGACAACAATTTTCTTAATCTTGACACTAGTTAAAACCTTTTGATTCACCACCCACTCTATCAGAATGGGAAAAGAACTAAATAAATGATAAATCCTTAGTGATAATTTTGGGCCAAATGTATACAAATTCCAAATCCACAGGAAACTTCAGCATAAAAATCTGCAACTCTACCCAAAGGGACATAGATCTCTAATAATTCACTATTTATGACAATAGTAAAAGCAATTCCCCAGGAGAGTCACCATTTTGTTGGTGTTTTAAAACTACTAAACAAAAAAATGTTCAATACCAGAATGATAACACTCATACAATCTAAGGATCAGCTAATTCCCATTATCAGCTACATGCGTAAACCATTTGGACCCAACTTCAACAAAACCAAAGGATGGTTTCCTACTCTTTTGGCTTTGCTAAACCAAGGTGAGTATACCTAGGGATGATTCTAGTGCAAACTAATATGTAGAGATTCTTTTAGTTTCATTTTGATTCTCATTTATTACCCACTAACACATGAGCAGTTTACTACACTTCTTTTAATGTTCTCAAACTTGTATGCATCCCTTATCAGCAGATCTGGTCGTCATTCTCCTTGAATTTACAAATATTCCTCACAATAACAGATACCTAAGACTCAGAGAATAGATATAAATGAGTATTGACCAGCATTTATAATTCTAAACAAATGGAATGAAATGATTTATATTTTTTTTTAATAAAATGATTTGATATGCAGCAGTAGAATTCATCCTTACTTGCTCCTGATTTATGAGACTAGTGCTTTATCCATTGGGAAAAAATTTAGCTATTGGTGGGAGATCTAATTTATATAACTTGTAAATAAATTAATCAATTAGAATCACCCATCTCCATTCTTATGAAATATCCCTTTATGAATTCACAAACCCTATTATTCATTGAAGTATTTATATAATTTCTTGAATTAAGAGCAACAATGAAAATAGTATACAACCCTTCCAAATTGAATTCAGCCAATTAAACCTTATTTAAATGACTTCAAAGTAAAAAAACCCATAGACTGGAGACAGAAACTAATGACACAAATATAGTGTAAATACCCTTTTGTATTACCCTTTTCATATGACTAATACAGTGACAATTAGAAAACCCATTGAAAGCCCAGAATAGATTGCTATTTTAGTCATTCAATATGTTATCAGAAAGTACAATGGAAATAAACTCAAATCAGCTACACTCTATTGGACCAACTGAATATACTTTTCTTGAGAGAAAACAAAAATTATACAAGTCTCGGACCATCACATTTCCTTGAAAACTCAATTATATAGGCATGAGTTGAAACAAGAAAAGGGCAGATGTGACTGACAGGTGTCCTTTAAAAGATTTTTACATACATCTGTAACAAAAGGACAAAATTGTGAATAACAAAAAGGCTATCACATCGAACATTCCTTGGTGGGTCCCTTTCATTTATATTCTCATTGATTGAGACAAGAGCTTTTATTCTTTTATTTATTCTTCATCCTCAAAGTGTGTGGTCATTAAATTTGAAAGTGATGAATCATCTATGATTACCTACAAACTTACTTTCATTTGGGGATTTTCCTTGTCTTCATCATTAACCATGAGGGTAACTTTTACTTTTTCATTTTTGTCCTCCTCATCTTCCTATAACAACTGCTCTTCTGACATAAATTAGTTTCTCCACCCATTATAAGCAGTGTCCTCTGGCCAATCAAATTTTAGAGCCTCTCTTTGCACAGTTATTAAAGAATTTGCAACTGCCTCTAAATCAACAAAATCCTCTCTGATGACATTATAAAATAGCTGCACTTTCACCAATTCCTCATTTGTTTTTGCCCATAGCTGGTAGCCAATTTCATTAATGATATTATTCATTCTTTCACAAGATATCTCCATCGAACTCCTTTTTCCATTCTTCTTTTCCCTTCATTTTGTCAACAGTCTTTAAAGCACAAGGAAATAGACTAAATTTTTTAGCCATATATTTGGAAAAAAAAATTATTAATCTTTTCTAAAAAGAATCTCTTTTGTCATCAAAATGTTCTCATTTATTCAATAAATCAAAAATCTTCTCTATTTGATGACACGACAACTGAATGACAAATATGCACATAATTGTAATATCATTATTTCTTTCCCTCCATTTCTGTACAATAGGTCTCAACCTAATCTCATCTCTCTATAGTTCATCCCTAATGGATGCAATCCTTGCCAATTGATCAAAAAAGGTTAACCATTCTACCCTATCCATTAAATACATCACACCCTACCTCAATTTCTCTTCATATTGATTTTTTAATTCTACATGCAATTCATAAAGCTTGGCTTTCTCTTCTCCAAAATCCTCTACAATGTAGAATTGAGGCCTTTCAGTGGTATCAGGTACCTCAATAATTGGAGTGGATTTGAAAGGCTCAATAGGTGGCCTGGGAGGGTATACAATCCTGGGTCTACTGGACTCTTCTATTTTTCTTTTTCCCAGTATCTTCTCCATTTGAGACACCTGATTCTCTAGTTTCAATATCTGTGTACACCTTTCTTCATATGCCTTTAGCAATTCTTCAAATCTAGCATTTAGCTAGGAAAATCTATCCTCTTCCTCGCTAGACACCACACTACCAAATTTTAGCATTTATAAAGCCATCCCAATTATCTTTTTACTGCCAACTTCACCAGTCTTGAAGACTGTCAATGCACCAGTATGTTCTATAGTAGAGATTTCCTACATCCATGATTTGTCCCTTTTCTCAATAGACCAAATGACAAGGGCTTAGTGGTCATCACTAAAGTTGACTCCTCTATGAGCTTGTAGTATCTCTTCTTCAATTTTTAACTGGACATCCTTTTGTTTTCTTATTGAATCAAAAACCATAGCATTCACTATATCCCATTCAAGTAAGATAAGGACTCCTGATTGCTTAACTAATTGCCTCCTAGGCTCAAGTGTAAATTGGAAAAAATACTCAAAAACTTTGATTTTACCTCTTCTTTAATAACAAAGTCTAGTTTATCAAGTAACTCTGCTCTTATCTTTTCACAAGCCTTTTCAAAATTTCCTATATTTAACCTCCACAAAAACTATGCAAATGCCCTAGATTCCACTAAATTTTCATCATTTATAAACCTCTCAAAGGCTTGGGCAACTATAGGATCAATTTCCTTACCTTGATAATCAACAATAGTGAGCTCCAAGGAAGGTGTAGGGGGTTCTTGCGGTTCCCCAATCTCTAGATCTATGGAAATAACAATTACATCCCCTTCTCCACCAATTTGTCTAAGTTGTCCCCTTAAAGATATTTCATCATCTATCCAAATTGAGGACTGGCTCAGGGAGTATTGTTCTGGCTAAGAAGAAGAAGATCCTTGTTTTAACTTCTGCCTTTTTGGAGCACTAGTTGTAGGTGGACTTCTTGGCCTTTGTCTTTGATGAAGAGGACCCTGTTGCACATTATGAATCATCACATAACCTGACCTTCTTTGTAAGGTATATTGTCCAAGAGCTACTATGTTTTTACTGTTGATTCTCCTCTGCACTTCTGCAGCCCTGTTTGGATATGTTCCAACATATCTAGCCTTCTTTTCATTCATAGCTTGTATTATCTCAGCAAAATTATTCTTCAGTGCTTGCATCTTGGCTCCCTAGTATTTCTTTTCTTTTAATGGATCATAGTTGGGATCAAAAGCATTAATTAATTCAAGGTTTTTGCTAAATACTATCCATTTTTCTTTTCTCAATTCTTGTTCTTGTAAATTAAAAACATTTCTAATCACATCTTCAGGATAGTAAACTTGTTGCACCATGTGGGAAGCTTTTATTCTCTCCCTAAAGACATCATAGAATCCTTTAAGATTGATAAATTTGGCATGAGATTCTACCATATTATATCTATCTAAAAACCAATTCAGATGCTTCCACCCTTTCCTTATAAAGACACAATCATGGGTCACAGTAACAATTGGAAAAAATGTGCCCTTCCTAGACAACTCGCTCTCATCTATGGTGCTTATTTTCCATAATAGCTCAGTTATTCCTATCTTCAAAGGCACATGAAATGGTAGTAGATGAGGCTTTCCCAAAAAGCCATATACTCTTATCAATGTTGAAACATTGTAGGGAATTATATCCCCTGAGTTATTACTGACAAGTAACCCTTTAGCATGGTCCTTGGGTCTAACCAGTTCTAACAATGCTTGTGGAATTCTAGGGTTGTCTCCTCTCAAAAGCAATCAAAGCTTTGATGCAAAATACTTATCAAATCTCACATAACTAGCATCTTTCACTTTTGAGGTCATATCCACACTCCACATCTATACTGGATTCTTTTCTCCATCCCTAGTTGTCTCCAGCTCGATACGCTTGGAAAAGAATGCAAGTCCCTTATACAAACATATATACATAAGAATTGAATACCCACAGAAAGGTTTATCTACTTTTCCCTTTGCTATCCCCACCAAACCATTGTGAGTTTATCTTGCAAGAAATGTTGCAAAATCTACAATAGTGCTCCTTCCAAATTGAAGATTTTGAGCCATTATGAGGACAATTGAGGCTGGGATTTATTCTACTTCATCCACTCCAAAAATCTTACAAATAGAAACATATAATGCTTGAGCCCTAATGTTAAAATGTCTTTTCAATAGTGGCTCTGGCGTGCTAGTAGTAATCATAGACAAAGTACCAACTTTAGCAGCATGCTCCTCTAGCGGCCCTTTTTCAAGTAAATTTTATGTGCATCATACCTTGCTTGAAAGTCACCCTTATCAATAGTTTCATGCACAACATGGTTAGAGTTAAGATTGAAAACCTTTCTAATTAATTTAGAGAAAACCCTGAAGAGGTTTACTCCAACATGATTCTTTACCCACCTTGTAATTGGATCATACTTCTTGGCCAAATCCACTAATAAATCACTATCGAAGAAAACTATGGGGACTAAAAATTTTCCAATATCAAACTCCCAAATTTTGCTCAGAGGAGTATCCAATCTTTTCTCTAAAAACCATTTTTTGAATTATTCCTAACCTCCTATGGATACCTGAGCATCTCGTACCCAATTAGCCTTGTCATAGAAACCGTCTACTACAACTACTCTAAGGTTTTTAGGAATCAACTCCCTCGCCTTAGTTATCTCATGTACTGACAAAGGAAATTGTTCCAAAAAATCATTGTGCATACCCCTTTTTGAATATTCAGTTTGCCCAAAAAATTCCTTTCGTGGAGGCATTTTCTAAAATTTCTAAATCTTACTCAGCAGATTCTTGATTTTCACTGGTTATAGATCACTTACCTACTAAAATTTGCTCTTCTTTCTGCAATTTTCTCTCAAATTTGTGGAATTCCTTGAGGAATTCTGTGCCCTATCTCTGGAAATCATTTTGCTTTGAGAAAATTTGCAATCTATGCTTCAACAATGGAAAATTTACATGTTATATCAGAGCACCGAGGTCACACGAAGGAAACTTTGTATCATATTATTTCTTGCAAGCATTATTTTCATGCTATATTTTAAAATTTTAATTTTACCTGTCAATTTCCCACAGATCGAACGGCTTCGTTTCAAAAGTAAAAATCCTTTTAAAACTTTGGGACCTCTGGCCACATGTTAGAAGCCCGCTTGCCGCATTATTTAAAAAGCTCGCATTTTGATAATATGGGAATGCAGGCACCATCGATCTTACCCTGATCAATGGTGAACCAAGAACTCTTTATTTGGTAGCCCACTAAACTTACTTGACCAATGAAAAGTTATCTTTTAGTCCATGTGCTCTAACAAGTTTAATTACAGTAATTAAATTTTTCGCGCCCATGTCATTGCTACTTCCAACTTGGCAAACCTGTCACCCACCACCAATGAGTGTGTTTCATTAAATTTAATTTTTTCCAACATGGCAGATCTTGAAATACTTCCTAAAGCTTAGTCTAGGTCCCACCATGCCCACTTGCCCACATTATTTAAAAATTGAGCAGTTCCATATTGCGAGAATGCGAACTTCGTCGATCTTACCTCAATCGATGGTGATCAATTCTTGTAATGAATGTACATCTATTCAACTGAACAAACCAATAAGAAACTCCCTATGCTTTCCATGTCATCTAACAGCTTGCCACGAAAGACACACTGCTATTAATTTTCTGAGAAAGGCGGGCCCCTGATGTCACTCTGTGCTATGTGTCAAATGCCCACTTCCTCACATTATTTAAAAATTACACAATTTCATAAAGTGATAATGCGGTAACCATAGATCTAGACAAGATCCACGGTTGGTGAACTTTGATCATAAGGTAAAACTTTTTGTTAATTGAACAACCAATGACAGTGCAAGAAAAGAAAACATGCACAGGGTACTGACAAGTCTGGAAAAAGGGTCTGACCAATCCTGACAAACAAGAATTTTTTGTGGCACACTAAGTTTTGAACATCTGTAGGGGCTACATGTCAAAAATTTGTTTCCCCTCATTATCTAAAAAACTCGCAAATTCATCATGTGGGAATGCGGGAAACCTTGATCTTGAGAAGATCTACGGTGCTAAAAATATACTGTGATTTGGCCCCTCTTTCAATAAAATAAAGCAATTAAAACAACTCTATAAAGTTTATCAAAAGATTAAAAGGTTATTCTGACGTAAATAAAACTTTAGGATAAACATGCCCCACCAAAATATATTTGAAATCATACCTTTTCGAATTTTTCAAAGACTAGGGCAACACAATACACAAGCATAAGGGTTTCTCACATACTTAGGGTTTTTTCATGGATGATTTGAGAGACAAACCTTGAGAATTTAAAAGGAAAATACAACACATGGAGCAGGGCACAATTAGAGAAATCTAAAAACTTTCAAAATCACTTGAGATGAAACCCTAATCTGCACAATTCAAAGACTTAAATGATTTTTCATCCAAATATCAAAAAAAATTTATCTTGTGAAAAATCAGACCAACAATAGAAACTTTAGAGAGCCTAAAAGTGGTTCTCAAGTGTTATTTTAGTGAAAATAATTCACGCACATGGTAGTAGTATAGGTTGGGGGTCTAAATATAACCATAAGTTGGCCTAGGAGACCTAGGAGACCCTCTAAACTAGTCATTTTGAAGCCAATTCGAAAATCAGAGTGTCACATGACTTTTTTCCTCATCCCACCACTTTGTTAAGTTCCTATTGGTAGAAATGTACAAGGGTGTAAGAGGGGTAGGTGGGGATGGAATTGGAGGTCTTTTAGGGAGCTTGTGCCAAACTTAGCGGTTGTTCACCCACTCTCTAATTGTAGAGACATTTAGGGTTTTTGGGAGAACAAACTTGGAAGCCAAGGAAGGAAAGCTCTTCATCACCATTTCATAGCCATTAGCTTGGAAGGAGGTTAGTGCATCATGCCATGGATTTTCTCATCTTATGAAAGTTGAAAGATGGAAATTGTAAGAGTGTTCTTGAAGGATTTATGTTTCTTGCATATGGTGTATGTTGTAGTTGCTTGTGTTTGTAAATGAGCATGTTGGATCTACTTGTTTTTTATTTATTTTCTTGAGTTGTTATGGTGGAGTTAATGGTGTGTTGGGTGTAAAGGCTTCACTCACCCTTGAGAGGGAAGAGAAGCCTTGGGATGAAGGGGTTAGTTGGGCTCAACATTGAAGTTGAGAAATCCTCCTCTTGGAGAGGGGATAGTTTTCATGGAGTATGGGCTCCATTGAAGCCATATGCCTTTCTATTGTTCTATGGGAGGTATAAGAGAGGATATGTGAAGAGGAGTAAGTGTTGATAGCCTTTTTGTGGCATGTTTCTTGGAAGCCTTATTGGAATATTGCAATTGCAAGATTTGTTGTTTCATAAGGATATGGCATTCTCCTCCTTGGAGAGCCCACCTTCATGCAATGTTTATGATTCCATTTGAGAATCATTGTGCAAACCTTGGTTGGGATTTTAAATGAGTTGTGAAAATATTATATTCATGTTGGTTCTTGCTTGTGATGTTTGATTGAATGTATCTTGTTTGAGCCTTGCTTCCCCTACTTGGTGGGTGGCTTCATAGAAGCCTAGGATGATAGGTGAGCCTCCATGGTTCCCAATGTGTGTGTCATGTGTAGGTTGGGTGAAGATGCATCCTTTGAAAGTGTTAGGGTTTCACTCTTAACAAAGTGGAAAATATCTAAGTGTGTAAAGAAAGATCAATGTTCATGTCATCTTAAGTGGGTTGTGATTTTGTAAGCCTCTATTGTTATTTTATTGTGATGTAAGGAGATTGTATCATTATTTATCATCTAAATTTGTGGAAGGAAGGATTAAGAAGTTGTATTTATATGTTTTATTTGTAAGAAAATTTTCATTTAAAAATTTATGTGTTATGAAAAGATTAGTATGAGTTGTAAGAAGGATTTGTATCATTTTTTATCATCTGAAATTGTAGAAGGAAAAATTGAAAGGTTCTAGACATATATTTTACTTGTAAGGAAATCTTCCTTGTGAAATTTGATGTGTTAAGAAACAAAATTTGTATTAGCTTCTTCTCCCTAGGTTATTTGTAGATGATTGGTAGACATATTTCATAAATTTTATTTTGGGTGCAATTGATCAATTTAAAACATAGTTATATCCTTGAAAATTTATGTCCACTCAATAAAATGGAAGGAAATTGTTATGTTGATAGCTCATTTTATATGCATGATTATCACTTCCTTTAGATCCCAAGTTCAAACAAAATCCTAATAGTTAACACCATCAACTCAATCACTAAAATTCCATGATGGGATGAAATGAAGTTTGCCTGAGTAAAGTAAATGCATAATCCAAATCTTTGAAAAAATCTTGTTGTAGGTGTACATTTCCTCTCTAGAAAATGTATGGGGAAACAAATTAAGTCTCTCCCCAAAAATACAGTGCATTAAAATAAGTATACTAGAATATAGAATCATACTAATAATAAAATATTAGTATATAAACAATTTAAAAATTAATGACTCACATGAGTCACATGATCTTTGTCCCTTTACTCTCATATATATATATATATATATATATATATATATATATATATATATATATATATATATATATATATATATATATATATATATATATATATATATATATATATATATATATATATATATATATATATATATATATATATATATATATATATATATATATATATATATATATATATATATATGTATGTATGTATATATATGCATACATATATATATGTATGCATATATATACATACATATATATATATATATATATATCTATACATACATATATATATATATGTATATATATCTATACATACATACATACATACATACATATATATATATATATATATGTATGTATATATATATATATATATGTATGTATGTATGTATACATATATATATATATATGTATGTATGTATACATATATATATATATATATATATATATCTATACATATATATGTATACATACATACATATATATATATATGTATGTATATGTGTATATATATATGTATGTATGTATATATATGTATATGTATACATATATATATATATATGTATGTATATATATATACATATGTATATATATGTATATATATGTATGCATATATATATATACATACATATATATACATATATATAGATACATATATATATACATACATATACATATACATATATATATATATATATGTATATATATATATATATGTATCTATATATATATATATGTATAGATATGTATATATATACATATATATATATATACATATATGTATATATATATATATATGGATATATGTATGTATATATATGTATATCTATATATATGTATGTATATACATATATATATATATATACATATATGTATGTATGTATATACATATATATATACATATATGTATGTATATAGATATACATATATATACATACATATATACATATATATAAATATATGTATATATATATATACATATATGTATGTATATATACATGTATGCATATATACATATATGTATGTATATATACATGTATACATGTATATACATATATGTATGTATATATACATGTATACATATATATATACATATATATGTATGCATGTATATATACATATATATGTATGCATGTATATATACATATATATGTATGCATGTATATATGTATATATACATGCATACATATATATGTATATATACATGCATACATATATATGTATATATACATGTATATATACATATATGTATACATGTATATATACATATATGTATACATATATGTATACATATATATACATACATATATATACATACATGTATGTATATATATATATATATGTATGTATATATATATACATACATATATATACATACATGTATGTATATATATATATGTATGTATATATATATATATATATATATATATATATATATATATATATATATATATATATATATATATATATATATATATATATATATATAAGTCTATGTCAAGACTGCATTAGTGCCTAAGTACCTAACACTAGGGGTTATTCTAGGAAACCATTTCCATCCTATGAATAATAAATTTTATGCAACAAAATTTTAAAACAAAAAATAAACCCACATCTAACAAATATCAAAAAGAAACATAAATCACTTTGCATAAACGTCATTTCTAATACCCCATGAATTTAGGCATTATTTTCCATGGACGATAAGGACAACACTTTAAGGGAGATAGTGGTCCCCACTAGGCAGCCATTTGGACACACTTTGGGGCATAATATAAATCATGACAAGTAATTTGACCTAACATGATAGCCATCCTTCTCCCTAGGCGCCTAGCATGGTTGGTTAATGTGTAGATTTAACCCCTTGACTTTATCTCATTTCCAACACCACTTAGGAAGATGGGACAAGTCTAGGCATTGGTTTTGGGCATAGTAAAAAGTGTGAATGATGTGACATTTTTTTTTGGGTGCCAAGTTTCAGAGAGGGCCAAATTTTTATTGTAAAGTTGGTTGTAAAGTTAGTTGTTAAATGGGGAGTAGTCAATGTCATAGGGTGGTCTCCTAGGGTTAGTATTAGGGAACCAAGAAAGGACACTTGTCTTGTCATAGGGAATTGGTCTCTAGATTAAGTGGGGAGATTTTGTTTATTAAATATTGGAATCAGATTTATGCATATGACATGTGTTAATGGTAGTCACCAAGTGGATTAAGGAAATTAGGTTGGTAATTAGAAAGTTGGGTTTATTAAGTCTTCTTATGAATATTTAGTGTCCTTTCATCCATACATGAATTAATATTATATTAACATTTATGCTCAAGTATGTGGAATAGTATTAGTAAGTTGGAGGTTAGTAGTGTTAGATGAGGAATGGGTATTTGAAAAGTTCTTTGAATAATAATTTTAATAATAACAATATTAATAATATAATAATGATGATTAGATTTTAAACTAAGTTATGGATAATGAATGATGAAATTTATTATTCTTAATTGTTGGTGTATTTAAAGGTAAATCATTATTAAAAAGGGTTTAATGAAATTGTTTGGGGTGTAATTAAGTAAAGTGAAAGGGAAAATAATAATTAAATTAAAAAATAAACAATTTAGAATAAAAGAATAATAAAATAGCTTAGAATAGCAAATCAAATAAATAATTGATAGTTGTGATTTAGTTAGTAACACTTAATTTGTAAACTACTAAAATGGTCAAAGTAGAAAAAGGATAATAGATAATAGATAAATAGTTCATTAATGATATATATATATATATATATATATATATATATATATATATATATATATATATATATATATATATATATATATATATATATATATATATATATATATATATACACGTCATTAACTAGAAAAAGGAAGATAAATAGGAAAGATGTGTATGTGGTAGGACATTTGTATTCATAACACTAAGTCTTTTATCAAGCATCACCATGTTTGCAAGCCCAAGAACCACTCTATCTACACTAATTCAAAAATTGAATTCATCTCATATTTGTGGAGTGTCTTAATTAAGAGCATAGGAGATGAAAGGGGTTGTAACCAAAGTATCCTTATAACTTAGTATTGCAACCATTGTTTGCCAACCAAGTAATTCCCCATAGAGAACTTGAAATCCAAATTTTGAATGGAGTAGATTTTGTTTCATCAACTAACCTTATCATATCCTAATTTAGTGGACACATACATTGACAAGTCACCATTCAATAGAAAATAGATCTATACATAAAATCTATAGAACACCTTTTTTTAAAAAAAAATTGGTTGTGTTTTTACCTCAAAAATTTAGGGCATGACAAGATTTTTAATCTCTTCAGCTTGTACATTGTTCTTCTCCATGAGATTTGCAATTGCTGCATCAAAATCACATGAATTACCATCTACAAGCAAATTTTTGGTGTCAATCTCCTTGTATTAGGTGTCATTCTCAACTATCACAATCTCTTTCCTTCTCTTTAGCGAACTCCTCAAAGAACTTCTAGCTTCATCCAATTGTTGCAATAAGACGTGTATCTCAATCTCCTAATTTTCAATGGTCTTTCCCAACTTGTAGACTTCCATATCAAGATCTTTTCTCCAAGCTGTAAGGCTTCTCTTGATGAGAACTTAGCTCTAATAACAATTGTTGGGTTTTACAAGTGGGAAGTATACTTCTGAGAGGGGGGGTGAATCAGAAGTAACAAGCTTTAATTAATAAAACTTTTAACTTAAATCAATTCATGCATGTAACATAATTAAATAACATGAAAGTAAAAGCGTACGTGAAAATAGTTGAGAACAGATTTGATCACCCAAAAACTCTCCAAAATGAGAAGGTAAAACTAGGGTGGGGATGACACCCACAACTCTTCACTACTATAGCAATAAAGTTTACCTATTAAGGTTACATATTTTGATCATTCTCATGATCTACCCTATAAAAGGCCTACCCTATTAAAGGCTTACAAGGATTGTTAGATCCTACCTTCTTAAAGGATTTTAACACCTATTAGAAGTGTGCCTAGGTAAAGGACTTTAGAAAACTCACTTGGAATGTCACCTTGTTAAAGGCTTTATACAATGGCTATTAAACCTACCTAAATCAATAAGATTTCATTCTACTATAACAATTGTTAGAGAGTACAATAGAATGTTTGATCTGATGCACTTATAATCTAATATTGCTCATTTTAGATCCTTGTTCTGTCCAATCTAATCCTCACTAATCTAGAATGAAAAATGTTGTAATCTTGATTCTTTGTTCTACTAACTAATTTTGCAACTCTTTCCTTCTTCTAGGTATCTTTCAACTTGATCAATTCACCCCTTTTAGTTCCTTCAAACTTTGCTTAGCATTATCTCTTCACACACATTCTCTCACACACTCTCCTCTATGAAAGTATAGGGCTTTGTCTCCTTAAAAAGATTTCATGACTTAGCATTAGGTATGAATCTACAATTGAGATTTATCCAAATTTGTCACTCAAATCCTTCCATTTTTCTCATTGGTTACATGTTGATTGCATAGGGAATTCAAATAGATTCAATCTTATCTCTAAGCTTCGAGTTCTATCCATATGTTAGCACAAAAATGGTTTACATCTTAGTTTGTGAAGGCACAAACTCTTATGTTGATTCTATGTTGCCTGGCACTTGTTGATTGCTAATGCTTAGCACATACTAAATTCTATCTTGCTCAGCACTTGAACTTGCTTGGCATCCATTGTTCACTTATTTGCTCAAAATTTGAATGACTCGGCACTTGTTGAATTTATGGCTTGGCACATATTTCAACTCGGCATCTATATTATACTTGGCATCAACTTAGAAAATAGTTTAAATATGTTGACACTCAATTTTCAAAACCAATCTGAGATCAACATTATGTTCCATATCTAGTGAAAGGTAGAGGATAACTAACGTTGAATGATAAGATCAGATTTAATGATGCATATTGGGTACATGGACTAAAGTAGAATCTTTTGAGTGTTTCTTAGTTGAATAATTCAAGTCACAAGTTGGAATTTCATAAGAGAAAAGTCAAGATCTTTAATGATGATGGAAATCTAATTGGAACTGGATGTAAACAAGAGGTAACTTATTTTATCTTGATCCTACTATTGAGACATGCTTTTTGTTAAATTTGAGGATGACTGGTTATGGTATAAAAGGTTGTGCCAAGTAAAATTTGAGAACATGGTGAAGGCAAGTAAAAAGAAAAGAGTTAGAGGCTTACCAAATTCATAAAAGCCTAAGAATGCTATGTGTAAATAATGTCATCTTGGTAAGATTACAAAATCAAGTTTTCAAGAAAGGCATACAAATATAATGATGTTTTGGAACTTGTGCATAATAATCTATATTGACCAATAGGTGTGGACAATTACTATGGAGATAGATATTTCATATTGTTTGTTGATGACTATTCTAGAATTATGAATCTTATGTTCATGAAAGTGAAATCACATTCTTTTGAAATGTTCAAATGGTATAAAGCTAGAGTTGAGATCGTTGAAATTTTTAAGATCTGATAGTGGTGGTGAGTTTATGTCTATCGAATTCACTAACTTTTTTTTCTAAGAATGGTATTAAAAGACAATTATCTACAGTAAGAACACCACAACATAATAGAATTATT
This sequence comes from Cupressus sempervirens, assembly GCA_028749045.1. Taxonomy (NCBI): domain Eukaryota; kingdom Viridiplantae; phylum Streptophyta; class Pinopsida; order Cupressales; family Cupressaceae; genus Cupressus; species Cupressus sempervirens. Next base: position 831,137,318 of record CM053792.1, read on the forward strand.
GAGAGAAGAAATAGATTAATTGTTGATTGTGTAAGGACATTGATGATTGAAAAACATGTATAGATATTCTAGAGAGAATTTTTTAGCACTGCTATTTATACTCTCAACCAAGCTCAATTGAAGAAAGGAACGAACTAAATACCCTATGAAGTATAGTATGGTCATACACCAAATGTAAGTTATTTTAAAATCTTTGGAACTATGTGTTATTTTCACAAGGATGCAAGGTATGGTAAATTTTATTTTAAAGGAGATGAAGGTATACTGCTTGGCTATTCATCTAAGATAAAATCTTATAAATAGTTGAGCAAAGCTACTATCAAGATGGTTAAAAGTGAAAATGTAAGAATTGATGAGTTTATAGTGAAGAATGATGTAGAAATCAAAAAGGAACTTGAAGATTAAAACAAGTTTGTTTGTGTATGAAGAGGTACCAAACACCCTACCTAGGTTATAGAAGAGCATTACTAAGCACTAGACAATATCACCTAAGCCACAAATTTATTTGCCTAGGCACTAGATTGTACACCCCAAGCAAGAAGTTGAACACCTACTGAATGGAGAAAATGTTGAAAATCATAGAACTAAACCTATATTGGAAAAATATGTGAGGAATAATTATTCCTTTGAACAAATCATTAGTGATAGAATTGTTAAGGTACAAACATGAAGTAAATTAAGAGACAATACATGTTTGATTATTGATTTTGAACCAAGAATAGTTAAGGTTGTATTAGAAAATGAGGATTGGATAAATGATATGAATGAAGAGATTGATCATATAGAAAAGAGAGATACATTGACATTAGCACCAAGACCTATAGACAAGAATGTGATATGAGAAAATGGATTTTTAGGAACAAGTTGAATAAAAATTAAGAAGTGGTAAGAAACATGGCAAGATTAGTTTACAAAGGTTATGCATAAGAAGAAGGAATGGAGTATGGAGAGACTTTTTCACATGTGGAAAGATTAGAAGGATTAAGAAATTTTTATTCTTATGATAACTACAAGAAGTTCAAATTTTAGAAAATGGATGTCAAATTTGCATTTCTAAATAGAATACTTGGTGCAGGAGCACCTAGGTAAGCTAAAGGGTAGACATAGGGCTTATTAGTTGATTTTGGCTAGTATGATAGCCACATCACTAGAGTAATAATATAATAAACTTGGTCCTAAGTTGAGGTTAGATAGCTTAGAAGATCCTCACAATGCAATATTGTTCCTAATTGCTCACAAAGTGCTCATTTGGCTCAATAGACAATTCTTTGGTTTTGAGGGATAAATAGGGTGAAAATTTGTTTAACATAATTATTAGATTTTTTGGGTCTATCTTAGGCCTTTTTTAAAGTTTTATAGAAATGGGAACAAGTTTGGTTGGTTAATTTGCAAGGTTGCAAAAACTGCTCATTTCTTGCAAAGTTGTCATTTGACAATTTTTGCAACTTTGATGCAAGAAAGAAAATTCTTCATATAACTTCTTCAACCACTTAAGTTGGTTGGAATTGGTGATGAAAATTTTATATAAGGCTGATTTCAACTTGTTTCAAGGGTTCGAAGTATTAGAAAGGACAATGTATGGACTACAATCGGCAATTCCATTTAAACAACAATTTCTTGCTTTAAGTGTTTTCAATGCTTTGTATGGATTAGATTCAGTTGGTTAGGTATTGGAAGTTGAAGAGTTTATTGTATTTCATTTTTATTTATTTTTTGTATATTTTTTTGGAGAGTTTCATGTGTGAAAAGAAAATGTTTTGTTAGTTTGAAGCATGTTGTTCTGAAGAGAGTAGTTTTGAGAAAATGGGGTCTTAGGCCACTTCCCATTGTATGCATTGTACAACCTTATGGGATTTGGACTTGGAATCCATATATATCATGTAAATTAATGGAAGGCCCTTGGAATTATCAAAAAATATTGTTTGTGTGATGCCCTAGGCAAGCAAACCATGTTTGTTTAGGTATCACAAATTAGTAAATTAGCATTTGGAGTGGATTGGAAGTGCAAGAGCTCCAATCCATACATGTCATGAGTAAGGAGATGATGAGATCTAACTCCAATACCAAGGAGGGGCTTTGAGAAGGACTTTTTGAATGTGAAAAAGATAGACAACAACAAACCCCTTAGAAACCCTCAAATTAAGCCTAAAAATGAGCTTGGGTTGTACGGACAAGTTAAGGGTTAGAGAATTCAAAAATATGCAAGTACTTTGACAAGGGTATCTAGAAATATAACTTTTTTGGGTCATTGCTAACATTTTTTGCAATTTATTTCAGTTTTAGCATGTTTGGAGGGCTACCCTTGTAGCCTTTTTCCAAGCATTTGAGTGCTAATTGCTTTGTGGAATGCAACTCGACTTAGGTTTTGTCTTTGATTTGAGTTTGGCATATTGATGATTAACCTAAGTTATACCTTGATGTCAATTTTTTCATTTGGAGAATGTATTCAACCTTGGGAATGTTTGTGTTTTTAATGAGTTTATGAGCAAGCTTGTACAATCTCTTTGATAGAATCCTCAAAAGCATAGGGTGTGAAATAAACCCTATTTTATTAGGTGGAAAACATAAGAAGACCCTAGATAGCTTAGGTTTTGTGAGCAAGACTAGTTGTCACATCAATACTTGAAGAGGAAGTTTGTCATTGAACAACCGAAAGGATTCATTAAATCTTATCAAAGGAACATGGTTTGCAAGTTGAACAAGGTATTGTATGGGCTGAACCAAGCACCAAGAGCATGGTATGAAAGGTCACATTTTTATTTGGTTAGGATTGGATTTTCTAGAATAATTGAAAATAATAATTTGTATTTTAAATGTGAATTTGATAGTACAATGTTGATTGCTGAAATATGTGTGAATGACATTATATTTGGATGAAATTACATACTATGTAATATATTTTCTAATCAAATGAGTACAAAATTTGAGATGTTAATGTTTCGTGAGATCAAATTTTTCATTGGATTACAAGCTCATCAAGCAAGGAGATATATATATTACTATATCTAAGTATGTAAAAGAAATCTTGAAGACTTTTCGAATGGATGAGTATAATCCATTTGATACACCCATGGTGACTAGAGTGAAAGTATCAAAGGAAGATAGTACTAGAGAGGTAAATGAAACTCAATGTAGATCCATGATTGGTAAATTACAATATGTTGTGTATAGTAAACTAGATATTGCACATGTTGTTGGTATAGTTGCAAATTTTTTATCTAATCCTAAGGAGATACACATGACTATTGTGAAGAGAATATTCATATATCCAAAAGGAACTAAAGATTTTGGCTTATGGTATAAACAAGATGATGAATTTAATCTTAAAGTCTATTATGATGTTGATTGGGTTGGTAATGTTAATGATATAAAAAGTACAAGTAATGGAGCTTTCTTTTTTATGAGAAAGATTGATAACATGGTTAAGCAAGAAACAAAGTTGTATTTCATAATCTACTGCTAAAGCTGAATTTTTTGCTGTAATAATCAATTGTTAAATTATTGTATCGATTAAGAAACTATTGGAAGGTATGCAAGAATAGATAATTGAGTCTATTACTATTTATTCTGATAACACTAGTGTAATAAATATTGTAAAGAATCTAGTGATGCATGTAAATACAAAACATATATCAATAAAGTATCATTATTTGAGAAAGAAAGTAAAACATAAATAAGGAAGGGTTGAATATGTGAAGTTCAAAGAGAAAATTCTATACATATTTACCAAGTCATTATCTAAGAGGTAAACTAGGGGTCCTACTGCTATCCAAAATTCACTAGGTGAAGATGCATAATGGATCTATTCATGTATGAATACAAATATCTTTATGGATTTGATGCAAGAGTTCACACTATAGGAACATTTCTAAATTTGTGAAGATGATTGTACATGCAAGGTTCAAGGATAACTACAAGGTTTTTCACATTGGAGCTTATAGCAATCTTTGGTATCATTGTCAAAGGGGGAGAGATCTAGTAAGGAGAGATCCAATAAAGAATATTACTAAAAGGGGAGAAGATTAACAAGACAATAAGTAAACAAAAAGGGGGAGAAAATATGTAAAGAAGAGAAGTATATCGAAGGAGAGAAGTTGTATACTAGTGAAGAAAATCTATAAGTGAGAATCACACGAAGGCTATGCAAAGGGGGAGTAGATATGAAGATGAAGTTGAACTAAGGAAGAGATCATATCCTAAAGGGGACAAATGTTGAAGATGATTATTATTGTTGAAGGTACAAATCAAGATATAGAGAACCTGATGATGAAGACAAAGAGTCAAGTAGTTATATTATTGTCAATGAATACATTTGATTATCATATGTAATGGTTTGTAATGTAAATCATGTGATATGTGTTTCCATCAATGCCAAAGGGGGATATTGTTATCCCCGACTAATATTATAATTTTTGATACTATGAATGTATGTAAAAAAGTCAAATCAGTTATTATGTTTTCATTTATGTTAAGTCTTAGTTGGTTACGCATTATGAAAAATCAGTAGAGTGCTATATCAATATGATTGATGAAGAGGATTTGAAGAAAGTATGTTGAAGACAGAGTTAATGTACAAGGTATTCAATGGGCACTTGAATGAGCTGGATAGTGGAAACATAATTTTTGTTTCCCTATTTTACAATCAAGTAATATTGTAATGTAATGAGCTATACAAGTTATACTAAGCAAAGAAGAAAGATAGTATTCACAGAGTGACTACAATGCTCACTAAGAGTTTGGCTAAGAAAGTTAAAGTTTAGTATTTCCTAAGCAAGTTTAGCATTGACTGAGTGTTTATTACCTGAGTGAAATGTTATTTTCACTGAGTAATAGTATGAATAACAAGTTTTCAGAGATGGAATCTAAGACTATCTTTGATGAAAATAAAGAATGTTTGAGAAGTTCAAAGGCATGAGTCAAAGTTTTTTACAAGATCAATGAATGGGGAAATACAAGGAAGATTTGATTATAGAGAATGAAGAAGCATAAGGATGAGCACAAAATTCTATTAAAGTGCTATATTTTAAGTGGTTAAATGCAATAAATTAGATATCAACGATTGTGATTAAGTGACAATAATTGGAATAATTTGGAAGCACATAAACTACTATTTAAGGAGAAGTTGATAAAAAAAATTGGTTGTTGATGAGGTTGCTTGATCATTGGTGGAATTGTTGAAGGAAGGAGATAAAAGTGCAAAGTTGTTGAAAAAGAAGAACTAGGTGAACCAAGTAAAGAAGAGAGAAGATCAAAGAAAATTTGAAGGAAAATGAAAGAGAGAATAGGTGAATCAGCCAAGTAAAGAGATCAGAGGATAGAGACTAGAAAGAAACCAAGTAGAAAGGAGATCTAAATAGTCAAGGTAGTGTTATACCTAATAGATCAATTTATACTATTACTTTCTAATCATTGTAGTAGAAAAATCTCATTAATCGATTGGAACTAACAATTTTGTAAAATCCTATATGGTAACATCAATTACTAGTGTTATAAGTCCTTTAGTGCATATCACTCTTTAGATAGGATCAAGGAGTGATAGAGTTTAGATGATGTTTTTGTGTAAATCATCTAACAAGGTCACATTAACAATGTGTATGTAAACCTTTAACAAGGTTGGCTCCTAACAAAGCTCATTTTAGAAGAGTAAAAATTTTGGGTTTTTGGTCCCAAGGTGGTTTTTCCCTTTATAGGGTTTCCACGTTAAAAATCTTGGTGTCAAATATGTGAATTTTGTTATGTTGCAAGTTGTTTTACATGTTATTTTTATTTTAATACAACTCGGTAATAACTAAGTTGATGTTTAGTAATAACTAAGTTTTATTACTGTCAATTAGTTACAACAAAAAAGTGAATAAATATTTTGGAGTAAATTGATTGTGTGAGTTATTTTTACAATTTACAGAGTACACTGAGTGAATGCTTATGATGTTTATAAAAAAAATTTGGAACTAAAATTATTTAAAGGGATTTTAGGATAAAAAAAAATAACCCCCTGCCCTTCTCACTTATCTAATAATTATGCTAAAAGTAAGGCTTACATATACTAGTTAGAAAATATTTTTGAAGGTGCAAATGTAAGAATTGATGAAATATTTGAGGTGCAAGAAAGAAATTTTGAGTATGAATCAAATGGGAATATAAGCCTAAAGGAAGAAAGCACAAGTTAGAGACCAACGAAAATCAAAATGCAAAATAAGAACTATTCTTTGAAACTTCATGTTCAAAATCAATTTACCTAGAGAAGAATAGATAATGCTTAGATGTGTTTCTTTAAATCACCTTGATGGTCAGATTATTGGGAATGAAAGTAGTAGAGTAATTAGAAGATGAATAATGAGAAATATAATATGTTTGATTTCACAATTTGAACCTAAAAGTATTGATAAAGCATGCAAAGATGAATAATGAATTAATAATATGAAGGAAGAACTTGAATAGATTGACAAAAACAACATATGATAATTGGTTCCTAGAAATAAAGACAAAAAGATTATAGGAGGTAAGTGGGTCTTCAAAAACAAGATAAATTAGCAAGGACAAGTTGTAAGAAATGAGGTAATATTGGAATGTAGATCTTATTCACAACAAGAAGGTATTGATTTTGAAGAAATCTTTGCCACTATGGCTAGATTATTAGAAGTGATATTATTTGACATATGTAGAGTTGAGAAGAAATTTAAAGTATATCAAAGAGATGGTATGTCAACTTTCTTGAATGGAAAATTGAAATCAGAGGTATACATTGAGAAATTGGATGGATTTCTATTAAGAAAGAAAGAAGACATGGTATGTAAACTAAAATTATTCCTTTATGTATAAAATAATTCTCAAAGATCTTGGTATGTGAGCTTAGATAGACTCTTGTTACATTTGGAGAAAAAGAGAAATGTAGATAATAATTTATACTTGAGAGTTATTTAGATAGATTGTATTATCTTTGGAGGAAATGAAGAGGTAAGTAAAAAAAACTCTAATGAAATAAAAAGAGAATTTGAAAATTCTATGATAGGTGAGATTAATTACTTTCTTGGAAAAAAAAAACTCAAACTAAAGATGGTATATTTATATCTCAAACTAGGTATCTTAAAGAGGTAATAGTAAGATTTTGTATAGAAAATTGTAAACCAGCTGGAACACCTACGGTTATAGGTCATAATTTGATTACTATAGATGATTCCCCTATCACTATTTAGATAATATATAGATCTATGATTCGTGGTTAATAATATCTAACTCATACAAGACCTAACATTGAAAGTGTAGTTGGTGTTGTGGAAAGATGTCAAGTAGAACCTAAAGAATCATGCTTGGCAATAATTTTAAAAAATTCAAATATTTGAAAGGAACTTTAGATTTTTTTTGGTAGTATGATAGATCCAATAATTTCATATTATATACTTATACTAATGAATATTAGTAAAAATATTTGGATGATAAAAATTACTAGTGGAGGTACATATTCCCTCGGAGAAAGAATAGGATTGCATATTTCAATCTACTATAGAATTAGAATAAGTAGCAGAAAGAAATAATTATAATCAATGTTTGTTGATAAAACAAATGGTGAAACATATTTGTATACATTTCCCTAAACCTATCATCAAGCATTGTGATAATACAATTATAATTAATATGTTAAAAAAAATAGTATTGCATTCAAAGACTAAGCATATTTCTATCAAGTATCATTTTTGAGAGAGAAAGTTGTTCAGAAGGAAATTACATTGGAATATTTAAGTACAAAATATTAGGTAGCATATATCTTTACTAAACCTTTGTCTAAGGACACTTTTGAGTATTGTGGAGGTACACTTAGGGTAATGACCTCACCTTATGAAGAGTAATTGATATAGGCATACATTAGTCCAGTGTATCCATAGAACATTTAATGGCCTAGATGTGATACTTGGCACTAACCCTTAGGGGGAGTGGGCACATGAAGGATAGCTAAATATAGATCTTTTATGTGATAATCTATATATAATAGTATTTGTCTACACCTAGTATTGTTTTTTGTTGCATATTAACTTGGTCCAATATAGGTACCTTGAATAGTTTATTATCAAAGGGGGAGATAACTTACTTAAAGGAGGAGAGAACTTGTTAAGAGGATAATATTTCTATTGAGTATGATATTTATCATATTGGCTCCTTTTCTATTGATGTCAAAGGGGGAGAAAATCAGAAAAACAACTTTCACCTGGGAAGGTATATTCATGATAAATTTGAAGATTGTATATGTTGTGAATATTTAGAAAAATGTATTCTATTAATGTTTACTTTTGGATTGATGATTTTTTACCATATGTTTCCATAAATGCCAAAGTAGGAGATTCTTAGGTATTGAGGATATTATTGGCACATACTATTATAGAGATGTTGTATTATGGTAGATTTTTTCATTGATGTCAACAAACATTCCTTGGTTTATGGTAGACTTAGATTCTATATATTGTAAGCTACTTATAAGATCAACATAGACAATGGTTGATAGATACAGATATGTCATTAATCAACATTATTCTCATGTTACTAATATTACTTATAATTACAATGTGGAAGAAGTTAATCTTATGGTAAATTGTATATCTCAACCTTAACCTTTGATTGTGTATTTAACCATATCTACACCTTCAATTCCTATCACCTTTGATCATTCATGATGGCCTTTTTTACATTACTTCTTGGGTTTCTCATATCCCTTCTTATGGTGTTTTAGTTGATCCCTCTTCCAGAGTTAATGTTATCACTAAATAGCATATTTTTTAAAAATGATTGTATAAAGATTCCTATGACACACTAAAGTGTGGATTGAAACTTGTTGTAATGGTTTCCTTTATTACATTCAATATTATATATCTCTTCCTATGACCCTTTATGGTACACTTGTAGATACTACATTTTTTTGGCATAATTATCTCAACACTTGAAGATTGGTTGATAGAATGACCAATGCATTTAGTTATGCTAATATTTTCATTGATGGTCATAATTGGTAAGGCACAATGATCTTACATGTGTGAAAGGTGATCAAAGATAGGTGAAGTACAAGACTAGAAAAGGCAATGACAAAGGAGATCCACATAGATAAAGTTATGATAAGTGAAGAAATAATGTGTAGAAGGATTTCAAGTAGGAAAGGAAGTCAAAATGATTGATGATCATACAAGATGGATTTTATGAGTCATCAAGGTAAGCATGAAGTAAGATAATTGTGACTATCATGTCATGAAGTAGGTAAAAGTGCACTCCTCATTACATGTAATGGTGATGGAGTTGTCATATCAAGGAATAGTTGAAAGAATACAATTCCTAATTATTTCCAACCATGCAAGTCATCAAGGACATAAGACATCTGTGACTCTTTAGGAACACACTACATCTAACAGAAGTGGCGTATGACAATAATAGGAAGTCAAGCTAGGAGTAGGCTTGAGAATTAAAATTTTGAATTTTCATATTAGGGTTTCAAATCCAAATAAGAAGATACTATAAAACAAAATAAAGTTGAAAGAGAAAAGATGAGATTTCTTATTGATTAGCTAAAGAGCCAAGAGAGATTTTCTAAGTGTAATCTCAAAGGGGGAAAAAGTGACAAATAAAATTCATAGCTAAGGAACTAGTGTGTGTTGAGGATAATTTAATGAGCTTGAAGAACAAAAGTGTGATCATGTGCAAGATGGAGCAATGCCAACCATGTAAGTGATCATATCTAAAGTTGCAAAGATGAGAGAAGGTGGAGCATAATTGTAGATGACTTAAAGGAATGGTGAAGGGGTCTATATTCAAGCTAAGTGTAGTATATATTTCATTATAACATGTTTGTCCCAATAGTGACTAAGAGGAGGGGTGAATCAGTACCTTTTCTTCTCTTTCTTCTACCAGTTGGGCTACTAAACCTTTTCACACACTTAGTTGCTTCTTCTTTAACTATTAAAGAAATAATGAATGCTAAGTAGTAAAACCATACAATATCCCACACAAAAGAATACATTAATGAAATAGATATTAATACATGGAAACCCTCGATGTGAGGATCAAAAAAACTACATGAATAATCTACCCACTAGTCTTTCCTTGCAAGTAAAAGGGTTCCCAATTAAGAGCTTATGTTTGTTCCTTCTAAATGCATCTAGTTAGGAATTGTAGTAACCTATTAGTATTACAATTAGTCTATTAAGACTGCCTCACTAGAGGATTTTGATCCATTTATGAGAGATGCATTGTTAGAGGACTTAGATGACTTATTACAAGTTTTCCATGTTAAAGAATTACAATAGATGCAATGGTTGGAAAGAAAACAATAGTAAAATATCTAAGCATCTAGAAAACCTTGCCTAATAGGTCCTCTTCTTTGGTTCCTTAAAGATGCTTAATCTTCTACTAATATTTTGGCTTGAGACTACCTTCCCCCAGACTCTATGTCTCTTCCTCTAGTGCACTCTGCACTTCCTTTTTTATTGCTCTTTATTTATAATTGACTACCTTGTGGATTCTCTTATTCACATAGCTATAGCAACAGTAGCATTCTTGGCTCTTTCAAACTTTCTATATTTTCTTACCAAGTCTCTTATTTTTTCACACATCTTTTTGTGTTAGATTTCTCCTTATAAATCATGACCCTTGATTATGAATGAAAACCCTAATATTTATCTTACTCATATTTTATTTTAAAATTCAAAAGAGATCAAAAGTGAGCATAATTACAAGACATACATGAATCAATATTCTTAGATGCCTATATGCTTATAGTCTAGTTTATTTTCTACACACCTACAACTAGACTTGTGACAATATGAGCTTTAGCCACATTCCACTGCACGACTTTGATACATTTCTTGTCATGTTTAGATCTTCTCATGTATCATCACATTGATGATGAATAGACCAAATTCATTCCCTACTTTCACTTCTTATGTGTTATATTGTCTTGACCAATAATCCAATATATCAATAGTTTCATTTGCAATATTTTATGACTTCTTGTTAACTAGTTTCCAATCAATGAAAACACATTCTTCTAACTCATTATTTGAGTTCATTACTTCATCATTTTCCTAGTTGATATAGATTAGTGCAAAAATCTCCCCCTTTGGCATTGATGGAAAAAAAATTTATCCTTTACATGTTAACAAGACATATAGGATGATGTATGAATGGTTCATATTGTATGTGTATTTTTTTAGACTTCTTGTTGTACTTCTTATCAAGGTGTTTTTTTCTTCTTATTTCCTTCTCTCACTCCTTTATTTTTGTGTCCTCCCCTATGTAATCATTTCCTTCTTTTTTCATCCAATACCTCCTTCTATAACTTGGTTATTCTCCCCCTTTGATTGATCTCCCCCTTTTTTATGTGCTTAATTATTCTCCCCCTTTTTGTCATCAGTGATAATGGGAAGATAGGAGATAGGATGGGATTATTAGTTCTGCTTAGTTCTCCCTTGATGATGGAAGTCACATTCATTCCATACACATCACATCTTATCAAATATGTCTTTGTACTTTGATCTAGCTAAGTTGAGAAGGGTCTCCCATGACTCCAAATATTTGAGTGTAAACATTGCACTCTATAGTTTTGCAAGCTACTTGTAAATTGCATCACCATTCTCTTTTGGTGGTAAGTTGAGTAACTCATCTACTCCTTTCATAGTGGCATGGATGGACCTAATGGTTAGATTCAAGAAGCATTGAAGCTCAATTAGTTTAATATTTCTCTTCTCTTCTTTAGCTTGTAGCTAGTGTAATAGGTACATTGTGTCCTATACCTTAGTTATGTGGTCAGTTGTTGATCTGGAGAGTGGACCAAATGCTTGTACTGCAGTATCAAGTTCTTTTTGATCCTTTTTCTTTGATTTATCAAGATCACTCATTAGAGTGTGTGACATGTTCTTTCATTTTAATGAATTGGGTAATCTCTTTCAAGGATTTTGACATCTCATTCCTGAGTGTTACAAGTTCCCCTTTCTTCTCTTCAATGAGTGTCTTCTCTATGTCAAGTGATTTCACTAGAATGTTCTGTTCCTCTATCCTTGTAAGCTTACCTATTTTTTCATGATTTTTTATTATCACATCTCTAATTTGAGTGATCATATCATCATCCTTGTCATTATTTTCTTCGTTCTAAGTTCTTTAAAAATGTCATGAGCATCAACCAATGTTGTCACTTGCTCATATCTCATGCAATTTTTCTTCATTCTATTATATCTTTCATTGAGCTTAGTATACTTCCCCAACTCTTTTGATCTCATATATTTGGTTCTCTTTCACATCTCATTCACTCATTCTTTGAGTTCTAACATTTTCACCATTTTAGTTGCACTAGAGTCATATAGTTCTCCTTCATCTTCTAATAAATCATATTTCCCTTATTCTTGGACTTCCTCTAATCCTCTGTTTGTCATTTTTCTTTCTAATACCACCTAATCTCACTTCCTCTTTTTAGTTTTCCTTATACTCCTATGTCCCTTAAAAGGTTTTGAGGATGGCTCAATTGTATTGTCTCCTCAAGCTAAGTGGATTGCAAGTCTTCTTGCCTTTGTTCTACATTAGTATCTTTTGCACATTGTTTGTGTGCATTAATTTGAACTTTCATTGGAGGTAATTGAGTATCCTCCATTTCCTTTTGTAGTTCCTTTTCTTTGAGTGCATCTATCTTTCCTTCTTGACATGTGCATGCATTTGACCCAATTATTTCTTGTATATTTTCTCCTATTTCCCATGTAGTTATGTCAATTATTTGGGGTTGTGTCTTCTATTTATTTTCTATAATAGATGGTCCCATGGAGGCCTTTTGTGTTTCTCCACTTTATTTTGGTTTCTAATTCAAATCTTGACTAATCTAGGTCCTTTGTTTGACTTGTTTAGTAGGCCTCTCTACTAGATTTTTCTTGATGGTTCTAGGACCTATAGTTTTGGGATTCTCTTTTTCTTTTTGGCCTTCACCTCCTCCTTTCTCAAGATTTTATTTCTCCTACTTTTAGATTTGTGACCAAAAAAAAATCATTTTAGTATGCATCTGTCTACAACCCTATGGTAATTAAAGTTATATTATTGGGTAGGTTAGTGCTTTCTTTGCATGAATTTACTAGTTAAGTGACCTCTTTATTGTTTAGTTCTAATCTTATGTCTATGAGAGCTTCTATCAACATACTTTTCCAATCAATGGTGGCCTTCGACCACTTCTCTTTGATTATTTTAAATAACTCTTCAAGAAATTGAGATTCCACATCTTGTGGCATTCTGGTAAAAGCTCTTAAAGTTAGTAGTATAGAGTGTACTATCTTATTTCTATTTAATTGTTTAAACTTCAAAAATCTATCTCTAATGGTATTGTAATTTATGTTATTTTCAATATCCTCTAAGCTATTTTTTAATGAAAGCTTCATACCTCCTTTTGCAGACTTAAAACTTTCATGAACTAATTCTTCTTCTTGTTCCTCTTCCTCTGGTTGAGTAGAGGGTTTCTTCCTTCCTTTTTGTGCATTTTAAGTCTCCACTATGGAAGGCTTAGAGGTTTCTTGTTTCCTCTTTTTTTTTCAGGTTCTTACTTTTCTTCCAATTTGGGTTTTGGGGTGGAACTTCTCTTTGCTTTAGTCTATGGACTTTCTCCACCTTTTTCTTTATCTTTTCCTCTCATTTCTGTGTGGCTTGTTTTGCTCCTTTCTTCCTCTTTGGCTCTATTTTTTTGAAGCTTCCAATTCTTGTTCAACGAGCTTTTTCTTTACCTCATTTATTATTCTGAGTCTTTGTTGTTTTTTTTCAACTAACTTCACTAGAGGTTTTGTAATAGGGTCAGTGCAAGAAGTTGGGTCTCAGTTTTGGCCAAAAAGTGGAATTTTTTTCCCTATTTTTGAAATATTTTGTCAATTGATGCCAAAATTTGAGGCATTTAGAGATTAAACATTAAAAAACTCTAGAAATGAAAATTTTAGTGCCTGGGATCTTCTTTTTGAATATGTAATTTATTTGTATACCCATATGATAGTTTTTTTTTGGTATGGAACTTTAAAAACTACTTTTTCAAAATGCCTGTTTTAGGACCATACCACACTTGTGTATAGACACCATAATTTGACACAACTGAATGAAATTTTGCAAATCCTTTTAAATGAAGTTACTTGACACACCAAATATTGATGAGAATATTTTTCTTGAATTTTTTAATGAATTTTTTTATTAATTTTTAATTGAAAATTAAGCTAATTTCTAAAATGTCTCATGTACGGATGCCATAATTTAATCAAAATTTAATTTTTTAATTTTTTTTAAAAACTTTAAAAGAATTGTGGGAGGATTGATGACATGTAAATTAGTTTACAAAATATGAAAAATTAAAAAAGTTATTAAAGTTTTAGTGAATGTCACTATTTAATGTTTAAGAGATACTTTTGATTAATAAATAATGGAAAAATAGAAAATAAACTTGTAACACTATAAAATTTTCATTTTTGAAATTAGAATAGTAAGACCTATAATGGGTTTTCGGTTTGTCAAAAAATTCAATGGGATGACCATATAAAAATTACAACAATCCCTAAAATTGTTGATTAAATGCCTTAGAAAAAAATGGTTCATGAAATCTTGGCTTAGCTGGACCAAACATATGCCATGCCTTTCCCCAAGGCAAAACCTAAGGCAAATTCACCTATTCCAAAATTCCCGCCTATGTCAACTAAAATTGGTCACCCATTTTGTAATTAAAAAATTGGGTGCCCAATTTGGTTTTAATTGTTGACAGAAATGGGTACCTGATTGTTTAAAATCTGGGTACTCGAGTACCCAATTGTTTAAAAACTAGGTACCCGATTTTTAAACAATAGGGTATCTAATTTTTATACAATCAGGAACTCAATTCTTATATACCCATTGGGCTCCAAAAGATGCCCCACAGACCACTTTTCAATGATTGCAATCATTGAATCACAGTTTTGATCTACAACAGCAAATTCTGTCATAGTTTTTCTATTTTCTTGTCTTCTTATGCAATTTGCAAGCTGTTGATTTGAATTCAAAACTGGTGCAAACATGGGATTAGAACAACGAAAAAAGAAGAAATTAAAAGATTAGGCAAATGAGGAGATTGCAACAAATAAAGAGTGTGAAGCATGTCAATGAGAGAGAAGACAAAGAATTAGAGAATTGAGCAATGTTTCAAAAGAGAAGGACATTGAGGATACCAAAATGGATGAAGAGGCTGAAGAATAGAACCCATTACAAGGAGATTTAGGTTCACATTCTAATCAAATATTCAATACATGTGTGTCTCCAAACCCTCAAATTTTTTCTCATGATGAAATTTGTAATTTTTTAGAAGCAAGTTATGATTTAAATGATTTTGATTTACTTCATGAGAATAGATTGTCAAACAATCATGCACAACAAACTCCAATGGAAATGCATGCCCGGAAAGAAATACCAATAAAAATTGAAAATGAGATTCAAATCTCAAATAACAGTGAAAATAAAATGCCAATTGAAAATAACAATTATATGAATGTAGACATAGAAACACCAATTATTGAACAAACATGTCACAATGATGCCAGAGTGCCTGAACATAATTTTCATTTTTCTAATATTTTTTAGATAATCTTGAGGGATTGGTTTCATGGAGACAAATTAGGTCACATGCTAATAGATTATATGGACATTTTTTTTATAATAATAAATTTGGGTTTCAATGTCAGCTGATGTTGAAACTAATTAAAATGTCTAAAATGTGAAAAGTAATGAAAAAGTTATGAATGTATGTGAAACCAAAGAATAAAAATGAGTATTTAAAACAAGTTGTATCCATTTTTGCAAGTGCCTTTGATGTTATCAGAAAGAAAAGTCACTCTAAAGATAATAATGCAACATGATGAGCAATAACAATAGCTTTAGTTAAAAAATCAACAACTGACAAAAGATTGATTAGAAACATAAGTGGATATCTTAATGTGAATTGTAAGACTTTAGAAAGAGTTGTAAAGAGAAGGGTTAACTTTGAATGTGATCCAGCAAATATTTTGTGGAGTTCTCGTAGTAGACTCTTGAGATGTGATATGAAACTTACTAGTGAAGTCAAAAGTTTGGTTGAAAACTTTTGGCATGATAATACAAGAGTATCACCTAATTTAAGAGATGTTCTTAAATTGAGAGTTGGGTCAAAAATATGTGATCCACATCCTAAACACCTTTTGGATATGACTCAAACTAAATTGTTTAGAAAATTTGTAGATGGTAAGATGTTAACTATTACCATTAGTCAAAGGTCTTTTGAAAAGTGTAAACCATGGTATGTAAGGATTAACAAGGAAAGAATCACATGTTGTTGCAAAACTCATATTCACTTTCATTACCATTATGATGTATTTCGATCTATACGTGGTTCCATGCATAGTAAAGAAATGTTGCAGGAATGTGGTATAAAAATACCACTTGAAACTATAAAGGATTTCATATCAGGTTTGTTTTGTAAGCCATCTAATGATCAATAATTTCTTTTCAATGCATGTCTTTCTAGTACATGTGATATGTGTGACAATCTTTCTTTTTTAGATGAATGTTTGCATGAAAATGCTTTGAATACTTTTGGACAACAATTAGTTGAGGTAAAATGATTTAAAACTATTAAATATCCATTAAAGGATGGGAAGATTGGAAGAAGGTGTGATCTAGTTACAGATAAAGTTAGTTTTCATGCATTTATGGATGATTTAAAGACTGTGATCATACCAAAATATGTTAAACACTCTCAATATGCTAGATGGCTTGATGGACAATTTTGCATATGTATGAATGTATTTCCGATTGGTACTATACTTTCAGTTGTTGACTTTGTAGAGAACTACACACTTGCACGACAAGATGAGATACAACCACAATATTACAATTTAGTGCAAGTAACAATTTATGTTCATATAGTTTATAGGCATGCACCTAATAGTACAAAGGAGGATTGAAAAATATTGAGAGAGTACCATTTTTATATGAGTGATAATAAACTCCACTCATCAGAGTTTGTCTAATATTGTTTCAAGGTGTTTTATGATAATTTAAAAGAGAGACAAATTCAAATGACACAACATTGGATATGGTTAGATAATTGTACAGGACAATTCAAGAATCCTAGAATGTTCTATTGGTTGAGTAGGACATATAGGCAAACTAACATCCAACATGTGTGGATTTTTTTTGAGGTTGGACATGATAAAGGAGAACATGATGGTGTATGTGCATGTGTAAAAAGAGCCCTTAGTAGAGAGAAATTAAAATTTGAGGAAAAAGCCAAATTCAAAAATGCACATGAGATTGTCGAATGGTGTAACAAATATTTATACACAAGATTAAATGAGAACTCTACAATCAAATATTTCTTCTACCTAGTTGAAGAGAAGAATATCCTTTCAAGATATGACTATGATACAATTAGTAGGTCAGCTAAATGGCATTCATTTAGGAGTTCAGATTCTAGCACTTGGACTATATGGACTAGGGAGCTTGCTTTTTTTTGTTAGTTTTGTCTTGCAGGTGAATGAGAAGAATGTGAGAATATAAAATGGGTCAAAGATTGGAACCAAAAATCATTAGCACCTACTGACACACATTTTCAAGATGATATAGTAAATGAAGGCTAGAATGTTACTTTGGCATCAGAAGACTATGATTGTATTTCAAACCTCATAGAACTTGGTATGCACAATTTAATTAGATTTTGTTGCGATCATGCCTGAATTTATATTATTTAATTATGTACATGTCATTAATATAATTAAAGTACATACATGTCTTTAACATATTATTTATATATGTACACATGTGATTAAAGTGTTTATGTACTTTATCTTATCTTGTAGGACATGTTTATGTTGTTATTGCACCTAATGATAATAATGAACAAACTGAGTATTGGCTAGCTAGATGTGTGGGACCTAATAAAATTTTGATATGTCAACAAGTAGACAATGATGGTTTTGAGTATCCAATTGGGTCTGTCGTTGTAGCTAGCACCTAGCTATGTAGATACCTAACAAGAAGAAATGGTTTACCAACATTTCAAGACTACCAATCTAAAAAGAAGATTTTACACTATTCTCATTTGGTTGTGGTAATGAATATCAAATTAGAAAGATACAAAGGGAGATCTGCCAATAAGGTAGTATAGAAAATTTCAATGGATGAGCACAAGACAATCATAGATGAATTGAAAAAGAGAGATAATGCAAATGGTTTAGTGGGATGACTACATTTAAGTCAAATACATGTAAGTTTTTTCTTTATTGTGCTATTTTTATATATTTCCTTAGTATATTTAATTACATGTATGTATGTGTTGTCAATAGCAAATTAGAGAACTTATATATAAATCTTATTCAGGTCTCAAATACAATTTATGCAAATTTAAATGCTAAGGTGGATCGAACATCAACATCTTGCAATTACACATAGTGAGTACATACAAATTACACATATTTACATAGTTTAGATAAATTTATGCTTTTATTAACATGTGTTTTTGTTTTACAATTTTATTTTGTAGGACCTCATTTGAAGAAATGGGTTGAACTAGTTTTATATTTTGAGTTCACTTCTATAAATATGTCATTGACATTGTCTTACATGTATTGTGAAACATTTTGTAAACATTTAAAAACAGGATTTTACTTCTATTTGAAAGTTAAAGGTGTGCACTTGATATTATAAATTAATTGTCAATTCAAGTAATGACCTCCTAATTTTTTCCATTACTTTTACATTCAAACATGTTTAAATTAATTTTTGTATATATAAATAGTTAAAATTATTGTTAAATTACCATATACTTTTAAAAAAATTCATAACGTGAATAAAATATGTCACAATAAAGAAAACAGTTTGAATACTTATAACATGATCTAACATAATAATATATACTACATATACTCACATGATAAGAAGTCGTAAAAAAATAGTGCATGGTCTAACATGTCATAGCATGATCTATGAAGTCAAAAAATACATATAATAAAGTTAACTGTCCTAATACAAAGTGTATCAAAACAAAAAATGTGTCATAAAAATACAATCTAAAGGTGCCAAAAAGACCTAATATATTTGATTTGTAGTCCTCTTTAGTCCACGTGAAGAGGACTCAGATGGATCATCCTATGTAATATGAGTTGTCTCATCATGTGGGACACCTTGTGAGGTAGATGGATCATCCTGTGTAACATGAGCTATCTCATTATGTGGGACACCCCATGAGGTAGATGGATCATCCTGTGTAACATGAGGTGTCTCATCATGTACATGCTTAATTGAAATGGGTTTCAAAATATTGCTTGCAATTAAATAAAATATTCATTACATAATAAAAATAATACCACATGAGATGGGTGTCCCTCTATAATGTGAGGAGGTGCACTGTGTAAGCTACCAAATGCAGCAGTTGTGAGGTCCTATAATTTACAATACATACATTTTTAAAATTTGATAAAGAGCATAATGAACAATGTATGTACATAAATCACAATACTGACCTCAAAGGATGATGTAGGTACCTCCATCTAGCTTAGTCTTGTACTCTCAACAACACTCATGGTGACATAGTCCTAAAATTATGGATCCATAAATGTTGAGTCAAAATTATATATACATGAATTACAAAGTACATAAACTAAAAAGTACATAATTTGTACACTACATTTTGTATACACTATAAAAATATGTATACATATCATACTTGATTAGTAGCCACTATCACAAATTTGTCTAAAGATATGCTAGCATGATGATCATTGGCATGTCTCACATGGTCAAAAGATGGAGTCGAAAATAAACTATATCGAGGCCTATATGGATAAGTATGATTCATCTCCTATTTGTAAAATCAAAACACATAAAATTATACACATGAATCAAAGTTTTTTAGATTATAAGCTAATAATAATGTATATACATAAAAAATATTACAAACTATTTTCCTTGAGTAAAAAGTTCATACAGTAGGTATTTGAGGTTGTACCTCAGTGGTCAATGAATCAAGACCTATACTGATATCAAATTGTGTAGCAGCTAACAATCCCTACAAAATCAAATAAAAAGAACATATGAGCACATGTTATTAAATTCAAGTTTAAATGTACATTTTTATATTATAATTGAAAGTGCATACCATATGAGGGATGCCAATGTCTCTAGGTCTTGAAAAAAGACTATACTATCTCCTAGGAGGAATAGTATCATCCATCCTCTATTATTTGAAAATCAACATACATTAATATGGTTAATACAATTACACATGTATGTAGAAAGTAAATAATTATGTACTTTATATTTAAATTTAAATTTAAATTTTACTTACTACTCCTAACTATCTCTAGGCTCTCCCTGCATGAGGTCAACAAATGATAACACATCAATATCATCACCACCATCACCATGGACAGCATATACGTCATCATCAAAATCATAATGCTTATCATGTGACACATCAACATTTCTCTAGGGGCCTCTGCATATATCTCCATAGCTAGTACAAATGTGTCCAAGTGGATGAATATCTCTTGCCTCCATCCACTGCTCTACTAAATTTCCCAAAAGGGCACTCAATAAGGAAAGAGAAAATGACATTGATGGATGATGGTGTGGTGCTAGGAAAACTAGTGTGGGAAGAGGTACAAGAGGCTAAGGTTGTATCTGATTTCTCATTCTATCACTCAACTTTTCCCCAGGCCTATCCTGAGGTAGACATTCCTCCACCAACCCCTTGAAATGCTCTAATATCAAAATAATTGGGTTTCAAACCTAATTCAAACTCAGCCCATAGTTTCCTAAGGAAGTACATGGGTACCTCATGATTAGCATGTGGTGGATGGTCAAATACCATCCACCATCACTCCCAAAAGTGTGTTGTTATATGCAGATGCATGCACCATCTAATAGAAATGTGAGGCTTCTTATCACTAATTTCCTCACCCATCTTAGGGTTTACAAAATACCTAGTAAAATGTCCTTTATTTATTTTGAGATTATGGACCTCTCTATAGGATAGGCCATCAGAATAATAGGCATGCATGTTTTGCCTCTATAATCTAAAGCTATCAATATTAGAATCCAAATGCTCTATAGAGTGAACGAAACCTTGCATGCTATCCACAAGGCATAGTAGGTGCGGAGGGGGTGGGCCTCATGCCTAATAGTCTCAATATCTCAGATGAGGTCACTAATATTGTGCCTCATGCTCTCTCATAGATCCTTTGCAATATGTGGTGGACGAGGACTAGGTGGTCATGGAGGTGGGGGTGGAGGTGGAGGTGGAGATGGAGGGGGTGAAGGTGGGGGTGGGTGAGGGGGAGGGGGTGGTGGTGGTGGTGGGTCCATCAAATATAATCTGTGTATATGTTTAAACAACATAAAAAATCACAAAATTACTATTTAATAAAATAAATCTAAAATATCAAATTATATAAATGCACAAATATTTAAAACCATATCAATTAAATAAATAAATTTAAACACTTAAGTAAACTTTAATGTTAGGCTAATTGAACATTATACCAAAATTAAGCCTAATCATAAAATAATACTCCAAAAAACTATATTAATAAATCAACTTAAATGTGAATTCTAAAAACATCTTATATAAATATGTTTATGATTATGCCTTAGAAAATTTGTACAATTAAGGATCAATATTAAAACAATTAGTTCATTGAACAATTAATTTTATTGTGGTTTGGGTTAGGATTGAACATATTATAATACCACACATAATTAACCTTTCAAATTGTGACATCTATAGGGAAATGTGTTGGTTGCCAAGAATTGAATAAATAACTCTTTAAGTAGGCTTAAATAACTCTTTAAGTAGTTATTTTTTAAGTATCTATGCAGATGGTAGATCCTTATCTATGTGTCTGTATTATAAGGAGGAACTATAAATCTAGTTTTTATGTTAGATATGAACTTATTTTGTCTATGCAAGTTCAAGGGAACATGTTTTTGATAGCAAGGAAAAGGATTTGAAAGTGCTCAATAGTTTAACCATTGTTTTGTTAGATTATGATCTAGATCCTACATGGAATTACTTTATGAAAAATTGTAGTGAATTTTTTATTATTAATATTTTATATCATGCTAGATTAGTTACATTCCTATTCTATTTAGCTTTTAAAGTCTTTTTGAAAACAATATTACAGTTATATGATTCTGTCCTAGACCCCTAATTGACCTTATAGAAAGGGGAAATAATTTTGGTATTCCTATAAGATTTATTATTCAACACTATTTATGCATTTATTTGACGTACTAACAATCTAGTTCATATATTTGAAGTGGTTCCTATGAAAAATATAGTCAATTCTCCATCTAAGAATGAAAAAAAATATAGATAGAGACAACAATGGATGGTCTATCTACAATCTTAAACTGGCCCCATTGATGTATTAGGTAAAAGATAATATTAAGACCCTCTTCCATCTTTAATCACTCCATTAGGTGCTTAGTGGACTTCATAGTTGTTTCTTGGAATAGGCCCATGATTTTGAGATTCAATTAGCTTTTTTTAGTTCTCCTTATTAGAACTATGGTTTTCATCATTGATAAATGGTAAAAGTTCATTCTATTCAAAGAAGGAACATATTGGGTAATTTATTACTATTGTAGACTTGGCAAGAATTGATAAGATTTGGAATCAATGTACTTTAGATTTAATTCAAGTATTCATTAAGCATTACATAATCATCACTATAGTTTAATGCTATGGAAATTAATGGTCCAATGTATTCTTTAGAGGATCAATGGTAGGCTTGTAAGGAAACTAAGACCATTCGAATATTACAATCAATTGTTTACCTCTACTAATTTTAAGCTTAGTGTAGATAAAATATGAGACAAAGATATAAATAAATTCCTCCCAGAACAATGTACAAAGGCTCTCTCAACCATCTAAAATTTACAAACATCAACACTATCAATTTTTATGTATACTTATTTTGTGACACTGGAGGATTGTATTCTCATTATGGATTATATGTTCATCTCGGGATCAAACAAAGTTTAGTAATGTTACCTTTGTTAGCTTGAAATCTTGGTAATGAATGGGTTAAAAAGGTTATAAAAGAATAAAATCATACAAACTAATAGCTAAAATTATGACAAATGTAGACTTATGTCACAAGTTGAATGAGTAATGGACAATTATAAAATATACTATATTTAATAGTTTGATAGAGAAAGTTTATAGTTAGTATAGTTTTAGTGTCTCAATATATCAATGTCCCAAGATCTAGTATTTAAGTTAAGACAATTATATACAATCACTATTAAATAACTACATTAATAAACAAATATTTATACACAATCCATTTTGTTATTTAGAACTAATTATTAATAACATATATTATCAAAATAATATTATTCATACTATCCATAATATTTCTTCAACCCAATTTAAAATTTAATTAAATATAGTTTTCAAACCTAGGATTAAGATCAATTTTGGACATTATGGAGGTACTATTACATATAGTTACCTAGCTAGAGATCAAGTGTTAGGTTTAACATTTAGGATTAAGTTTATTAATGATTAGGGTTTGGCTTAGAATTAAGGTTATCAATTTTAATTATATAATTTGGTTAAAATTTTAATCAATGTTAGGGTTAAGTTTAGAATTATGGTGAGAGTGAGATTTTACATCAAGGTTAATACTATGTTTATGGTTAATGTGTAGTTTTATTAAAAAAAGATATGGTTTTATGGTAAGGGAGTGCATTATGTAATGCCTAGCCAAGGGATCCAAAGAACTAACCTAAAGTTTTACTAAGTAAGCAATAAAATGTACAATAATACATTAAAAAAAAATAAGAGATTACATTCCTTAAGGATCCCAAGACGTTGAGTCACATTTCATTTTTAAATAATTATACTAGAAGTAAAATAAATAACACATCCACATGAAAGAATAACTACAAGTTCAATCCATTTAAGTAATATACATTTGTTGCAAATGCCACTTGGCATTAATTCAAAATGCATAATCATCCATGCTGTACATGTCATAGGGTATGAAAGGCTGAAAGAATATACATTTATAAAATAGTTTACATCATCCCTTTCTGATCCATGAAACAAAGTAGAATACAATAAGTAAAATCATTAAATACTTAGTTTTGTGTTTGGATCCCTTGACGAGGCATTACACATTAAATACTTAATTTTATGTTTAGGGTTTAGATTATATTATTGTACAGTTATGGTTACGAATATAGTTAGTTTTACTTTATTTGTTATATGGTTTACAAACTAATCTATAATTAATTACTATTTATTTGAAATAAATATAGAATATTGAATGTAATTACATGTTTAAACAATCTAGTTTACATCTATCTAATCATTCAACATTGTAATTTGTATTAAATACATTAAAACATCTAAAATAATATTTTTTAAATGAACATCTATGAAACTATTATTTAAATTAATAGATATAATAATCTAAAGATAATACTATTAATGTAATGGAAATTTACAATTTTGCATATTAAAACTGAAAAAAAAAATTAATAAAATGATGGAAATATAAAGTGTAAAACTAAAAAAATTTGACTAAAATAGTATAAAAATAAATAAAATACCTGGTATACCAAAAAATAACAGTGGAGGAGGTTAGTAGAACTCCAAAACAGGCTCTCGTATTAGTCCTAAAATCGGGGTCACATTTTCTAAAAAGTTAAAATGAGCAAAAAAGCCCCAAAAAAGGGGGATTTGTAGTTTTCCATAATCAGGTACTCGATATTTTCATATTGAGTTCCTGATTTTAAATATGTCGGGTACTCGATTTGTTAAAAATGGGGTACCCAATTTTTAAAAGGATTGGGCACCCGATCCATGTTGCACAAATTAGGTACCTAATTTTTTGAACATAGATGGAGTGCCTGAAGTTGGTTTTAAAAATTGGGTACTTGATTCTAAGAAAATTGGGTACCCATTTCTAAAAGGTCTCATTCTACAGAATTGTGACCCAACTTTGTGCCCTTACCCAATAAGGCTCCTTATGGATTATTCCACTATCTCATAAGGAAGTTTAGTTAACCAATGAGTTCTTGGTTCAACCATTTGTACAATGTAGCTGTCAGTATCTGTCATGAAGAAAATGCTACTCCTATAGTCATTTATCATATTAATCAGTATTCTCCTTCTTTTATGCATATCTTCCTAAGACTTCTTGAACTAAGCTTCAAGTTTCTCTATGCCTTTTTCTCCTGACCGGTTATGCATTCTTGTTACTTGTGTAGTGATACTTCTCTTTTAATTCTACTAAAATTTCTTGTAACTAGGGTACTCACACTTAAAATAGAAAAAGATACATGCTAATATAGCTCCAAATTTGAAACTATGAGTTGCACTATCTATCTTGATCTTCCTTAGGCATCCCATCATTTTCCCATGCACCCATCTGCTAAGATCTAGCTTGGTTTATTTCATTATTATTTAGTGTGCTCCATATACTACTCTAGCAAGTACGTTGTTAGCATGACTTGACTAATAATTTTTTATGTGTTATAACTCTTGCTACAAATTGCACCCTATCACCTAGAATGTACTTTATGGCGCACATTCTTCCATCTACATGGTATCTTTTTATTCTAGACACCACTATTATTCTATGTACTTTGGTGGTTAATTTTTCTCTAGTTCTAAACCCAGTTACTCTCTTGATTAGTCCTTTTGTGATTATGTATGTGGTGTAGGGCACCTAAGCATTTAAGTAACCTATAATGGTGATCAAACATGGATATTTGGAATATGATTGTTAATTTTACCTATGAGGTCCAAAAACATTGTAATATGGCCAATAGAGCCAAACTATGAAATGAAATGTGATAGAAAGATCAAAATTTGTAAAATTGTCACTTTTGACAAATTAGGCCTAGAAGGGCAAGAAATGAGCCTAGGGGGTGAAAATGGATAAAATAGATGTTTTATGAATAAAATCAGTTTTTAAGGTCATCTTATACCATATTGATATGTTGGAGGTGATATAATGGTTAGGGTTGAGTTCTACAACTTTTTGTTATGTTGAGCAACTTTTCTTATCATAAAAAGTTGTCAAAGTTGCTCAAAAATTGCATTTTCATAGTTATAAGTTAGTTTTAGAAGGAATTTTGAATTATAAGGTATTGAGGGATATAAATACATTGGAATCAATCATTTTTAGGGGGTGGTATTGGAGTTTGTTCAGATTGTGAGTTTTGAAGCAATAAAGTTTATTTTCCATGTGCATTTCTAGAATTGCAACATTTTGATAGTCTAAAATCTATTGTTTTCAATTCTTCAATGGAATGATATCCATTTCTTTTTAATTGGTGTAAGGGAGAGAGTTTTTCACATGTGGATGCAAGAATGGTGATTGTTATGATAGTTAAAATGTAGATTTAAGTGGGACGGTTGAGTAAAGTGAGCTTTGTTCACTATGAAGATTGGTGGAGTGTTTAAGGGAATTGTAGACCTTGTGTAGAAGGTGTGAGGAGGTCTCTTTTTGGGTGCAAGAATTTAGGACCCAATGAGTGTGGATAGAATAGTGGTCAAAAAAAAGTTGTCAAGTATGCTAATGTGACTTATCTAAGACAATCGAAATTAGTCTCAGTGCAAAGGTCTTTAGGGTCTCTAAATCAATATGTCTTTTCCATCTACATGTACTCATCATCTACTTATCTAATAAAAAATCTCACACATTCCTCTTTGAAAATTTTTTGGATATCTAGGGCATGAGTTAAGGTTGTGCCTTCTAGCACTTTAATAGCCTTTTCACATGTTTCCTTTTGTTGGATCTCCTCATTTAGTGTTTTGATCATTTCATCTCCCATATCTACTATCTTTATCTTTAGATATTCACCAATATCCTCTTGTAGTAATACGCTTCTTGGAAGTGAGGATAGGTCTCTATTCATATCCCTTTTGTTAGCATCTAACAGTATGGGCTTGTAGACAAGTGATTCCTCATCCTATTTGTCCACCAATTTGACAACAAACATATTGTTTTATTATTTCATGGAGACTATTTAGCCGTTATTTTATCTATTGATCTCTTACACTAAGTAAAACCTAGGGTTTCTAAGTCACTGTTAACTTCTTGCACACACTCACTTCACAAAGTAGCCTTTTGAAGGTTAGGGCTTTCCAAGTAGGACATCTATTGATCTCAAGATTACAAAAGAGATATTTTTTCAGCAACATACCTATTTATAGATTTTTCAAAAATGTAGTGTTACACTTCAAATAATAACCTTTTTTCTCACATACCTCTTCCCTTATGTAATAAATGCTTTCTAATGATCAATCTGATAGACAGATTTTGAAGAAAACCCTATCTTCCACTTTTTGAGTGTAGTTCAACCACCACATTTTGAGTCACTTAGTCATGACTTCCTAGTTTAATGAGGGCATTAGTGCAAGACTCACCTTTCTTTCTTACCCCCTATTAAGCCCATCTTTTCATAACTTGATTGGGATGACTCACCACTTACTTGTGAGCCTATTTCTTCTCCAATATTTATTCTAGAGTTTTTTTTATTTTTTGTTGATCCATACCTTGGTAATTTCCTTGATGAATTACTTTCTAATAATGACCTTCCCTTTTCCTTTGTCTCCATTGCTACACTATTTGGGTATCTACCTTACCCAACTATCTTTGATTACATGACCTACCTTATGACACTTGTTTAATATCTTTCTTGTGTTGTTCCATGGTCTTTCTTATATTTTTTTTATCCACCACTTGTATTATGATGTGATGTGTCTTCCACTTTCATAGGTGAAATAAAAATGTCTTATATTCAGAGGGATGATTGGTGTTATCCAGTGTTTGATCCACAACTCCATTCATTGTGACCATACATGTCAACGTAACAGTAGTATTTTTCTCATTTTGATTCATTTTCAAGATCAATGCATTCATTTGATTTGTTTCCATACCGGTGTTGGGACTCAAAATTGAAGCTCTAATTTTGAGTACCATTATGTAAACCAAGTCAAATTGAGCCCCTACAAGCACTTTTCATGAATGTGTACTTAGTCGTCATTTTGATTCCTATGAAGTGTTTCATGTTTCTAACACCTTGAGTTCAATATATGCATGCATCCCATGATGATAATTTTTCATTCTAAGCCATTCTATGAATTTTTATTTTGAGCATTGCTTAAATCTGCATTTGTCATGCTTAAGTCATGCTTAAAATAGTGATAGGGAGCCTAGTTTCCAATTTAATATCTTGCACTCGGTTAAGTTTCATGCCTCATTGCTTTGGGAATTTTTATTATGCATATCAGAGAACCTATATTTCAGATTTCAAGTCATTTTGATATGTTCTAACTAGGTTTTGAATCCCTCAAAGCTAGTTGTTTATTGTTGTCATGCTGATGTATATTGTTCAGAATTCTGGAAAGCTCTTTTTGACCAATTGTAACTTTGACCCAATTGACCAAAATTAAATATTCTTTTTGCATTGCATTCTATGGGTTAGACACATACTATGTTCTAGATTTGAGCCTATGAAAATCTATTTTCCTAGTTTTCAAATGCAATTCCAAATGCAATTTATAAAGTTTAACTAGTGTCAAAAAGTGCAAATTGATTGGTAGCCCTATTCAAGATGTCAAAACTCCAAAATAATGATAGATGAGACCAAATGGATTATACCATTATGTTCTAATCTAAAAATAATTTAAGTGCACCATTTTTCAAGTCTTGATGAATCTGTCTACACAATTTCCCCGATCCATTATATTTGTTAAAATCATTGTTTTGCTAGTGTTCCCAGTTTTGCAATTCTAAGAACTCAACTTTGAACATCTTCCAAATTTGCCCACTTATTCATCATAAGACCAAATCTTGAACTTATACCTCCACATGCTAGTAAACTAATTCCCTAGTTTTCGTGCCTCCAAGTGCTTGTTTGACTTGTTTTCAAAGCCAAAACTAAACACACTTATTTTTTGACATGTTCGTTTGCAAATGGTTTCACGTGAGCAACTTTGATGGTGAATATCTTTTGATCTAGATGTCTTCATGAGGTGAAATCTGATAGGGTAAAATAATGTGAACTAGAGAATAGATATGACAGATCTCAAGGCCCAATTGTTTGATTCAGATAGTTTTTAAAGGCAATTTTAGAGGCTTCCTAGCAGAAGATCACAATTTGCAAGAAGGGGTAAAATGAGTTTTAAAGTGATCAAAAAGTGATTGGTTTTGAATCTAATCAATGTTTTTGAGTCAAATGGATTAGATAGGAAGTTAGTTGTTTGAAAATTTAAAAAAATTAGCTAAACCCATGTTGGGTCCCAACTAATATCATTAGATTGTTGAGATATTGATTAGAGAGTAGAGGATGTTCAAGAAATGCTATAATATTCTTAATTACCGCATCATCTTTCCAATGGTTGAAAGGATCATACATGTAATATGAAATAAAAGAGGAAGTGGAATAAATTAGAGAAGGTTTGCAGTCAACATTTGTTGTGGTTCGCTTCAATATTGATTTTTCATATATACTACCTTTTAAAATTTTCCCCTAGGATAATATTTTGTTTTGATATTTGCACTAGTGGGATAGAGCCTAGATTAGAAAGAAACCATATATCACTACATACTAAATTTTACCAATGGCGTTGGGCTTTTGAAATGAGTAGAGGCCTGTTATGTTTTGGGAAAAGTAATAGAATAGATAGTAAATTGCAATCCAACCATTTAAGGCTAACTAAAGTGAAAATATACCAAAACCATGAGTTGAAAAGCTCAATAAATTATAAGCGTATCATGTTGGAGAAAAGGCTTGAATCAAGTTATAAGAGCCTATGGTCATGAAGATGCTTCCAAACTGAAACCCAATATAGAGGCAGTCATGCCAATGAGGCACTACTATTGATGTGAACTCCTAGTATGCACACCAAGAAAATAAAGGAACAATGGATTGTTTATTTCTTTCAATGACCATCTTCTTATTAGTATGATTTGATGAGCACATGTGTAGATAAATTCAAGCAAGAATCAAGGGCCATCAATCAAGACTTTCTACAGACAAAAGGGAGTGAGTAGACAAGAAAAATGTGGAAGTCTAAGGATAAGCGAGGCTAAGGAAGTGATAGTAATATATCTTACAATGTGCATACTCATGAAGAATGATATTCAAAAAGATCCTCATGTCATCAATAACTTGTACATTAGGAATTGGAGCATATACAATAGTGATATCTTAAACTGGTGGATAGACTCAAGACCATAAAACCTAATATACAAACATGTAGGTTAATTATCTTTTTGTAGTTGACATACTCTTGAGTGTGAGGTTGTTTGGTTGTTTCCATGGGGAGGTTCAACTAAGTTTGAGAGCCTCTCATTTTATGAGCTACTTTTTCATATTCCATGGCCACCTCTTTTTCCATCATAAATTTCCCATCATTTTGAAGATATTGAAAGCATAAACAATGGTATTACAAGCTAAGAAAAATTTTGCTTTTTCAAATAGTTGGAATTTTAATCAATCTTAACTAATGTAGTTTTGGAAAATCTAAAAACTATCAAACATAATCCCACCAATCCTATAAGAAAATCTAGTTTGTAGAGAGGGATCTATAGATATGGTTCTATAATGGAGACATTGATGCCTAAATTTGTAAAGTTGACATTAAGATGGGCTAGAGTTGGAGTGGTTTCATTTTAACAAAAATGAAAAACTTGTGTTCAAAGCCAATGGTAGAGTGATTATTCTCAAGGAAATTGCTAGTAAATATATTCAAAGATTATAGAAAATTGTTGGTTCAATCATCCTCTAAAATGGCAAGAACCCCATCAAGAGTTGACTCTTGCAAGACTTCTATGTCATGAGGGTAAAGTCATCTATTCATTTTATATGAGAACTAGAACTTCATCTAGAATTAATAGCAAATCCTTGGGTGCCATACATGATTTTCCAAATCCAACTAAACAATTATAGAGTACATTTTCACAATTGATATGATGGAAAAGCACAGAGAATTTTAAGATTGGGGATTGAAGGATCATTTCTTCCATAGAAGTTGCAAGCAACAAAAAGGGATACAAGGGTTTTGTCCCTCATTCACCATGTGAGGATACTTTTATATGTTTTTATATTGAGTGGTAAACCTTTTAAGTGTCAAAGACCAAGGCCTTTTGATGAGAGGAGAAGTTGTATGTGGGGCTTGTGGCTAGTTGGAGCATAGCTAAAGAAATTTTGACCTAACGTATAGACCAAAAATATGAGGTGGCCAAGCAACCAACTAGAGACTAACATGTGGTAAATTTTTTTGGACAATGTGGCACAATGTCACATTCTCACAAAATATGTGGCAGTTGGTGACTTAGCATGTGAGAATGCAATAGGGTGACATGTGGTAGGGCATTGAGGTGGCACTAATATTGTGGCATGCAGTTTGAGGTAGGTGAGTTGGTAGATTTGGAAAAATGTCATGATGTCACATTATCACAATGACATGGTGAAGTTTTGACTATGTATGTTATACATGGTAGAGGTGGTGATGTGGAAGTTAATAGATGGATGCACCAGATCACGCCACGTGGTAGAAATTGATGGTTGTCAAAAAATTGCAAAATGATGATGCTTACCCATTAAGGAATAAAAAAAAGTGAGGATCCATTAGGTGATGACACATGGTAGTGTGTCAAGGGTAGAAAAGTATTTGGTAGGCCAATGAGGAGGCACTTCGTGGCACCTACGTGGCTAAGGGGTCCATCTTGTGATGACATGGTGCTTGTTAGCTAACAGGGTTGTACAAACCAATGAGAAGGTGGCATGTGGTAGTGACATGTCAAAGTGTTTAAAGTTGTGTTGATGTGTTAGGATGATAGTGAAAAAATTGACCAATCAATTACTACCATGTGTTAGGCTCGGTCAAACTAGGTTGACCTAGATTTAGAGAAAGAGGGAAAAATATAAAGTTCAAAAACATATTTTTTTATTATTTTCCTCTTCTAAAGGTATGTTCATTTTAAATTTAAATAAGTTATATTATAAAGTTTTAACCTTGGTTGAAATTTTAAATATGTGCAAGAAATTGAATGGAAGAAGAATCAGTCTACAACCTGGAGTTTCAAACGGTTGTCTAGGGAATCTTTTTTAAGAAAGTATAAGACTATTACATATTGACAGAAAGCTCTTAGACTCTAGTTTTCATATTTTTTGTTTCTTTTTGCATATGTATCAATGAGTTAAAGTTATATTGGATTTTTTCTAAGGTTCTCCTTACGCAACTACATTCTATTATAGACAGTTCATTTTTAGTTTCTGATAAAATGGTGAAATGGGTAGGTGTCAAATTTGGAGAAGGCCTTAGCAAGGATGTTGTTTTGCTTCCAAAGTTTTTTAATGTGGATTTTGGAAAATTTTAGCATAAAATTTGATAGTTTATTAGAAAGGGTCTTTTCTCATTATTCTAGGGGATATTTTGCAAGTTTGTTGAAAATAATGATGAGATCTGATCTGGTTTTTAGTTCTATTGAGATAAAAGATATTTTGCAATAGCATTGGATGGAGATTCAAGTGGAAAAGTTTCAATTCCATATTAGATCTAGGAATAATTCCTTATTTATATCATTCTTTCTTTTCTCATTGTACAGGGTTGGTGCTAGTCTATTTAGCAGAGCTCAAGTTGTGGTTCCACCATGCTTCGGCATTTTCTCTCTTATATGAAAAACAACAATAAAGATAGAGTATAGTTTTGGTATGTTTATGTGTTTTATGAGTCTTTCATGCATCTTAAATGTACTTGTTTCAAATGAATGAATACAAAGAACAACAAATTACTTTATGTCATTCATTTTCTTGTCTCCTTTCTTTGTTGTTTAGAATCTTTTGTGGGTT
Source organism: Cupressus sempervirens (assembly GCA_028749045.1). Taxonomy (NCBI): domain Eukaryota; kingdom Viridiplantae; phylum Streptophyta; class Pinopsida; order Cupressales; family Cupressaceae; genus Cupressus; species Cupressus sempervirens. The sequence continues at coordinate 831,170,180 of CM053792.1, forward strand.
ATGGACAACATAGATCCAATTGCATCTCATTTTGGGTTATATGTCTTGATGTGATTTTCCTTTGATTTAAAGAATCATGTAAATTCTTGACACATTTTGACAAGGTTGTGAGTTTCATGAGAAGGATGTCTAATAAGTATGAGGTTTAGTATGAACATTGATGTCTTATTCACAAAGTGATAGGATAGATTTGATATCATGATGTATGAGATATGTCATTGATATCCTAGATGTGTTTTTTGATTTATAGAATACCTAATGAATAGGGAACTGATCAGCTATAGGACCAATTTAGTTTTTTGTTTCATATGGGGTTTTTCTGATTCAAATTCAAATAATCAATCATCCATTTTCCCTTTCTATTTAGGAGTTGAAAGGATACCCTCACTCAGCTTTTGGATTTCATAAGTTTTGTAATTTTCTATTGCATACCTTTTTTATTGCATGAGTATAGGAGAAATAAGGTTTTAATATACTTTGTATAGATTTAGACATATGCTTTGAATTGGTACCATATGAACGAATATAAAGGTCTACCCACTTAGGTTTTGCAAAGCCTAAAGTAGAAAGATTTCAACCTTATAGTTATCCTAGTTTCTTGATAAATTATATTAGTCATAAGATATATCTAACTTCAGATGTAATCTCATTTTGTCTACTTGGTAGTTAGAATAATTATGAAATTAAGAGCTAATAAAATGGTGACTCTGTTGGGAACTATGTGAAGCAATTTGTTGTTAAAAATATTGGAATCTCTAGTATAATCTATGCATTTTTAGTAATGTATGATAGACAAACCTTGAGAATATAAAAAATAGATTCAATATAGTAGGAAGAATTTGCTACAGTATCAAGGTTGTGATGTGTTTTCCAATTCTTTGCTAAAGATTCATGTCTCCCGCTGATTACCTTATTCAGGACAGTAGCATTTCAAAGGTTGAATGAAAATTGTGTTCTACAACCATAGGAATTTTATCACTAATCAGTTCAGCCAGATAATATTTTGAAGTGTTGGTGCAAAAATTAGAGTCAAGAATGATAAGATATGTTGTTTCCTCTTTCCCGAGTTTATAAATCTCCAAGAGTGGTTTGACGATCTACAAGTTTTCCTATAAGTTGAAGGTCTAGTTCAGATTTGTCAAATGAATGTTTCAAATCTTTCTCACAAGTGTGAGTGGCAGCTCTAAAATATCTGTACCAGTTGCAAATTATTGTATGTAAAATATTTTAAAGGATTTTCAGCTTGTTTAGGTAGATCTAAAGCTTTTTCTAGTAGTTCTTGGAAAAGAGAAGTTATAAGTTCTTGATTTGCAAATTTAAATGTTGTATGTATCTACTATTTTATGGAATTAAAATGTTAGAAAAAAAATCACAGCAGTGATTTATTTGTCCTCTTCAAGTAGGTGGTAGCTCTACATGGTTTTTATGAATGGTGTGAAGAATTTCATGTTTACACCTATGCTAAATCAGTACAATGAGTTGTAGAATCAAAATTTGAAGGTATCTTACTTTTCATGAGTTTTCTTTCATGAAAGTTTAGTGAAAAGAATGGTTTCCTCTATTCAATAATTTTAGTACTAAGGAAAGAGGTAGATAGAAGTTTAGTTTCAAAATGGAGCTAGATCTTAGATCTGAAAATGGTTGTTTACCAAGTCATGAAAGTGTGCTTGAAGATATTGTAAATTTAAAAAAGAACTTCGTAATAATATTATCAGCTTCATAAGGAATATGGTAAGAAGTATTCAAGGTCTACGAGATGATCAATATTATATGAAGTTTAAATCAATAGTCATGGAGCTATATTTTTCTTTAAGACCTAAGGAAACTTCATTACCTATTGTTTTCCTAGAAGTCTTTGTGCCTAATTTAGTTGATTGGCTAGCAAATTTGAGATTACAAAAGCTTTTGAAAATTGAAGAATACATGAAGAAGATGGAAAGTGATTTTTATAATAGTGAATGCTATGTTGAATCTTCTAATGATGAATGTGAATGTGTTGAAATTCAAGTTGAGTGTGATGAATTTGTAGATAATGCTAGTTTTTCTTTTGATTGTGAAGAGAAAGATTCAATTTTTAGTGAATCAAATGATTGCAGTCACCTTGAGGAAGATATATACATAACTAATAATGAATCATGTAATGGTATGTGTGAGAGTAAAGAAAATTCTAGCAGCATTAGTGATAACTCTTCTTGTGATGAAAATGATTATAGTGATGTACCTAGTGAAGAGGTTTTTTGCAGTGAAGAGGAAACAAGTTGTGATAAGGATTCTAATTTTTCATATTGCTCTACTAATGTTACTATTGTTATAAGTATTTCAAATTAGCTAGATTATGATCATAGCCAAGGAGAACAAACTTGTGATGAAGTCTTGTTGAATGTTGATGATATTTTAGAACTATTGGCTCATGATTGTGAAAGCCATACAAATGTTTCTAAGGATGCTCTAGTTTTCCCTTGTAATGTTTTTTTTCAAGATGAAGTCCTTTCCTCAAAGTTTGATGTCAAAAGTAATACAAAATTAGAATACATGTGTCAAATTTTGGAGCTATATATGAAAATAGTTCAAAGGTCAATACACATGACAACTTATCTGATGTAGAGAATACTACTAGGGGGAGATTTAGTGCTAATTCAAATTCCTCTCATGTTGGTGATGTTGCAATAAATTTTGATTATTTATATGATGAAAAGGAAAATGCTAGAAGTCATGATTATGATCTTGAGTTTCCCTTTTATGCTGATGAGTCTAGTGTTGATGAGTTTGATAGATTTGAAGTTTATTCCACTAATTTTTAGGAAAGAGACAATGACAATAATCAGCAGGTTGTTTGTGAACACTTTTATGATAAGTTTTGTAGCTTGGTAACTAATTCATTTTTTTAAATTGTGAAGGTGTTTCAAAACATGTTAAATTTGATCAGATGTCAAACCAGATTTCAAATGAGGAGAAGTCAAATTTCATGTACCCTTCATCTCTGGTTACACAAGGTGAGTTTCAAATCCATGACATATGTGACTTCTTGAATCAAGAAGAGTATGGGTCCTTTGTATTTTTAAATGGATAGCATGCATAATTCATTTAGTGTAAATGAGTTTCAATTAGATTTTTAAACCTAAGAGCATGTTGATCTATACTTTCATAATAAGAAAGTTATAGGGAATGATTCTAGTTTTTACATGCATTATGAAAGTGAAGATGTAGAATTGGTTTTACCAAATAAGCTAATTCAAAATGTTGATTCAATTGTTGAAACTAATAGAAGTGATATTCTTAGCTTACCTCATGAAAATCCCTATGAAAATTAGGTCTATGATAGAGGTAATAAGTTTTGTTGAAGTTTTGTGGCCCAGGGCCATCATTTGTATAGCTTAGGAGTAGTTTTCTAGTTTTTAATAAAGTTGTTTGAGAAAAAAATTTGGAGTGGTCTTCTTCTTTTAAAGATTTGAATCCTTATCGTGCTCACAAGGGACATGCATCCCTAGACAAAGCCACTATTAGGACTCAAAATTGAAACTCTGATTTTGAGTACCATTCTGAAAACCAAGTCAAATTAAGCCCCTATAAGCACTTTTCATGCATGTGTACCTAGCTGTCATTTTGATGCCTAATAATTGTTTCATATTTTTTTCATCTTTCTAACACCTTGCATTCAGTATATTCATGCTTTCCATAATGATAATTTGTCATCCCAAGTCATTCCATGAAGTATCATTTTGAGCATTGCTTAAATCTGCATTTTTGCTTAAGTGTCAAATAATGACAGGAAGCCTAGTTTGCAATTGAATATCTTGCATCTGATTGACTTTCATGATTCACAACTTTGGGAATGTTTATTATGCATATCAGAGAACCTATGTTTCAGATTTAAATTTATTTTAATATGTTTTGACTAGGTTTTGAATCCCTCAAAGTTGGTTTTTTATTGTTGCCATGTTGATGTATATTGTTCATAATTTTGGGAAGACCTATTTGACTAGTTGTAACTTTGATCCAATGACTGAAATGAAAAGATTCTTTTTTTATTTCATTCTAGGGGTTAGAGACATGCTATGTTCTAGATGAGACCAAATTAATTGTACCACTATGTTCTACTCTGAAAATACATTAAGTGTGCTAATTTTCAAGTCTTGAAAAATCTTTCTACACACTTTTCTAGGTCCATTCCATTTGTAAAAATCATTGTTTTGCTAGTGTTCCCAGTTCTGCAATTCTGAGAACTCAACTTTGAACATTTTCCAAATTCACCTAATTATTTTTCATAAGCCCAAATCTCAAACTTGTACTCTCCATGTGATATTAAACTAATTCTCTAGTTTTCATGCATCCAATTGATCATTTGACCTATTTTCAAAGTCACATGCTTGTTTGCAGGCAATTTCAAGTGAGCAACTTTGATAGTCAATATCTTTTAACCTAGATGTCATCATGAGGTGAAATCTGAAAATTTAAAAGAATCTAAACCAAAGAATAGATATGTTAGATCTCAAGGCTCATTGTTTGATTCAATAAATTTTTAAAACCAGTTTTAGAGACTTCTTGGCAAAAGATCATAATTTGTAAGAAGGGGTAAAATGAATTTCAAAGTGATCAAATAGTGATTAGTTTTGAATCTAATAAAAAAAATTGAGTTAGATGGATCAAATGGGAAGTCACTTATTTGAAAATGAAATTTTTATAGCTAAACCCACTTTGGGTCCTGACTAATATCATTAGATTGTTGAGATGTTGATTGTAGAGTAGAGGATGTTTAAGAAATGCTATAATATTCTTAATTACCACATCATCTTAGTATGGGTGAAAAATATTGTAACTCCAATGGGTGAAAAGATCATACATGTAATGGAAAATAAAAGAGGAAATGGAATAAATTCAAGAAGGTTTGCAGTTCACATTTGTTGTGGTTCACTTCAACATTGATTTTTCCTATATACTACCTTTTAAAATTTTCCCCTAGGATAATATTTTGTTTTGATATTTGCACTAGTGGGATAGAGCCTAGATTAAAAAGAAACCATATATCATTACATACTAAATTTGACCAATAGTGTTAGGCTTTTGAAATGAGCAGAGGCCTATTATGTTTTGGGCAAAGTAATAAAATAGACACAAAATAGCAATCCACCCATTTAAGGCTAATTAAAGTGAGAATAGACCCAAACCACAAGTTGGAAAGCCTAATAGATTGCAAGAGCATCATGTTGGAGGAAAGGGTTGAATCAAGTTATAAGAGCCTATTGTCATGAAGACGCACAAACTAAAACCCAACATGGAGGTGGTCATGCCAATGATGCATTGCTATTGATGTGAACTTCCAATATGGAAACCAAGAAAACAAAGGGACAATGGATTGTTAAATTATTTTGATGACCATTTTCTTATTAGTATGATTTAATGAGCACATGTGTAGAGAAATCCAAGCAAGAATCAAGGATTGCCAATCAAGACTTTCTATAGACAAAAGGGAGTGAGTAGACAAGAAAAATGTGGAAGTCTAAGGATAAGCAAGGCTAAGGAAGTGATAGTAATATCTCTTACAATGTGCATACTTGTGAAGAATGATATTTGGAAAGATCCTCATGTCATCAATAACTTGTACATTAGGAATTGGAACATATAAAATAGTGATATCTTCAATTGGTGGATAGACTCAAGACCATAAAACCTAATATATAGACACATAGGTTAATTATCTTTTTGTAATTAACATACTCTTGAGTAAGAGGTTGTTTAATTATTTCCATAGGGAGGTTTAATTGAGTTTGAGAGGCTCTCATTTTATGAATCACTTTGTCATACTCCATGGTCACCTCTTCTGCCATTACAAATGTCTCGTCATTTGAGGGTATTAGAGAAGCATAAATGATGGCATTACAAGATGAAAAAAAAATTTCTATTTCAAATAGCTAGAATTTTAATCAATCTTAACTAATCTAGTTTTGGAAAATTCCACCAATGCTATAAGAAAATCTAGTTTGTAGAATGGTTCTAGAGTGGAGACATTGATGCCTAAATTTGTAAAGTCGGTATTAAGATGGGTTGGAGTTGGAGTGGTTTTGTTTTAATAAAAAGGAAAAAACTTGTGTTAAGGGCCAAAGGTAGAGTGATTATTCCCAAGGAAATTATATGTGAATATCTTCAAGTATTGGAGCAAACTGTTGATTCAATCATCCTCTAAAATGGCAAGAACCCCATCAAGAGTTGACTCTTGCAGTCCTTCCATGGCATGAGGGTAAAGTCATCTATTCATTTTATATGAGAACTGGAACTACATCTAGAATTAATAGAGGAGACATAAGGGCCATACACAATTTTCCAAAGCCATCCAAACCATTTTAGAGTACACTTTCATAGTTGACATGATGGAAAAGTGCAGAGAGTTTTTAAGATTGGGAATTCAAGGCTCATTGCTTCCATAGAAGGCGTAAGCAAAAAAGAGGGATGCAAGGGTTTTGTCCCACATTCACCATGTGAGGGTACTTTTATATATTTTAATATTGAGTGGTAAACCTTCTAAGTGTCAAAGACTTGAAGTCTTTTGGTGAGAGGAGAAGTTGTGTTCATGGCACCCATGGCTATTTGGAGCATAGCTAAAAAAAATTGACCTAACACATAGGCCGAGAAGATGAAGTGGTTTAGCAACTAACTAGAGACTAACACAGGGCATCAATGATGAATGGCAAGGTGATATGTGGCACATTTTTTGACCTAGCATGGATCTCAAGGTATGATGACGTGGTGAGGAAGACACATGGTGCAATGTCACATTCTCACAAAATATGTGGTAGGTGGTGACTTAGCATTCGAGAATGCGACAGGGTGACATGTGGCAGGGTGCTAAGGTGGCATTGGTGATGTGGCATGTAGTTTGAGGTAGGTGAGTTGGAAGACATGGAAATGTGTTATGTTGTCACATTATCATGATGATCTGGCAAATTTTTTACTATGTATGTGACAATGCAACAATGTAACATGTGGCAAAGGTGGCGACATGGTAGTTCACAGATGGACACACCAAATCGCACCACATGGCAAAAATTGATAGTTGTCGCAAAATCACAAAATAAAGATTCTCACATGTTAAGGAATGCAAAAATGTGAGGATAAATTAGGTGATGACATGGGGCATCATGTTTGAGGTAGGAAAATAGTTGATGGGCTATTTAGGAGGTGCCACGTAGCACCTACATGGCAAAGGGGTCTAGTTTGTGATGATGTGGTGACTAATAGGTGACAAGGCAATATGGACCAATGAGAAGGTGACACATGGTGGTGATGTGTCAAAGTCTTGAAAGGTGCACTGATATGTAAGGATGATAGTGCAAAAATGGACTAATCAATGACAACCATGTGTTAGGCAGGTTCAGACCAAGTTGATCCAGATTCAAAGAAAGAGAGAAAAATAAAAAGTTCAAAAAATTATTTGTTTATTACTTTCCTCTTCTAAAGGTACGTACATTTTTAATTGAAATAGGTTATATTTTAAAGTCTTAATCATGGGTTAAAATTTAAATATTTACAAGAAATTGAATGGAAGAAGAATAAATTTGCAACCTAGAGTTTCAAATGGTTGTCTAGGGAATTTTTCTTAAGAAAGTATAGGCTATTATATATAGACAGAAAGATCTTGGAGCCTAGTTTCCAAAAGTTTTATTTGTTTTTGTACAAGTATCAGTGGGTAAAATTTATACTTGGTTTTTTCCATGGTTCTCCTTATGTGACTCCATTCTGGTATAGGCAATTCATTTTAAATTTTTGATAAACTGGTGAAATGGGTAGGCATCAAATTTGGAGGCCTTAGCAGAGATGTTGGTTTACCTCCAAATTTTTTCAATGTGGATTTTGGAAACTTTTGGCATTAAATTTGATAGTTTATCAACAAGGGCCTTTTCTCATCATTCTGAGAGATATATTGCAACTTTGTTGAAAATAATGATGAGATCTGATTTATTTTTTAGTTCTAGAGAGATGAAAGATGTTAGGCAACAATGTTAGATGAAGATTCAAGTGGACAAGTATTGATTCCAGATTAGATTTGGGATTCCTTCCTTATCTATATCCTTCTTTCTTCTCTCATTGTACAGTGTTGATTCCAATTTATTGAGGAGAGTTCTAGTTGTGATTCCACCATTCTTCAACATTTTCTCTTGTATGAACAAAAGTAATAAAGATAGAGTATAGTTCTGGTATATTTTTTTGTTTTATGATTCTTTCATGCATCTTAAATGTACTTGTTTCAAAGGAATGAATGCAAAGAATAGAAAATTACTTAGTGTCATTCTAATTCGTGTCTCCTTTCTCTATTGTTTACAATATTTTGTGGTTAATGGACAAAGAACATAGATCTAGTTGCATCTCATTTTGGGTTATATGTCTTGATGTGATTTTTCTTCGATTCAAAGAGTCATGTAAATGCTTGACACATTTTGAAAAGGTTGTGAGTTTCATGAGAAGGATGTCTAATAAGTATAAGGTTTTGTATGAACATTGATGTTTGATTCACAAAGTGATAGGATAGATCTGATATCTTGATGTATGAGATACGTCATTGATACCCTAGATGTGTGTTGTGATTTAGAGAATACCCAATGGATAGAGAACTTATCATCTACAAGATCAATTTAATTTTTTGTTGCATGTGGGGTTTTGTTGATTCAAATTTAAATAATCAATCATCCATTTCCCTTTCTATTTAGGATCTAAAAGGATACCCTTACTCATCTTATGGATTTCATAGGTTTTTTTATTTTCTACTGCATACCTTTGTTATTTCATGAGTATAGGAGAAATAAGGGTTTGATCTACTTTGTATAGATCCATATATATGCTTTGAACTAGTACTAGATGAACGAATCTAAAGCTCTACTTGCCTAGGTTTTGCAAAGCCTGAAGTAGAAGGAGTTCAACCTTATAGTTGGCTTGGGTTCCTGACAAATTATGTCAGTCATAGGAGATAGTTTCCCTTAGATGTAATCTCATCTTTTCTACCTAGTAGTTAAAATCACTATTAAATTGGGGGCCAACAACTGGTAACAACTATAACATAATTTTCTATTTGTATAGGTTTTATTAATTGTCACTTGCCTTTACGAGCACTTATCTAACTTATGTCTGATTTTACCACAACAAAGACAAGTAGGTTTTTTTGATGACATGCCACTTTTTTCTTTCATTTTATTCTTTATGGTCCTTGAGTCATTATTCTTTGAGTGTTCTCCTCTCTTAGATGTATGGATTCCTTAAAATCCTTGATTGGTTGAGTTAACTACTTCTCCTTGAGTGTCTAATGCATTTTCCTCATTCAAGTTGTTCTCCCTTGTCCTAGAAATTTTGTCACACTCTTCTTTCACTACTCCCATTTCACACGTCATTTGTCAAATTTGATCCTCCATTTTTTTGGCTTATTGAGTTAGAATACTTAGTTGTTCATTATTTTCATGATCGTACTCCTGTAGCATGGTATTTTCTTGATCTACATACCTACACTCTTTGATCATGAGAGCTATTTCTTTTTCTTTTTCTTTTACCATAACTTCTTCTTGTTGTCTATCTTCCTATGCTAGTTTTAGTTTTTTGTGGGATTCTTCTCTAGCTTGGATGACACTTCCTTTCTCGTCCATAGTTGTTCTTAATATAAATATAGAGTGTTCTTGTCCTTTTTTAAGGATGTTGATTATTTTCTTTAGCTTGTCATTCTTGGCCATGAGTTCTAATATGACTTCTTTTGACTCTTTAGAGAAACTCTTTTCATCAAGCTTCTCAATTAATTCTTCACTTTGTCCTAGCTTTTGTGTCATCTTCTTTTTCTTTGCTAAGGATTCTCTTGGTCTATCTTTTAACTCTTCAATAGTCCAAATCTTCTTTGAGCTATCTCCTAAGTTATGTCATTTGATCTTCTCTGAAGTCATTAGACTAGTCACTATCAAGGTTTGGGCTCTAAGACAAATTATTTGTCCCTTGACATGTACTTAGAGGGGGATTGAATTAGCATCTTTTATTTTCTTTCTTATGCTAGTTAGACTAGTGAACCTTTTCACACACTTAGTTACTGCTTCTTTAACTATTAAAATAATAGTGAATACTAAGTAGTAAAACCATACAATATCTCACATAGAAGCATACATCAATAACACATATGTCTATACGTGGAAACCCTCAATGTGAGGATGAGATCCATGGTGGGAATAATATAACCACTAACCTTTCCTTGTAAGTAAAAGGGGGCTTGGATGAGAACTTATATATGTTCTTTCTGAGAATGCACCCTTTTAGGAATGACAGTAACCTATTAGGATTACAATTAGTCTATTAAGACTACCTCATTAGAGTATTTTGATCCCTTTCTAAGAGACACTTTGTTAGAGGTTTTAGATGACTTATTAAAATTATGCCCTATTAAAGGCTTACAATAGATAAAATGGTTAGAAAGAGAACTATAGTATTAGATCTAAGTGTTTCGCACACTTTTCTAAGAGATCCTCTTCTTTGGATCCTTGAAGATGCTTTGGTCTTTTACTAATGTTTTGGCTTGAGTCTGGCTTCTCCTACACTCTACCTCTCATGTACTCTACACTTGCTTGCTTATTTATCTTTATCCACAACTGACTACCTTATGGATTCTCTTGTTTACATAGCTACATCAATAGTAGAACTCTTGGCTCTTTCACACTCTCTTTATTTTCTTACCAGATCTCTTATTTTTCAGACACCATTTTGTGTTATATTTCTCCTTATAAATCATAACCCCTTATTATGAATAAAAATCCCAATAGTTATCCCACTCAAAATAAATCCATAGAGCATAATCACAATAAAACCATGACTTTCTTTTCCTATATGCCTATTCTTATAGGTTGGTCGATTATCTGCACACCTACAGCTAGACCTGTGAGTGTACAAACTTTAGTTGCATTTTGTCACACAACTTAGATACATGCCTTATCATGTTCACACCTTCTCATGTATTGTCACATCAATGATGATTGGATCATATTTGTTCCCTGCTTTCTCGCTTCTTATTCATTTTAATATCTTGACTAGTAAGCCAGACTACTTGTAGTTGCACTTGCAACATTTTACAACTTCTTGTTAACTGGTTACCAATTAATGACAACACATTATTCTAACTCATTATTTGAGTTCATTACTTCATCATTTTCTTGGTTGATATAGCTTAGTGCAACACATCATTCCCCTATTGTTTACTAATCCTTACAATAGTAAATCCCACTGAGGATGGACCCTAATAGGTTCCTTATACTAAATCCCCTAATAAGGTGACACACAAAATTATGTTTTGAAGTCTTTTGACAAATTTTCTCCTAACCTAGCAAGACTCTAATAGATCTCATCTAAATCCCTTAACATGGCACTTAATAGTGTCATTGTAATCTTTAAATAGAGATAGTCTCCTTACTAAGTGTACTTCAAGAGAGTGCAATATTTGTGAGGATTTACTCACACACCATTGTTTTTACCATAGCTAGAATTCCACAAGATAAATATTTTTTTATGTGTATCTATGCTCATTTTTATTATTATTTTATTAATCTTGATTGGAGTTAAGTTGTAGCTAGCATAAACCTATATAGTGGTGTGAAGTGTGATAAAAGTAGAAATGTTAAAACTACTAGGGTATACTGATTCACTCCCCCTCTTTGTACCCCAACCTATGATTGGACCAACACATTTATTTTCATTCGTACTTCCAAATAATTTTTAGTTAAGCTTGGTATCCTATGGAATTCTTCTATGCAATTTATGGATAAGTGCACAAAGTTTCACTACCAAAGAGATGCCACTTTCATCTTTTATCCAATCCAATGCATTGTGTGATCATAGTATAGGGAAAGTGCATAATGGGTTGGATAAATCAAGCCAAAGGCTCAAAGATCATAGTGTGATTTCCCTATAGTGCATGCACATTATAGGGTAAGTGCACCAATATGGTGGATGAAACTAAGGGTATAAGTGGACACTTATTTTAATAATTAGGTAAACCTAGACTTGGATGAGATGTTTGAGGGTCATCCACTCTAAATAACAAGATATATAAAAAATATAAATTTTAGTACTCTAAATCTACATTCTAAACTACTAGAGGTTTTACAAAATGGATAATATTAGGTGAGTCAAACCCTATGCACATGAAAAATAGTTCCTAATTTTTTAAGAAAATTTACAATAGTTATTTTTGTGTGCAGCACAAAAGACATAGTCACATTCCATATTTTTGAAAATCCCTTTAGTAGGATAAGAGTTAAGAGTTAGATCTAGAAGTTATGTATTTTTTGTAATTTTATGATGAGCATTTTTTTTATGAATTATTGGAGTGACTACATCCTAAAATTTTGGTACTTGATAAGTAGGAGGTATTTTTCCATAGCAAGTCAAATTGTGATATCAAAATTTGACTTGCTATGGAAAAATTACCTCCTACTTATCAGCTGATGAGCTTAAGGGGATTTCTAATGAATGGTTAATGAGGCACAAAACTTGGTGAAGGTATTGAAAATGGGGTTGCAAGAAGAGTAGTTTTAACCATGGAGGAAACTTTGTAGTTAAGTGCGCTCGAGATGGAGTAGTACTGGGATGGGTGACCTCTCAGGAAGTCCCAGTGCTTCACCTTTGTGAGAATCACCTAGATCCAATGAGTGATAAGTATTCAATTTATTCTCATGAGATATGGATTCTTGTATGAATTACTACTCATGATACATGGGCCAATGAGTTTGACTCAAAAACTACATAGTTAAACCCTAATAGCAATACCACAATTTTGGTACTTATTTGTGTGTTCGAAATAACTTGCATCAAAATTTTCAAAAATGGAAAAAAAATTTAAATGTATAGTGATGAACCCTCAAAATTTCTTGCTAAGATATTTGGTAAGATTTTCTAAATTTTCTCTAGAATGAAGAAATCATACTTTTTTGCTATATTGCAAAAGGAGAAGTAGATGCTTATGAAACATTGAAATTTTTCTATATTGCAGAGATAAAAGAAACACATTATGAAATTGTGATTTTTCACTAAATCATAGATAGTAACTTTGAAGGGTGTGAGAATGCAATTTTTTATTGTTTTGGGAGAAGTGACAAAAGGGACTTGTGATACTATGAAATAAAATAAATCGCCACAAACCTTCAAAAGTACAAACATTTAAGAAGAGAATGTTTGAGTTGACAACTCAAGGATTCTAATTAATTTGATACTTGTATGAGATGTCTAAGCTTATTCACAGGAATTAAATGAGAATTAGAAGATTTAGATCTTCAAAGGAGTGAAATTCATTTTATGTGGTGTGGCATTCGAAACTAGGAAGTATGGAAGGCAAGAAACATAGCATGGAGAAGGACTACATATCAGCAAGTTAATTCTGTTCACCCTGGTTATAGCTTCTTTTCATGAATTCACAATGTCTATTAGTTAGATAACTGGGAGGGAGGTGAATTATTATAACTAGTTATCATATAGGCCTGAAAGATACTTTTCACCAACTCAAACACTTTACACTTACAGATTATTAACTCAGTAATCAGATCTAACATCAAAATATATACTTTGCAATAAATTGTCAACTTAATATATTGAGTAATAGAGTTATCTTCTAGCTTATACTGAGTTGCCATAGTAAACAATAAACATGAAATAAACTTGCAACATCATAAGCATCCACACAATTTGACACAAGTATTTAACATGGAAACCTTGTAAAGGGAAAAACCACCTGGGAACTACCAAACCAAAATTTTCACCCTTACAAAGTGAGCTCTATTAGGATCTAACCTCTTTAAAGGTTAGACATGTACATTATTAATGTGACCTTGTTAGAGGATTTTCACCAAAGATCATCTAGACCTTGTCCATTCTTTGAAACTTCTAAAGCATGGTCTTCTCTAAAGGACTTACAAAGAATTCAACAAAATATCACCCTATAGGTGTTGGAAATATAAATGGAGTAACTGAGGGTGGGGGGTGGCGTGGTGAATCAGTTACCGCAAAAGAAAATCCATAGATCCCTTAGATGTCTTATAAAACTAGTTACAATTGTCACTCGGTAGCCACACAAAAAAATGTTGTAACTCGATAGATGTACTGTGTATTAACTTATTATTGATTTTTAAGAATTCACAAAGATTTCACATGCATGCACAAAAGAAATAACATCAACACAAGAGACACCAAATTTAACATGGAAACCCAATATGGGAAAAACCACCAAGTAACTAGTTACCAATTTTCACTCTTCTGAAGTGAGCCCTATTAGGAGCCAATCCTTTAAAGGTTACAAAACACACTATTAGGTGTGACCTTGTTAGAGGATTTAATCACCCTGCTAGGAGTGGCCTTGCTAGAGGACTTTAGAAAAATTCAATGGAACTATCCACCTTGTTAGAGGATTTTAAAAATGGTTGTTAAACTAACTCTGTTAAGAGATTTAGGAATTATTGCTACAATGGTGAGATAGTAACAATAAGTGACCTGAATGAGATGCAACGAAACTTGTTTTTATAGATCTATGTTCTACTTCACTAGATCCTCTCTAATTGAACACAAATTTGCTGCTTCTCGAGGATATCTGATCCTTCTTCAAAATTTGCTCACAATTCCTTCTTCACAATCAAATCACTTGCATGCTCCCTAATCCATCCATACTATTGAATTCACAACTTGACCTTTTATTTATACATTACAAATTATCTAGTTGGCTCATTTACAAGTCACATTTACCAATAAACATTACCTCAGTCAACTACAAACATTACATGAAACAATTAAACTTTATTTCCCAAAACAATGAAATCCTTCATTGGTTGATCCTGCTTGGTAAACACTACTCTAGAAATGATTTCTAGTGTTAACCAAGTGAAGCTTGGTAAACATTGCAAGCTATACAAAATCCTTTGGAGATTGAGTGAACTTGATAGACACTAACTCTCCTTTGTTGAGCTTGTGAGCTTGGAAGAAACTAATTTCTATCACAGAATCCTTTGACACCTGAGTGAGCTTGGTAGAAACTATAATTCACTTGGCTAACCATCTAAGCTCAGTAGACTCTATCTTTTGTTTTTCTGACCTTCTAAGCTTGGTAGACTCTATCTTTTTCTTTGCTGACCTTCTAAGCTTAGTAGACTCTATCTAATAACTAATATGACATTTGTGTAACATCAAAGACAACACACAATTGAACAATTGTATCCAACAATCTCCCTCTTTGGCATTGATGGCAACACAACATGTCATAGTAGAATGAAATTTGAGAAAAATTCTTTTTCTAATAGAATATTTCTCCCTCTTAGATTTTATGCCACAAACTTCTCTAATACAACAATCTCCCTTTGTGAAGGAATTACATATCTTCTTTTCAAACAGGAAACTCTCCATAATCAAATTCAAATTTCAAAAAGATATGACAATATACTCTCCCTCTTTGACAACACATGCCAAAGACAACACAAACCAAATGAATAGTAATGTACCTTATGTACTGATTCATATGCAATATTCTCATGACTATATTACATCAACTGAAAGATCTTCAATTTGGTACCTATTGATGCATCACTAAAACTTCAATTTAGTGAACTTTAGATAGGGGAATGACCCCTAACTTACCTCTTAGATACAACAATGCATCCTTAGGTAAAGGCTTGGTGAATATGTGAGTAATTTTTTCTTTTGTATGGACATATTCTAATCTGGTCTCCTTGTCCTACACCAATTCTCTAACAAAGTGATACTTTATTGCAATGTGCTTGGTTTTTGAATGCATCACTGGATTTTTAGATATGTTGATTCCACTTGTATTGTCACAAAACATAACCATAGGTTCTTTGATTTCCTCCTTCATGCCTTCCAATAATTGTTTGAACCAAACAATATTAGAACAGTTTACTGCTACTGCAACATACTCTACTTCAGCTATAGATTGGGATGTACAATTTTGGTTTTTTCTTGTCCAAGAAACCAACCTCTTTCCAAGAAAGAATGCTCCTCTACTTGTACTCTTTCTGTCATCAATGTTTCCTACCCAATCTACATCAGTAAATACTTTCAAATCTAGATTACCTCAAAATTTGTATCATAATCCATAATCTTCAGTGTCTTTCAAGTATCACATGATCCTTTTGATTATCATCATGTGATTTTTGGTTTTTTTTAAAATCTTGCTACAATACCAACTACAAGAGCAATTTCTAGCCTTGTATGAACTACATATTGCAACTTTCTAATCATTGATCTATATAATGTTTGATCTACCTCCTTTGATTCATCATCCTTGGTAAGTTTCAATCCAATACACATAGGAGTTCCAACTGGTTACAAACTTCCATTCCAAACTTTTTGAGTATTTCCCTGATGTATTTAGACTGAGTGATGTAGATACCATTTTTACTTTCCTGAGTTTGAAGAGCAACAAAGAATTTTATCTCACCAAAAATTGACATCTCAAATTCCTTGTTCATTTTCTCTAAAAATTCTTTGCATAGATCATCATTTCTTATAAACAAAGTGTCATCCACAAATATTTCTGCCAAAAAAATTTTGTTGTCTGGTCCTTCCTTGATATACAAGCTACTATTATCATTAATTCTCTAAAAATCAATCTTAATAAGATAGTTATGCAATCTTTCATACCATGCTCTAGGGGCTTGTTTCAGACCATACTATGCTTTGTGTAATTTGCAGACCATGTCCTTCTTGTCTGGATCAACAAAACCTTCAAGTTGCTCAATGTAAACTTCTTCATCTAGTATACCACTGAGAAATGTTGATTTGACATCCATCTAATAAACCTTAAATACTTTGTATTTATCATAAGAAAGTAAGGTCATGACACCTTCCAATCTTGCAATAAGAACAAAAGTCTCTCCATAATCTATTCCTTCTTCTTGAGAGTATCTTGTACATACTAGTCTGACTTTGTTCCTTGACACCTTACCATCTTCACTCAACTTATTTTTGAATACCCACTTAGCTCCAATCACATTTTTATCTTTAGTCCTGGGTACAAGAGTCTATGTTTTTTTCTTCTCTATTTTCTCTATCTCTTCATTCATAGCCTCAATCCAAATTTCATTTTCTAATGCATCTTTGACATTTCTAGGTTCAAAATTAGAAAGTAGACAAGTACCTTTTAACTTACTTCTTGTCATAATACCTTCATATTTGTCTCCAATGATCTGATATGGTGCATGATGTCTCCTGGCATACTTTGCTAATACAAGTTACTTGCCTTTTGAATGAATTGCTTTGTCATCCTCTTGTACTTCAACTTTAGGTTCTAGTTGTTCTAGCTCAAGTCCTTTAGACTTAGTAGGCATTGGTTGGATAGCATATGAATGTGACTCGGGTTCCTATAGCTCGGTTTAAACTTCTTGCAACTCAGTTACTAAAGACTCAGGAGTAGAAGATTCCTGATTGACAAATGTATCTAGCACTGTATCAGGTTCAATGAAAATAAATTTCTTGTAGTCTTCTAGTTCCTTTTTTCTTTCTTCTTTAGTCCTTTTTGCAAACTCATCAACTTTCACATGTGCACTTTCTATCACTTTATGTGTAGACATATTCAAACATCTATATGCTTTACTCTTGCAAGAATATCCCAAAAATATGCCTTCATCACCCTTCACATCAAATTTACCTTTTCTAATTTTTTTAAAATATAACATTTGCTTCCAAATAAATTTAGGTAACTTACATTGGGTTTATAGCCATACCATAACTCATAAGGAGTTTTGAACGAGTCTTTCTTTAGCTGAACTCAATTCAAGGTATGAACTACAATGTTGATAGCTTCCTTCCAGTA
The DNA here is from genome assembly GCA_028749045.1 of Cupressus sempervirens. NCBI lineage: Eukaryota > Viridiplantae > Streptophyta > Pinopsida > Cupressales > Cupressaceae > Cupressus > Cupressus sempervirens. The sequence goes on from CM053792.1 coordinate 831,187,995, forward strand.
TTTGATAGCAATGTTCTTTTCAATCATTAAAGTCGTTGCATAGTCTATGATAGATATGTTCCTCCTTTCAACTATTCCATTTTGCTTGGGAGTTCTAGATGTTGATACCTTTCTTTTGATTCCCCTTTCAATGCAAAATTTATTGAACTCATGGGAGATGAATTCACCACCTTTGTCTGACCTCAAGCATTTCAGTCTTTTGCCTATTTTCTTTTCTACTCTGGTCAAATACCACTTGAACTTTTCAAATTCTTCTAATTTCTCTCTCAAATACATGATAGTCATCATTCTTGAGTAATCATCAACAAAAAGAATGAAGAAATTTTCTCCAGTATAGCTCTCAATTCCAATAGGTCCACATTAATTAGTATGTGCAATTTCTAAAACTTCTTCAGAGTGATAGCTCTTACTTTTAAAGCTAGTCTTTCCCATCTTACCAATCTGACAATTCTTGCATAGACCAACCTCAAGTTTCTTTATACTATGAATGCCTCTAACTTTTCTAAATTTGCTTATCTTTACCAGGTTATCAAAGTTCCCATGACATAACCTTCTATACCACAACCAACTTTCTTCAACTTGAGCAATAAAGTATGAACATTCACCAAGTTCAAGATAGAACAAGTTACCTTTTGTCTATATGCCTAATCCAATCAGCTTTCCTTTATCATCCAGCAGTCTTGTCTTACCATGTATGAATTCCACTTTGAATCCATTATTGAGTAGTTGTGCCACACTAAATAGATTTTTTTGTATTCCTTCAAACCAGTATGCATTATCACATACAAGTTCTTTGGTTAGTGAGATTCTTCCTCTTCATTTTATGCAACAAGGTTCATTATTACCAAATCTCACACCACCACCATCATAGTCTTCAAAATGTTCAAACTTTGTTTTTTCACTAGTCATATGATGAGAACAACCACTGTCTATGATCCATGTATCATTTTTTCTCACATGAGAGATAAGTGACATTTCCTCATCATTATCAAATTCATCTTTCATAGCAATGTAAAAAATTTCATTTTCACCATCATTAGAATCATTAGAATCCTTAGCTAGGAAACATGTTTTCTTAGCTTTTTCCTTGAATGATTTGAAGTCTTTCTTTCCATTACACTTGTGACCTTTCTTTTCATCCTTATTTTTCTTATTTGGGCACCTAGCAGCAATATGACCAATTTCCTCACATGTAAAATAGATTAGAGGAACCTTACCTTAGTATTTTCCTCTACTCTAGAATATTTCCTTGCAAGCAAGGCTTCAACTACCTCAAGATAATTGTCAAAACTCTATTCTGATTCTTCTTCACTTTCTCACTGAGAATCCTTTTATCTTCTTACCTTTTTCTTTGAGTGAAAGCTTGGCTTCAAATGTTGATTCAATGTTCTTAGAAGCTAGAACATAGTTATCATAGTTATCTAGCTCAAATGCAGTCAATCTTCCTACTATGGCTTCCAAATTTATCTTATGATTTGCTTCACATCTTCTTTCTTGAATTGTAAAAACTCTAATTTCATAAATGAGAAGTAATGTTCTAAGAACTTTACTTACAATTGTTTCCTCCTCGATGTCTCCTCTAGAAGCCTTGATTGCACTGATAAGTACTTTAACTCTTTCAACATATTTTGCAATGTTTTCATCCTCTCTCATCCACATCTCATCAAATTTTCCTCTTAAACATTTTTCCTTGGCTCTTCTCACATTATCATCACCTCCATAGATATCTTTCAACTTGTTTCACATTTCAAAGGTAGTTTTGCAATCTTTGACATCGTCAAATTCTTCATAGCTTAGGGTAGATGCAATGTCTATCATCATGGTGTTATGAGTCTTCTTCTCAGCCAAATATTTCAATCCTGTATCTCCAATGGAAGCTAGATGGAGTCTCACAAGACCTTGCATGGCTAAAAAGTTATCCCTATTAAGCCTTGGAATTTCCCTCTTGTAAGACATCCTAATATTTAGATTAGAGCCTTGAAATCCTTCCTGCAAGTACCAAATGCTCTAATACTAATTGTTGGAAATATAAATGGAGTAATTGAGAGGGGAGGTGAATCAGTTACCACAAAAAAAATCCATAGATCATATAGATGTCTTATAAAACTAGTTACTATTGTCACTTGATAGCCATATAGAAAAATGGTGTAACTCAATAGATGTACTGTGTATTAACTTATTATTGATTTTTAAGCATTCACAAAGATTTAACATGCATGCATAAAAGAAATAACATCAACACAAGAGACACCAAATTTAATGTGGAAACCCAATATGGGAAAAACCAACAAGTAACTAGCTATCAATTTTCACTCTTCTGAAGTGAGCCTTGTTAGGAGCCAACCCTATTAAAGGTTACAAAACACACTATTAGGTGTGACCTTTTTTAAAGATTTAATCACCCTACTAGGAGTGGCCTTGCTAGAAGACTTTAGAAAAATTAAATGAAACTATCCATGTTGTTAGAGGATTTACAAAATGGTTGTTAAACCAAATCTATTAAGAGATTTAGGAATTACTGCTACAATGGTGAGAAAGTAATAATAAGTGACCTAAATGAGATGCAACTGAACTTGTTGTTATAAATCTATATTTTGCTTCACTAGATCCTCTATGATCGAATACAACTTTGCTGCTTCTCAAGGATATCTAATCCTTCTTCAAAATTTGCTCACACTTCCTTCTTCATAATCAATTCACTTGCATGCTTGCTCATCCATCCATACTATTGAATTCACAACCTGATCTTTTATTTATATATTACAAATTATCTAGTTGGCTCATTTACAAGTTACATTTACCTAAAAAAATTACATCAGTTGGCTACAAACATTACATGAAACAATTAAACTTTATTTCCCAAAATAATGAAATCCTTCATTCGTCGACCTTGCTTAGTAAACACTACTCCAAAAATGATTTCCAATGTTAACCAAGTGAAGCTTGGTAAACACTGCAAACTCTGCAAAATCCTTTGGAGATCGAGTGAACTCGGTAGACACTAACTTTCCTTTGCTGGCCTTGTGAGCTAGGTAGAAACTAATTTCTATCATAAAATCCTTTGATGCCTGAGTGAGCTCATTGGAAACTGTAATTCACTTTGCTGACCATCTAAGCTTAGTAGACTCTATCTTTTGCTTTGCTAATCTTCTGAGCTCAGTAGACTCTATCTTTTGCTTTTCTGACCTTCTGAGCTTGGTAGACTCTACTTGATAACTAATATGACATTTGTGTAACATCAAAGACAACACACAATTGAACAATTGTATCCAACAATAGGATTTCAAAAGATTCTTAGGTCCACTCAATTAAGAGATTTTTCTACTAAGATGTTTAGAGAGTAATAGTGAAATGAATGGTTAGGTTTTAGTACTACCTTTTTTATTCATATCTGTGTTACTTAATCTCTTTCTAATCCATACACTTCACACATCAACTTAGCACTTTGTTTTCTTGATCTTTTCAATGTATTTTTTCTTGGTTCTCCTTACTTCTTCAACTTCTTCAGCAATAATACAACCGACAAAACCAACATAATCAATAATATCAGCAACAAGAAACATTATGTTCATCCTTTAAATAGAAAACTTTTTTCATTCCTCTAGAATCCTCCAGGGTTTTCCACTTAATCACAATCGTTAGATCTTCATAAAGTTCATATTCATTTAATCTTGATGCTTGGGAAATATATGTCCACCTCAAACTTTGTGCTCCATTGCCAATTGTTAAATTCCCTTCACCTAAACTTCTTTGAATTTATCCATCTATTGATCTTATAAAAAACTTTATTATTATCTTTGAGAGTTCTCAAACAATCTTTATTTTCATCAAATGTTAGCCTTAAATTAAATAGTTTTCCTTTTCATGATTTATTAACATTACATCTTTCTCGGTCAACACTAGACTAAATTAATACTATAATTGCTCAATTGACACTTCACTTACTTTACTTCCTCATTAGGTACTTGGCAAAAATTGTAGTAGCTCAGTTAATATTGTGGTTCTTCATTCAATGACCAAACTTTCATTCTTATACATGATCTTAACACTTAATCAAAACATGTTAAACAATCAAACCAACATTATATTATCAGAGCCTAATTCATTAAAGTTTCATTTGAATACCATACACTTATAAACTCTTACATCATAATATTTTCTTCAAAACTTCTTCACCAATCAAATGATATGGAACTCTACTGAATTAACATAATGTCTAACCAACTATGGATTAACATCAATGACAACATAAAAATTTGATATGGCTTGTTTAAATACATTAATAGCATTATTAGTTAAGGCTAACAAAATTCCCCTTTGGAATTGATGGAAATACCTAAAATATTTTATTTCATTTCATAAAATTACATTACAACACATATTTAGTTCTCTAACTTTATTTAGGTTTTCTTCAATAGGTTCTTCAGCTCCATCTCATTGTTCCTCATCTCAGTCCACTTAGACAATCATTCCCCCTTTGTGTGTACTTCTTTGTTTAGCAGCATCAAAAACTTGTAGGACTCCCCCTAACATGTTCCTCTCCCCCTTATGATATCATCTCCATACATATTCTCTCTCTTACAAATTCTCTTCCTTTGACAATAATATTATTTTGTACTTTCATATAGATTCTTTTCCATTCTGATTATCTCCCTCTTCAATAGAATTCTAGAGTTAACTATGAATTTCAATGAGAAACCTATAAAACCTTTTAATAATACTTTGTACCTTGCATGTATTGATTTCATTTGCTTCATGTTACAATCACTTTCACAAATTTAAGAAATAGTCCCTAAAGAGTGAATTCTTACATCAACTCCACAAAGATATTTTGATAATCTATGAGTTGATGTAACATGTATCTTCTCCTAGTGTAGCTTGGATAGGAGAAGGACCCCTAACTTACCTCTCAAATACACAAAATAATCCTTCATCAATGGCTTTTTGAATATATTTGAAACTATTGGATTTCACAAGTGGGAAGAATACTTCTAAGAGGGGTTGTGAATCAGAAGTACCAAACTTTAAGCTATAAAACTTTTAACTGAAATCAATACATGCATGAAACATTTCTAATTAACATGAAATTAAAGGCATGCATGAAAATAGACAACAGAATATTTGATCACCTAGAAACCCTCCAAAATGAGAAGGTAAAACTACGGTGGGGATGACACCCACAACTTATCACTATAGCAATATGTAACTTATCAAGGTTACAAAGTTTGACCATCATCAATGGTCTGTCCTGTGAGAGGCCTGCCCTATTAAAGGCTCCAACACTCTGTTAAAAGTGTACCTATATAAAGGATTTATAATACCTTCACTTGGAATGTCACCCTATTAAATGATTTACAAAATGGTTGTTAAATGAACCTATCTTCATAGGATTTTCATTCTCCTAATACAATAGCTAGAAAGTATAGTAGAATGTGTGACCTGATTACTTACAATCTGCTAATGCTGATTTCAGATCCTTTTTCTATCCAATTTGATCCTCACTATTCTACTATCTAATACTCCAATTATGTCCTTCTTCTAAATCATTTTACCCCTTTCACTTCCTTCAAACTTTTCTAGTATTCTCTTCTTGCATGCATTCTCTTCTCACATACTCTCTCACACATTTTGAATTATGGGGTTTTGACCTCCTTAAAAAGGTGTCATGACTTAGGGTTAGGTATGAATCTATGATTAAGATTCATCCATCTTTTCCACTCAAATATTTCCATTTTTCTAATTGGTTGCATGTTGATTGCATAGGAAATTAAATAAATTTGATCTTATCTTTTAATCCTTCGAGATTTATCATATGTCAGCTCAAAAATGGTTTACATCTTATGAGGGCACAAACTCTTATGCTAATTCTATGTTACTCAACACTTACTAATTACTAATGCCCAGACATATAGAAATTATGTCTTTCTTGGCACCTATAGTTTACTCCACACATATACTAGCTCAGCATCTATTAGTCACTCGATAGATGAAACTTTCTTGGCACTGTCTATCTACTTGTCATCTAAATGACTTGGCACATAGTGAATTTCTAGCTTGACACATATTGTAACTTGACATATATATTATACTTGGCATCATCTTAGAAAGTTTCTTAAGTTTTTTGACACTCAATTGTCAAAACCAATATGAGATCAACAATCTCCCCCTTTGACATGAGATTCAAAAACACTTAACTATACATGATGAATCTAATTTCTTTGAGTTTACTATACATTTTATTTGGCATATATACAAAACTTAAAAATTGTGTTTTTGTGAAGGATTTTGTACCTCAAAATTTGTAACCCCCCCGAGTTGATGTGCCTTTCTTGTATCCAAAGCTTCTCATGCTAGATTTGTCTCATGTTGATTCTAATATGCCTTACCTTATAATTATTTCTCTTATCTACTCTATTCTAACTCCCTCTTTCTCATATCTTCCCTTGTAGTTATAGTTTCCTTTTGGCTTTTTTATTTCTCCCCCTCAAAATTTATCTCCCCCTTTTTTGACACTTATGTCAAAGGAGTCTATAAATTAACTAAATATTTTTCCAAAAAGGATTTATTTACCTCTATTACTATCCTCGAAGCAACATCCCAATTCTATAGTGCAATTTCCAATGATTTTATCTAGATGACTAACTATGATACAAGGTGAACTAGGCCTTCTAATGTAGAAAGACTGGGGTCTTTCTTTAACACATTTTCAACATAGGCTAGTTCTTTCTGCAAAATTTCCATGTGTGGGGTTATGGAAGATTGTATCTAGATTAATTTAGCCTTTATAGTTGCCTCATCTGCTATTAACATAGCTAATTCCTTCTATGTGTGAAGCGTACTGTTAAAAATTCTTCTCACTCTAAGCTAGATCTTTGGGTAGTTGCATGCTTGATATCTTTAAATTCCTTTCCAAGCTCATTATTTGCTGCCTGGTACCCTATGTGAAAATTGATGGGTCACACAATTTTGAGTACAATGAGAATATGTTCTCAAGTACTACTTTTACCTTTTCAATTTTCTTTTCCAGCTCAACTTGTGAAAGTGTAATTTTAGTAGAGATTTTCTAATTTACCTTCATGTGTAATTTCCTTTCTAACCATTCTAGTAGTTTGGCATTTGTATCAAGTTCTTCATTTTGCATCTTGTCCACTATATTGGATAGTTACTCCATAATAGGTTTAGTTTCTTCATGTGTTTGCAAGCTAAAGGCAACTAGAAAGATGCCTTTTATTTCAATTAATGCTTGCCTTTGTTTATACTCATTTCTGAGTATCTCCTGCTTCTTTTTCCTTTCTAGTGCCTCTTGCACTTCATTGATTTGATCAATGTTCATAGTTTCATAGTCATACTTGGGGATGACTATGTCCTCATCTAATGTAGGGTCTCTATAGTAAAGTACCCTTTCTACTCTTGTTGAGCTCAAGCCTAGTGTAGATATTTGTAGTGGCATGGCAACAGTACTCGGCTTTTGAAGCATTGTTGGAGTTCCTGTTGTAGGAAAATTTACCAATGTTTGTATTGCCTCTTCCTCCTTCTTAGGACTTTCCTTGTCCTCTTTAGATCTTTCCTTATCAATCACTATGATCTATGGGGTTACACCTTGTACTTGTGTTGTAGAGATAGATGTATCTATCTATCATGTTTTCTCCCTTGTAGGCTCTTTCTCCTTTTGTACTCTATCTTTTGTTCAATCATCAAGACTTGAACTATGGACTCAACCTTTGTAGATGTGTCTACTACTATTTTTACTATTTTTTGTCCACTTATGGTTGTAGGGATGTGAGAAGGTAGTTCTTATGGATTCATCTTATTCCTTTTTATATCTGTTATAGCCATTTGCAATTCTTCCACACTAACCAAAACTAGATTTGTACACAAATGTGTTGTCAATGTAGTTTGGTCAAGAATCTTTTTGAGATCCTCTATAGTCAGTGGATTTATTTTCCAACTAGAGTTTTCAGGGACATACTTTGATATTATTTTATCTATAGGTGTAGTGGTATCATGTGGAGGGCTCAAGGGTGGTAGTTGTGTGTCTTGCACACTCTGTTCTTGTTGCTACTCCTCAGCAATTGCCACTTTATCTATCCTTTGTTGTGTCTCCTCTACTGTGTTTTCCCTTGCCTCTCTCTTCGCTTCCTCCTCCTTTTCATTCTCTTCTTCTTCTTCATTATCTTTATCTGCAAGGGGATCCTCTTCTCCTAGTTTCACTATTGTTAATCCATATATCAACTTCCATATCTTAGTTTATTTATTTACAACATCTTCAATGTTATTCTGAAGAATTTTGGAGGCTCTATACTTGGGACTGAATTTACTCCCATGCTTTTTTCTTGCCTTGGTTATCTGACCTTTCATTAGCTCAGGCATTACCCTAGCTAAGGTAGATTCTCTTATTTCTTTTTCCATTCTAAGGTAGTAATGCCATTTATTTTCAATAATTGAATACAAATCTTTTGGTATTGAGTTGTCAAGTTCAAGTGGAGTTGTCTTGAACTTGAACATCATGGTGTAGATAGATTCTTCCACCATATTTTTCCCTTCTCTACAATCCAGTCAAGTTAGCATTATCCTTAATATTATCACAAATTTTCTCTAAATTGGATTTAGATGCATGAATTGCCACTTTTAATTGGCTTATGTCCTTTGACTCGATCTTCTCTTCATCAAAGTCAGGTTGAGTAACATATTTTCTTCTCAAATTTTTCTTTGATGGTCCTTGTTTCTCTGTTGCCTTCTTCTTCTCTTTGGCCTATTCTTTAACTTGTTGAGTGGTTTCCCTAGTGCTTCCTCTTGTTGTGGGATTGGTAGGGCTTATCTTGTCAATTTTCTTGGGCTTTGTAGCTGGTTTGGTGGAGGCTTTTCTTTCTTTGGCTAAGGTTTAGTAGGTGCTTCCTCAGCTTCCTCTTCCTTGAAACGTTCTTCTATGTCTTCTCCCATGCCTTGTGTCAATGCAAGTGGGCCTTGATCTTGCTCTCCTTCTTCCTCATCTTCCTCTTCATCATCCTCTTCACCTTTTTTTGTGCCTTCACTGAATCTGGCCTTTAGCTTCTTTACCAGTCTATGTTTCTTTCTCAAAATTGATGTTGTCTTTAGTTCTATCTCCACCTTGGATCCAACAACATCATAAGTCCCAAAGGGTTGAGCACTTTTATCAACTTCTTCTACAAGTAAAGCTATTATTACTACTAAAGCTTCATCAATATTGATTTCATAGCCAAGTGGCCTTAGCCATCTAACTCTTGGCCCTATAGCTTGAATATATGTATAATCGATGTCAACTAGAAAATAGATGTCACTGATGTACTGCTTAACTAAGAAAATAGGTATCCTAAGACTTTGTTTCATAGACTTCTTAAAGTCTTCAAAATAGCTTGTCAAAATTGTTTCAAAATTTTCCCCCATCTACTCTATGTATTCATTGATCTATACAGCAATTGATCTATTTGTTTTCTAGCCTATCTTGCCAAAGGAAGGAAATTCATTCTAAACATAAAAAAATATGCACATAAAAATTGATCCAAATCTGCATTGGGCACCCTTGGATCTCCTTATTGCTCACTAATTATCCATAATCTATTGCAATTATAATTTAGCTAGATCATATGTATGATCCTTCTTGACAATTTTATATCCTACATCAACTACAATGTAGGGCACACTGTTCAATCTACTCGATTGATAGAATTTGTGAGAGATAACTTTAATAGAAAATTCTATGAGAGGGTCCTTAATTGTTTCAATTGTCATACCCCTCTTATTCCATTAAGCACCAGTGTTCCTTTCAATGACCTCCTTTGAGTCATTTCTTAAGGTCTTAGGCCGATCTATGTTGGATACCATGTGACTCAGTGAATGATTATCTTGGTTATCTTTACTGGTCCTCCTTTTAACCATAAGTAGCCATCATGAATTCTACTTGGAACAAGTCTAATCCATTCTGATTTAAAGACTATAGGGAACTCTAGGGCACGAGTAAGTCACTTCCTTTCAACAATTTGAAATTATTCCTTCAATACTTCATTCTCACAATGTTTATCATATGCTTCCCTAATCTAAAATGTCTCCTATCCCACCTACTTTGCAATTACAGCATTTTTGGACATCTTGAATCATGACTACTTTAGGGGGAATGATAGATAGAGCACTAGTTGGATCATTTTTGTAGGCTACCTTAGGGATTTGTTTTAATTCTGGTTATTTTACATCCCTACTAACCAATTGAACTTCAAATGGCTACTTGTTCATGGGGTTTCTAGATCTAGATGCCATTTTCACAAACTAGGGTTTAATGAATTCAAATATTGCATAGCTTGGCACTCGAATAAATACTTTTAGATTGATGAAATTGCTCTGAATCTTTGCTCAAGTTTGTTTGAATGTTTTGCCTTTGCTTGAAATAACTTCCTCGCTCTACTCATTCTTTTCTCTACATTTGAATGGCAAAAATGATCAAAAAAATCAAACAAATACCCTTCAATACCTAGCACTAAATGCTTAATGCTCATACAACTCTCCACTCGGCTTTTATGCATTTTCCTATGTTGCTTGGCAACTAAAGGATTTACCCTTACTCAGTATCTACTAGCACAATTTTACTTGGCAACAACTAATCACTAGGCTTTCACTAGTTTTTTCGAACAACTCAAAACATACTATGATTTCACTTGGCAACTAAAGATAACTTTTGAGGATAAACTTGCATCTTTATTCATGCTATTTATATATTTTGTAGTACTAACTTGTCTTGGAACTTATGTATGATAAAGCATTGTATATCAGTTCCTCATACCTTCTTTTGCTTAGTTGGATGAAGTGTGACCACTTTACCTTTTAGGTGTAGTGATCCCTCCATTGGATGTGCTACTTCCATCTTTTCTTTTGCATGTTCTATTCATTTCTCCTCTTATGTGTTCAACATCAACTTTTCCTTTGTTGAACTCAAAGTTGGGTGCCTTTGATCTTGTTGGGCAATACTTGTTGTTGTGTCCTATCTTTAGATAGCTGAAACAAGTGGTTTGACTCAACCACCTATTCTAGTTGCCATTAAAGTGTGTTCTTATGCAATTCTCAAGAATGTGTCCATATTCTTGATAGTAGTGATAGCTCTGCCTAGTGTTGTAGTCCCAATTGTAGTGATTTCTATGACTATTTTCCTTTGCTAGTTAGTTTGGTGTCCACATAGACTTGGATCCGCATTCAAAGGCTCTATGTCCATACTTCTTGCAATTGTAGTAGTGTCTTTCAAATCTTGGTGTCCTAATGGTTCTAGTCATGTAGTCATGTGCCTAATGACCTTGCTTATTGCACGTGTGACAGTGACCCATGTTTTTAGGTTTTTCATGTTGATTGGCATTCTTGCTCCTACACACATTAGAGGTATGTCCTCTTTTATGACAAAAATGACGAGTGGTTTTTGTGTTCTTACCTTTGTCACTTCTTTCTTCTGCAGTCTTGGATGACTCTCCTTCTTCAGTGTTGATGTATCCTAATCCTGAAGTGTCATTACTAGATCTTGGTGATTTCAATAGCTATTCAAAGTACTTGATGGCTTCATTAGGTTTGTTGAAGCTTTCTACAATTTCTTTTTCTCTTCTCAAGTCTTTTCTTAGTTGTTCATTTTGCATCTTTAGTTTGGAGATCTCAATGTCCTTAACATTCAGCTCATGATGGGCATTCATCATTTGGCTTAGGGTGTGTAGCTACATGTTGGAAACTCTTGCAGCTCACTTGACTTTTCCTCTAGTCTCTTGGCAAGGTTTCTCTTGTCATCTTCTATCATATTTTTATCTTCAATGGCTCTCTTCTTCTACTCAGTCACTTCACAGAGCATCATGGCTTGTGATTCTTGTTCAATCTTGAGAGTTCTGATCTCTTCTACTTGAGCTCTATTCTTCTCCATTAGGTCTGCAATTACTGCATCAAACTCCTTAGAATCTCCATTAAAAACACTTTTTTGGTGTCAATCTCCTTGTACTATGTATCATTCTCAACTACGGCAATTCCTTTTCTTCTCTTTAGGGATTTCCTCAATTCTTCCCTAGCTTCTTCCAGAGAATGTAGAATGAGATGTATTTCAATCTCCTAGTTCTCTATAATCTTTCCAAGCTTGCAGACTTCCATTTCTAGATATTTTCTTCAAGCAATAAGGCTTCTCCTTGTAAGAACTTAGCTCTAATACTAATTGTTGGATTTTACAAGTGGGAAGAATACTTCTGAGAGGGGAGGGGGGTGAATTAGAAGTACCAAACTTTAAGCTATAAAACTTTTAACTAAAATCAATACATGCATGAAACATTTATAATTAACATGAAAGTAAAGGCATGCATGAAAATAGACAGCACAATATTTGATCACCCAAAAACCCTCCAAAATGAGAAGGTAAACTAGGGTGGGGATGACACCCACAACTTATCACTACAGTAATGTGTAACTTGTCAAGGTTACAAAGTTTGACCATTATCAATGGTTTTCCCTATGAGAGGCATGTCCTGTTAAAGGCTCCAACACTCTATTATAAGTGTACTTGTCTAAAGGATTTGCAAAATATTCACTTGGAATGTCACCCTATTAAAGGATTTACAAAATGGTTGTTAAACCAACCTATCTTTATAGGATTTTCATTCTCCTAATACAATAGCTAGAAAGTATAGTAGAATGTGTGACCTGATTACTTCCAATCTGCTAATGTCGATTTCAAATCCTTGTTCTATCCAATATGATCATCACTATTTTGCTAACTGATACTACAATGCTTTCCTTCTTCTAAGTCATTTTACCCCTTTCACTTCCTTCAAACTTTGCTAGTATTCTCTTCTTGCATGCATTCTCTTCTCACATACTCTATCATATATTTTTGAATTATGAGGTTTCGACCTCCTTAAAAAGGTTTTATGACTTAGGGTTAGGTATGAATCTACAATTGAGATTCATTCATCTTTCCCACTCAAATCACTCCATTTTTCTAATTGGTTGCATGTTTATTGCATATGGAATCAAATAGATTTGATCTTATCTTTTAATCCTTCAAGATTTATCATATATCAGCTCGAAAATGGTTTACATATTAGTTTGTGAGGGCACAAACTCTTATGTTGATTTTGTGATACTCGACACTTACTGATTACTAATGCTCAACACATAGAAATTATGTCTTTCTTGACACCTATAGTTTACTCAGCACATATACTAGGTTGGCATCTACTAGTCACTCAGCAGTTGAAACTTTCTTGACATTGTCTATCTACTCGGCATCTAAATGACTTGGCACATATTGAATTTCTAGCTGGGCACATATTGTAACTTGGCATCTATATTATACTTGGCATCATCTTAGAAAGTTTCTTAAGTGTGTTGACATTCAATTTTCAAAACCAATCTGAGATCAACAGAAACTTGGTCCTTAGACATCACTTACTCTAGCCTTACTTGTTTCTCTTGAACTTTCTCCGTTAAGTAATAGAACTTGATAAATATGTGATTTTCTTTTACATACATCATGGGATCATTTGATATGTTAATAGAACTTATGTTGTTACAATATATATTAGCTGATTCAATGACTTCTTCTTTCATACCTTTTAAAAATTGCTCCATCCAAATAGTGTTTGAAAAATTAATAGTAGTTGGAAAATACTCGACTTCAACAGTAGAATGTGAGATAAAATTGTATTTCTTTCTCAACCATGTAATCAATATTTCTCCTAAAAAGAAAGCTCCACCACTAATGCTCTTTATATTGTCAAAAATTCTATCCTAATTAGCATCAATATAAAATATAAGATCAAAATCACCTTCTTGCTTGCACCATAGTCCATAATCTTATGTTTATTTCAAGTATCTGAATATCCTCTTAACTACAGTCATATGTGTCTCCATATAATTAGATAAAAATCTTGCAACTATTCTAAGTGCATGTGCAATATCAAGTCTATTGTGAACAACATATTCCAACTTCCTAATCATTGGTTTGTATTGTGTATCATTTGCTTCAGCAATGTTGTCTTCCTTAAATAATTTGCATCTAGTAACCATGGGAGTTCCAACTCACCTTGACACATACATACCAAATTTCTTCAATATCTCCTTTATGTACTTAGATTGGGTCACATATATGCCTCCTTGTGTTTGATAAACTTGTAAACTAATGAAAATTCTGATCTTACCAAACATGGACATCTCAAATTCTTCACTCTTTGAACAATGATGGTTTGAACAAAATATCATTACAACCAAATATTATATAATCAATAAATATCTCAGCTATTAGGACCTTATTTTTAGCTTCACTTCTCAAGTACAAGTTATTATTTTCACTTATTATAACAAATCCAATCTTTGATCTGATAAGAATTCAACATTTTATACCATGCATTTTGTGCTTGCTCCAATCCATATAGTGCTTTCTTCAATTTACATACCAAGTGCTTCTAATTTGGCTCCATGAATCCTTCATGTTGTTCAATGTAGACCTCTTCTTCTAGTATTTTAGTAATAAATGCAAATTTTGCATCCATTTGATAGAATTTTAATCTCTTATATGTTGCATAAGCCAATAGTGTTCTGACTCCTTCCAATCTAGCTATAGGTACAAAGGTCTCTCCATAATCAATTCCTTCTTCTTGGGCATAACCTTTACAAACTTGTTTGCGTTTATTTCCCACAAATTCTCCTTTCTCATTCAATTTTTTCCTAAATATCCACTTGTTTCCAATTACATTCTTATTGTTGGGTCTTGGTACTAGCATTCATGTAGTGTTCTTCTCAATTTGATATATTTCTTCATTCATAACATTGATCTAGTCTTCATTATCAAGTGTAGCTTTCATAGTTCTTGGCTCAAATTCAGAAAAAAAAACATGGAATGTCCTTCACCTTACTTTTTGTCATGATTCCAACACTCTTGTCTCCAATTATTTGATCTTTTGAATAATACCTTCTCACATACTTTTCTAAGATAGGTTCAACACTGTGAACTCCAACATTATCTTCACTTGGTTGGTGCTCAGCATTCTACTCAGGTTGTCAATTTTTGGCTTAGGTAATGCAAGTTGTTTCTTTGTAGCTCTCTGTTATTCATTAGTGTACCATTTTAATGAATTAGTTTGGTGCTTGGGCACTCTAGAAGATGTATCATCATTGATATACACAAACCCATTGTAATCCTCAAGTTCCTTATTTCTCTCCTCATTATTTTTATTTGTAAACTCATCAATTCTACACTTCCAATCATTGTGTTAGTCACTTTGTTAAAACATTTGTAAGCCTTTCTCCTAGAAGAGTAACCTAGGAATATACCTTCATCACATTTTGAATCAAACTTCCCATTCCTTGCATCTTTATAAATAGAACACCTATTTCTAAATATTTTGTCATAACTTGCATCCAATGTATGACCCTACTAGATTTCATATGGTGTCTTGTTTGTTCGTTTCTTCAACTGACCTTGATTGAGGGTGTAAAAATTAGTGCTTAAAGGATCTCTCTAAAAAATTTGCATAGCTCCTTTTTCAATTAGTGGTGCTCTAGCACAATGAACAATGGATTGATTTCTTCTCTATGTAATCTCATTCTACTATGGTGTCTTCATTATAGATAGTTGTCTCTTGATTCCATGCTCAACACAAAATTTTGTGTATTTAGAAGAAATAAACTCACCACCTCTATCAGATCTCAAACATTTCAGTTGTTTACCATTTTTTTTATCAACTCTATCTTTAAACTACTTGAACATTTGAAAAGCATCATATTTCAACTTCAAAAACATAATTGTTATCATTCTTTAATAATCATCAACAAATAGTATGAAGTATCTATCTCCATAGTGGCTCACAACTTTCATTGGACCACAAAAATTAGTATGTACCAACTCCATAATTTCATTAGATGAATGTGTGTTACTTGAAAAACTAGACTTGGTCATCTTATGGAATTGGCATTACTTACACAAGATTATCAGGTTTATGCAAGTTTGGTAAGCCTCTCACTTTCTTATTTCTACTCACTTTGACCAATTTCTCAAAATTTACATGGTATAGACTCTTATGCCACAATAAAAAATATTCAATTCTATCAAATAGGTATGTCCTAATGGTGGGATCTAGGCAAAAAAATGTTACCTCTTGTTTTCTCTCTAGTACCAATCAATTTTCTATCATCATGATAGATATTTATCTTGCTATTCTAAAATTCATGGATGATCATAATATCTAATATCTACGCCTTGGACTTCACATACTCCAATATGACTTATTTTTCTTGAAATTTCTCTCTCAAATAGTGATACTTGATAGATATTTTCTTTGGTTTTTCATGCATCACATGGTTCTTTGATATGTTAATAGCACTAGTCTTGTCACAATAGATAGTAACAAGTTATGTGACTTCCTCTTGCATACCTTCCAATAGTTTCTTGATCCAAATAATGTTTGAACAATTAATTGTAGTAGCAACATGCTCAACTTCATCACTAGATTCTAAGATGCATATTTTCTTCTTACTTATCCATGTTACCAATCTTTCTCCTAAAAAGAAAGCTACATCACTTATACTATTTTTGTTATCAACATTGCCTACTCAATCAGCATCAATGTAGACTCTTAGCTCAAAATCACCTTATTTATTTTACCATAAACCATATTCTTCTATCTCTTTCAAATATGTAAATATTCTCTTTACTGCAGCCATATGTGTCTCCTTAAGATTTTTTGAAAAAAAATCTACTATACCAATTGCATGTGCAATATCAATTTTGTTATGAAAAAAATATTGTAACTTTCCAATAATAGATCTATGCATAGTCTCATTCACTTCTGCCAATTTGTCTTCCTTAGACAATTTACATCTAGTGACCATAGGGGTGTCAACTGGTCTTAACTCATCCATGCCAAATACTTTAAGTATTTCCTTGATGCATTTGGAATAGTAACATATATTCCTCCTTTTTCTTGAACTTGCAAATCAATAAATAACTTTATCTCACCAAACATAAATATCTCAAATTCTCCACTCATTTGATTAAAAAATGACTTGCACGCTAACTCATTTCCTCCTAATATAATGTCATCAATAAAAAAAAATTCTATTAATACCTTATTTTTAATTTCACTTTTCAAGTATAGGTTATTGTTATCACTAGTTTTGACAAATCCAATTTTGATAAAATAAGAATGCAATCTTTTATACCATGTTCTTAGTGCTTGCTTTAATCCATACAAAGCTTTTTTCAATTTACATACCATGTGTATTTGATTTGGTTCCACAAATCCTTCAAGTTGATCAGTGTAGAACTCTTCCTTGAGAATTCCATTAAAAGATGTAGACTTGACATCCATTTGGTAGACTTTGAACTTTTATATGCAACATATGCCATTAGTGTTCTCACTCCTTCCAATTTGGTAATAGGTGAAAAGGTTTCTCCATAGTCAATTCCTTCTTCTTGTGTATGACCTTTATATACAAGTATGGACTTTTTTCATACAATACCCCCTTTCTTCATTCAATTTGTTTCTGAAGATCCACTTTGTTCTAATCACATTCTTGTCTTTGGGTCCTGGTAGCAATGTTTATGTGTTGTTCTTCTCAATGTGATCTATCTCTTCATTAATTGCATTGATGAAATCTTCATTTTCAAGTGCATCTTTTACATTTCTAGGCTCAAACTCACAAATCAAACATGTATTATCTTTCAACTTACTCCTCACAACTCCAAAAATGGTATCTCCAATTATCTAATTCTATTAATGGTGCCTTCTGACATACTTTTCTAAAATATGTTGAGTTTTTTATTCTTTAGCATTATCATCACTCAGTTGAGGCTCAACATTATGCTTGGGGTGCTCTATTTGTGGCTTGATTACTTCAAGTTTTTACTCAAATTCTCTTTGTTTTTGTTCAATAGACCACTTTAGTGACTTGGTTAGGTGCACGAGTACACTATCAAGTGCATCATCTTGTACATAGATAAATGTGTTGTAATCTTCAAATTCTTTCTTGCTCTTCTGATTGTTCTTATCTACAAAATCATCAATACTTACATTTGCACTTTTAACCCTAGTATCAGTCACTTTATTCAAACATTTATATGTTTTGCTCCTACTAGAGTAACCTAGGATATCCCTTTATCTCCTTTTGAATCAAACTTCCCATTTATGAAATCCTTATGAATACAACACCTACTTCCAAATATTTTGAATTAACTTATATTTTGTGTGTGTCCATGCTAGAGTTCATATGGTATCTTTTTTGTGCCTTTCTTCAATTGAACTCAATTGAGGGTGTATATAGTAGTTCTTATAGATTTTCTCCATAATATTTGTGCAACTCCTTTTTCAATTACTAGTGTTCTAGCATAATCAAAAATAGTTATGATCCTTCCCTATGCAATATCATTCTTTTGTGGAGTTCTAGGTATAGATACTTACCCTTTAATTCAATGCTCAATACAAAAGTTAGTAAATTCATTAGACATAAACTTGCCACCTCTATTAGATCTTAAATATTTAACTAATTACTAGTTTCCTTCTCCACTCTTGCCTTATACCACTTGAACATTTGAAATACATTAGACTTAACTTTTAGAAACATCATAGTCATCATCCTAGAGTAATCATCAACAACTAGAATAAAGTATCTATCACCAAAGTAACTTTCAACTTTCATTAGATCACAAAGACCAATATGAACCAAGTCCAATGTGTCATTAGGTGAGTATGAATTTCTTTTAGAACTTTACTTATTCATCTTACCGAGTTGACATTCTTTACACATAGCATTATCAAGTTTATGCAAGTTCAATAAGCCTCTCACTTTGTTCTTCTTACTCACATTAATCATATTATCAATATCTACATGACAAATTTCATCATTTCATGTCCATACATATTCAACTTTAGCAAATATAAAGGGTTTCGAGGGCCCTTCAAAACCTGCTTATACCTTAATCTAAAACTTTAGCAAATATAAATGATCTAGGTAAAATGGATTACCTCTAGTTTTTTCTCCAATTCCAATTAGTTTTCTATTAGCATCAAATATTTTCACCTTCTGTTTAGAAACTCCAATTGGTGACCTATGTTATTCAGCTATACAAAACTCAACAAATTGTATTTCAAACCTTGAACCCAATAAAAATTATCACATCTAATATTTTTATTCAACATCAGTGAACCTCTATCTTTCATAGGACATGGAACATTGTTTCCAATATTAACACATCCACCATCATACTCTTCTAATTTATCACCGTCATGTGATGTGAACATCCACTATCAATAATCCATTTATCATTTTTACTAACATGAGATATAAGGTATTTTTCTTCTTCACACCTTTCCTCATCTGAATCTTCTTTCACAACAATATATACAACTTCCTTACCTTTATGTTCATTATTTGATCCTGACTCGGTCTATTCTTCCTTAGCAATGTAACATGACTTCTTTCTTTTTTCTTTGTAATCCTTGTTCCTTTATAGGGATAACTTTAGGAAACCCCTCCCAAAAAAAATGCCTAAAATGCTGGCAAATCCAACATTTTGTGGGCAAGAAAATTTTAATGTCAAGGGTGATTTTTTTAATTCCATATAGGGAAATAAAATATTATATATTCACAATTTTTTTCTTTCCCTAGCAAGAATCATTTTAAATGTGGCGAATTAATGTTTTTTCTTGCTAATAAATAAATAAATGATGGCTATTTTTTCCCTTGCCAAAAATGAATTAATAATGTCAAAGGCAAGTTACTTATTTTGTAAGAAAATGAATAATAATGATCTTGGCTAATCTTTAGTGGTAAACTGAAAAACTATTTAATTTGAAAGTAAATTTGCACATGTATTGGCTAGTGACTATACTGACTACTAAGTAGTCACTTCAAGTTTCAACTTATGTATTGTCTTAGGTCTATTATTAATAATGTCATTACATCAATGTCACTATTACCAAGTTGGCTACTATCACTTTCATATTGTTAATACAATAGTTTTATCGACGGTTGATTAATTAGATATTGACAATAGAAGATGTATTTTGGGGCCAGTCACTTGAAAAGATCTAGAGTCACATGAAGTTCTCTAGAATGGAAACACGTGGAAATTTTTGCACATAAACCATTTACTGGAATGTACTGAATGTAGTGAACAACACATCAAGATTAAAATCATAAATGTGGTACTAACAATTACAATTATTACATTCCATTTATAGCCACCTTGGTAGGCGCTTTCGATTGTCTGACATTAATGCGAGTACATTTGACACACTTAAAAATTAATAGGAAAATGAAAAAATAAGATATGAAAGATTGAACATGCCAAAGAATTTAATGCAACTACCATTAAATAGCCTCTTCAATTCCTCTTTCATTATCATTTCTCAAATTCTTGAATCTAAATTCAGTTTACAGATTTTCTTAGTCATGGATATGCCAATTCGCTTGAAATGCACTACAATGGCTCTACAAAAGCCCTTTTTGGGCATGATACCTGATGATGTCCTAGCCATGGTTTACAAGGAAGATGCCCAAGGTTCTTTTATCCACCATGCTTTATTCATGGTCCTCGGCCATGAATTCTTAAGAAATGATAAGAGGTATTGTGTGTCCATAGATATTACCTCTTGCTTCCCCATGTCTCTTGTCAACCTTGGAGGCAATCAAGTAGACATTCTAATGATTCAACGTAACATTTTTAAGGAAAAAATTTTAGAAGAAGATGTCAAAATTTTTGTATTGTTTGAGAAGGTACAGGGGCTAGACATTGGCATCCCTTTTGCAGATGTAGCAGACAAGTGTTAGGAGCAAAGCATAGGAAGCATTGTACAGAAGCATCCCTTCCTACTCATCATGAGTGAATAGAAATTGACTCACCATCAGAAGTGGATGTGATTCAATAAGGATTTTCTATGGAAGTGGTTTTTGTTGGACAACATTAGCAAGACTAATTTCACATGGTTGGACAAGTTCAATAGCATCATCTTCTCCAATAGATTCCTCATAGACAGACTTGAAGACCTTTCTAATTGAAGGCTTCAAACCCTTAGCTTGCTAATGCTTCTAGCCTCCCTATTCCTTGGTTCCCTATTCCCTATTTCCTGAATCATGTTTCCTTGACCCTTGCCCTTTGGGAAAAAAAATGTTTTTAAGATATTTGATTTTCTTTGGATTGGCCCTTGCCCTTTGGGAAAAAAAATGTTTTTAAGATATTTGTTTTTCTTTGGATTGGCCCTTGCCCTTTAATGTAAATTACAAAATAGTAAAACCAAGTTGATTTGATCAACTATTTTGAATATCTATGCTATAAATCAGGATTATGTACATTGTACAATCTAAAATATTATCAATGAAAATAATAGTTTTTAGCTTCTCAAATCATTGTTCCTTTTAGTCTATGACTTTGTTTTTGGCATCTCAATGTACTATTGAAATGTTAGTCTGCAACTTTGTTATAAAAAATTAACTGTTAATAGTTATAAAGTTAGAAACAAAAAAAAGGGTTTCAACAATCCCTTTATGGTTTCATATTTGATTAACAATTTATAGTAAAAAATTATTCAATTGAAAATTATCCAATGAAAATTTGTAAATTTGTAATATGTATATGTATGTCTTTTAAATTTTAAAACCTGTAAAATTCAATAATATATGAATGCAAGGGCCAAGGCCATGCAAGTTAATAGTTAGTAGTTATAATAGTTTTAACTATTATTAATTTATTTTAAAATATTAAATTTTTAAAAAAAAATAGTTTGTTAATGTTAAACTTATGATACATGTAACATCATGAATCATGAATTGTGAAACTTGAATCTTGATCAATGATCATGCAATCTAAATTGTATAGATAATATTGAAATTTGATTTTCAAATAAAAAGTTCAAATTATAACTTATATATAAATGTTCATAGAAAATATTGAATATTAATTTATTTATTCATTTCTTCCTATTTTGAAATGTAAATTTATTTAAATATCATGATCATCATAATATTTTTAACTTTTTGTCATATTTTGAATTAAATGAAAATTGACATGGTTATTTAAATTTAAATTAAGTTATCACTTATAATTATCAAGTTGAAGCAATTTAGCAAATATTGATTATAATCTAAATCAATTTAATTAAGTAAAAATGCTACGATTATTAAATCAAATTATCATTATCAAGTAATTAATGATCGATGAATAATAATTGATTACAATTTACAAATTATAATTTTATATTTTTAAAAATTTGATGTTTCATTAATTTTACATGTTTAATTTTATTCATCCAAATCATAGATTTTGGAAACTGTCATGAACTTCAAATAATTGGTATGTTTGCAACTAGGTACTACACTTTGCGATTTAAGTTTTAATTTGTATTGTGCAACAATAAGATAGGGGAGAGGAACCAATAGTTGTGAGGGCTAATTTTGTCAACATGTAGCTACTACATGGGATATCACAAGACCATTTTTTTTAGAAATGTAAAATGGACATTGAACTACCTACAAGCTACAACTAAGGTTTGAAGCTCTGACTCATCACACAACTTGTTAAAATAGTACACCTAGTGAGATGTGTCCAAAAAATGACTTTTTAAACATTCGACCAAAGCTTAATCTAAAAATATCTAATAATTAAATTTAAAATTATTATTTGTTGTTAATAGAATATTGTATAACTACATGAAATGTAACATATATGTAACTTAAATAGACCAAATAGTTATTATTAATCACAAATATTTCTTATATATAACTTTTGTATATAACACAAAATGACAAATACTTCAACAACAAAGTATTATCTGTTGTTATAAAAATAACACATTATTATATAAAATACGACCCATAACCAACACAAAGGGACCATTAGTTGAACACTGGAAGTTTTTGACAATCTCACACATTTCATAAGAAAATACAAAACATTTATCAGTATTCACCTTTTATATTTTTGGGACATATTATTGATATCATTTACTCTATGCATATACATTGCCACCCCAATAGTTGTACACATAAGAGTAGTATTTGTACACTAAGATATCAATGTTTATTTAATTGAGCATATTATGTTTTGAGTGACACACATATATGAAATAGCTATGATATTTTATTTTTTACTTGAGACAAAAAGTTATTTATTTCACTCATTAATAAATTCATGTATTTATTTTTTCTATAACATTTATAGGTTTTCATGTGTTCAAGTATTGGTATTTTTTTATCAACGTTTGGATTTTCTTTATGTACAAATAGTTCAATTAATTACAATATATAGTATAATAGTACAAATGTGTTGGAAGATTGGACTCTATATTCATGATAGGGTGATCATAATTTAAAAAATTAATATTAGTTATGTGAAAGGTTTAATGATTCACAATTTGATCTAGATCATTTAATGAAAGATAGATCAATGATCGTAACTCTTTTTCGGGCCAAATTTTAAAAGATTGAAGTTAAATTTTATTCCTACCTAAAATTGGGGCATGCATAGTCGAAGATTATTTCTTATATTTATAGTTATGTCTAACTCCTAACTCCCAATTGTTTACTAAAAGAAAGATTGATGGCCTAAGATGAATTTCAGACCAATTTGGGGAATATATTCCCATGTGCCTAGATTCATCTAGAATCATGACACGTGTCCAAACATTGCAAAGCTCAATTAAGTGTTAGGACTTGGTTAATATCAATAATTATTATTTTTAGTCTTTTAAAAAAATTATTACTTAATCTTGACTTGGCAATGTCACGAGTGTTAAGTAAAAGACAGATCAACAGCCTAAGATAAATTTTGGGTAAATTTTGGGAATGCTATTGTTGTTGTCAATAAACATCCAAAATCATAACACGTGTCCTTGACAAGTGTCACTATTTTGGAGGACTCTTGACAATAACGATAGCATTCCACAATTTTTTTTTATGAATATTCTATTCCTTATACTAAACAAATATAATAAAGTTACATATTCACAAAAAAAGGGGTCAGGGGAAACAGGATCACCTCATGAATTCAAATGGCCTAAGGCCATATATCAACTATTCATCAAAAAAAACTTCAAAAAATATAAAAAACCTTAGGCTGCCAGTGCAATGCTAGCCAAGGGAGGAGGATCCTTATCATTAGATCCCCAGCCAAGGGTGAGGTGAGTAGATGGCTTAGGGGGAGCCCATCTATCATCAAGAGTAGTAGATTATCTTCATCTTTTTCTCCCTTAGGCCTGGGAGGAGAAATGGTTAAGTCCAGTCGAGGAAACACCAACTTGGGGTTTGAGTGCGTAGAAGGCCAACCGATAGCAGGAGTAGTAGGAGGAGCCATTGGAGACCACCCAATGGCTCTAGAGGTGGCTCACTACAAGAGTTTTTGGCACATTGGGAAATGCCCCCTGTACGGTAGCTCGAGTCCCACTAGATTCGGCCTTTGATGATTGTACCCCTCCTCGTGGTTGCCATCAAGGATGTAGCACTTCTTCTTACTACTCCACACACCTTGCTCTCAATCGCACCACTCTCCTAGTGGTGGTACTTTTGGTTGGTACCACTCTTCTGGAGGCTTTGGTGGTTGACACTACTCTACCTCACCTCCTCAGAGGTCTACCATTCCACAAATTGACCCAAAGATCATATTGATTATTAAGTTTTATTTTTATTAATTTATTTCTTTAAAATGAATAAATTTCAAAATTCAAATGTACATTAATGTAATAAACTTTTACTTTTTATTTACTTTGTACATTATTTAGTCTTTATGTCATTTACATGTACATTGTATATAGTATTAGTAAAGTACCTAAAACCATTAATTACTTAATACATATATTTTAACTTTTAATTATTAACCCTTTATGTTTTTAGAGTATGAAGTTCAGAGTTCTCCAAGTTGAGATTTTTATACAATAGGGTTTTCAAATTTCAACTTTTCAAAGACTGACTGAATTTCATTTTGTGTTCTGAAGACTGAAAGTGTGAAACTTGAGTATCACAGGACAACACCAATTATCTAAGTATCTGCTAGCACTAGTATTGTTGAATCTCAATTCTTCATTCCAGGTATTTAAATATTTTATTTAAAAATTCAGTGCAATTTGCAGCAAAAGAAATCTTGATTCTTATTGTCTTAGGTTTACACTTTACATTTTTTTTTAATAGGGCTTGAATAAGAATTTTTTGTAATAACCAATAGCAAGCATGGGCAAAACAAAGTCAAAAACCTCTAGTATGAGTGCAAGCATAAAGGAAAAGAAAGACATTATAGAACTCAGGCAAGTGCTAGAAACCCCAGGTTTCACCAATGAATGTCATGATCTTTTTTATCTTATTGTCCATAGAGATTTGGGAATCATGGGAATTAGATATACAAATTTTAATAAGTGGAACTTGATCTACAAAAGGGGACAAATTATTACAAATATAATAATAGAATTTGTACACATACAAATAAACTAGCTAGCTTGGTTACTAGATTAGCAAACTTCATTGTACCTGAAGTATTCCCTTGCCCTAAAATTGTAATGCTATGTGCTCAAAATTATGATGAAAATAGAAAGGTAATTGTAAACCAAAACACTTAGGAGAAAATTTTATCCATAACTAAGAGTGAATTTTTCACTCTATTAGACTTAGGCCTAGGGTTTAAACTAGAAATCTTTAATGATCGCATTAACTTGGATAAGCTAGCACAAGCTTATGACAAAATAGAAAGAGTTTTTCAAGATTCATATAATAAGGGTTAAATAAACTCACAATCCTCTACTAGTGTTACTATTACACTGGACATAGACCATAAGCCTCCTTATTAGTATGATATTTTTGTGCCATGGGTTCAGAATACTATTTCTTTGTTATCATTTTGTCTAGGATTGGATAGTAACAAGGAAGTAGGGCCCAGTGTTCTTGAAATGATTTATAATATCCATTGTCAAGGTCAGTTAGTTGAGAAGGTAGATGTAAGATATAATTTTGTTTAGCACATTGTTGAATCTATGCAGCAACAATTATTAATGATTAAACAAAGTACAACTATAGACAAGACGAAGACATTTAGGTTCACAAGTTACTTGTGCTACCTTCTTTTAGCAAAGCATTGCCCAATATTTGAGATAGAGAACAACAAGCTTGATATTGAGGTCTATAAGTTTGATGAGAAAATCCAGAAGAAATCAGAGACTCCAAGTCCAATATATGAGTGGACACATAAGATGAGGATGACTTCTAACAATAATAACTACAACCATTTTGTAGACTTCTTTTTGGCACCTATTTACCAAAATCTCACTGGCACTTTGTGCCTAGATTATTTGTGACTTGTAAAGATTGCATTCAATTGGGAAGTCAAATTCAATTGGCTGACTAGTTCTTCATGGAAGAGTACATTGTCTTAAGGTTTTATGGTTCATCTATTGAGCCGTGTAAACTTCCAATCCATGTTATAGAAAGGGTTTTTGCACTAGAATATGTATGGTAGATGGAGAGCACCGATGAACTTTTCACTAGAAAATAAAAGAAAATGATATTTCCTTCCTTGCATTTTGCAATTGGAGACCTCACATTTGAGAGAAAGGCTTTCAAAGTGGCAAATGAATTGGTAAATTTTTTTGGCTTTGATTTTGTCAGTCACTAAAATTATGATCCACTAAACACTATAAGAAACAAGACTAATTGTCAATGGGAACTCTATGAGCAAATATCAACATTAGGAGATGTCATTGATAGAAAAGTTAAAAAACAAGGATTCCTGGGATGAGGTTAAGAAAGAGATGGAGAAACATGCAATAGAGAATATTATTTCAATGCAAGAATTGTCATCCCAAATTACAATATTGCACATATCAGAGTCACACAAATCAAAGCCTCTGACATACTTAAATTTCTACAAGAAAGCATCTCAACCTTCTAAGAGGTCTATGCTGAAAGCAATTAAAGAGGGATGCACATGTCTGAATTGTGGTGTCAAACCAAGATGACCAATTTATGGAAAATGAGGAAAAATTTGGGTGAACCAAAGACATCATTAAGTTTTGAGGAAATTGAGAAGGATGAACTTTTTAGCAATTATTGGAATAAAGAGCATCCAATTGTACTATATGATTTTAGTAGTTACAATGACAGTGATATTCAATGAAAGAAGGACCTTGAGTCTAATGGAAACATTCAAGGTATTTAGGATTTTGGGTCAACCAGGGGTAGACATATTGTTAATCTTCAAATGAATGATTCTATTAAAAAAAAATATAGTAAAGGGGCAACTATGATACAAAAAATGGCATGTAGGTATAGGGCCCATTGGTGCAAGTGGTGATGGGATTTGGAATCTAGTTCCAGTACTAGACCCAACCAAAAGAGGAATTAAACCAATCATTGGACTCTCTGATGAGATTGAAGATGATTCATCTAGAAAGGGAAAAAATATTATACTTCTACTTCTGAAGGTCATTCCAACACAATATTTGTTAAATCTTCAAATCCAGTTGTAGTTGATCCCACTAGCACTAGCATTGGCACTAGCATGGGTGAACCTTGTGCAAAAAAGAAAAAAGTTATGACAATTACAATGCAAGAAATGTTACTGGTTACTTCACTAATGTATACACCAATAGCTTTTGTACAAAACTCTGAAAATAGTCCTAAAACACCAAGATTTAGAATGGGCCAGCTTTAGTATGTTGGCAATCCTCAAAATACAATTGTAGATGGAGTAATTTTAACTAGAGTTGGAGAAGCATACAACTGATAATTCATAGATTTTAGTTTGAAGGAGTTTGCATCAAAATTTGATTAGACAAGCAAAAGAAATAGGAAAATTATAAAGACTTTAAAAAGTGATGTAATTGTTGAATGTCAGGGATCTACTAACAATATATTTTCAACATATGATCTAAACACCAAAATGATGAACTTCATTGCTGTTATGCCCCTGGCTAGAGATAATAATCCACCAAAAAATATAATAAATCATAATGATGTCAAGTTACCATTCTTCAAATGCATTTCTCAAAAGTGAAAAATATTGACAAAATCAATATATCAAAAGAGAGAAATAAAATGGTCTACTCTACACTTCTAAAAGAAAAGAGGGAAAACAAAAGGCTTACAAAGCAAATAGAAAAGTCAAAGGTGGATCTAGATAATGTGAAGGCCAAGGAGAAAGCAACAAATAATAGGTTCAAAAAATTGTAAAACAAGATAAAGAATTCTTCTCCTAGAAAGGTAATTGCCCAGCAAGAAAATGTGAATGAACAACTAGAAAATTTGACTAAAGAACTAGATGGGTGTAAAAAAAGAATTCAACATGAAAAATCCTCTACTATATAGTTGTTCAAGTCTACAGAGAGTAGTGCACAGGTCAACAATAAATTGAAAACTAACCTGGAGTCTGCTATCTAGGAAAATAATAATTTGAAGACTGAATTGGAGAATGAAAAGAAAAAAGAGTCTCAGGAAAGGATAATTGATAATTTGCAGAAGAAATTGGGAAATGAGAAGAAAAAAGAGGATTCTAGATAGTGCAAACACAATCCATAATTTGAAGAAGCAATTGGAGAATATGAAGAAAAAAGACGAGTCAACTGTAAAAACAATCCTTGATTTGAAGAAGGAATTGGAGAATGCAAAGCAAATGGAATCTAGTACTACTACAAAAAATAACACAATCCACCATATGAAAAAGGAATTGGAGAATGTAAAGAAAAAAGAGGATTCAACTACAAAGAAATCCTGATTCCATGATTTGAAGAAGGAATTGGACAATGGAAAGAAAAACAAGTCTCTACTCGCATCCTAGTCTGTACTAGTACCCAAGGCATGGGTGAGAACATACAAAGACTCTTATTAGGTTCATTTTAATCCCCATTTAGTGTAATGTTTTCACTTATTAAACAACTTACAATGAGTTACCCTGGCAGCCACTTAGGGCCTCGACCCCCATTGCAAGCCACTCCCTGACACTATATGTAGATAACCTACCCTAGGGTCATAAAAGCACAAATCAAAGTATCATATTAAATCACCTCAGTCATGTACAAGTGACTAGCAAGCATCATAAAGATAATCATAATAATCACATCAGTTCTTTGTGAGCAACTAGAAAGCATCCCAAGATAAATCACAATACCCATCGGTTCTCAATGAGAAATGGGAAAGCATACCAAGATAAATCACAATACCCATTGGTTCTCAATGAGCAATTGAATAGAATCCCAATAGTACTGATCAACAACTCAAAATGGTTAAGTCAAACATATTACAACATGACATCACCAAGATCAAAGAAAATACTTTAGTCCCATCAAAACAACTGGAAAGAAATTTATTTATAACTGATCGATGACTCAAAAAAAATGGTTAAGTCAAGTATCTCATATACATACACCTCAACTTCACACAAGAAAACTAGAAAGTAATAATAAACAATTAAATACAAACTCATCATAGAGCATATCATCACATTACCATGGTTGGGTTAAAAAGATCAAGATCAAAACATCAGCATGATATCAAAAACTTATAACTCCCAAGCCTCTAGTAACATCCAAGAACTAGTCAACAATCTAAGACAACCCCAAAACACACGCAGAAAATAGAGCAGCCTTATAGTTTGGTTTTTTTTTTTTTTTGAAAACATAAAGTTTTAGTTTACAATAAGGTTTTAGTCTTTGTTTCAATGTATATTTCAAGTAATAGAGATTCTCAATTTTACCCTACGATTTAGTCCCCTCATTTATTCGAATCAAAAGTAGAATTCACCCCATTATATTTAA
Source organism: Cupressus sempervirens (assembly GCA_028749045.1). Lineage (NCBI taxonomy): Eukaryota > Viridiplantae > Streptophyta > Pinopsida > Cupressales > Cupressaceae > Cupressus > Cupressus sempervirens. The sequence goes on from CM053792.1 coordinate 831,217,742, forward strand.
GTCAATTTCCCTAAAATATTCCAAGGATAATCATTTATGTAAAATAATCTTTATTGATTTTAAATAAAATAACTGTCAATTCCATTAAAATCAAAATCATTATAATTCAATAATTCTAAACTCTATTAACTAATTAATCTTAATTAAAATTATATTTAATTAAGTTAATTAAAAATTATATAACTAATCTTATTAATAATTCTGTAATTTTTATTTAACCATATTCATCATTAATTAAATTTAATCAAACTAATTTTTAATTTAATTAATTAATGATTATCAACTAAATACTTAAATTGATATCAATTTGTGATATGAATATCAGGATTTAACTGTGTGATTTTTGAGTCAAACTCGATGACCCATGTTTCATGAGTAGTGATTCAACATGAATCCATCTCTCATGAGAATAAATGGAACACTTAACACTCATTGGATCTAGGTGATGCTCACTTAACACTTAACACTTAACACTTCACCCCTGTGAGCATCACCTAGATCCAATGAGTGTTAAGTGTTCCATTTATTCTCATGAGAGATGGATTCATGTTGAATCACTACTCATGAAACATGGGTCATCGAGTTTGACTCAAAAATCACACAGTTAAATCCTGATATTCATATCACAATTTGACTAGCTGTGGAATATCTCCTACTTATCAATGATATCAATTTTTTAAAATATTAATTAATAAAATTATTATTAATTAATGATTTATGGATAACTTTATTAATATTTTATTAAATAATAATAACAAATAATAATTCACTAACTTTAAAACTTATTAATATTTAGTATATATTAAATAACATTTAATACATGTTAAATAACATATAATAAATTTAATATTAATTAATAAATTTGATAATGCTTAAATCTTATATCATATATAACAAAACTTTAATAAAAATTAATTTAAAAAAATATGAATTAATTTGTGCCTGCGATGGCTATTGCAATACCTGTGACGGTAGGTACGTTGTTGCCAAAAGGGGTGTTGGGAGGTGGGGAGTGATGGCCCCGCCTCCCCTGCCCCCCCCGCCGCCCCCCCCCCCCCCCCCCCCCCCCCCCCGTATTATTTATTTATTTTAATATTAGGTTTTTAAAAATAGCCCCCCTTTAATAAATTTGTGTGTGTGTGTGTGTGTGTGTAAAAGAACAAACCCCATTAACAAATTTATTTTAATATATATTTTTTAAAACATTTGCGACCATAGTTTGATAAGAAAAATACAATTAACCAATCAAATTTCTACTTTCTAATTTTCTTTTTTTATTTTAAACTCTTCCCGAATCAAATTCTAATTTCTTTAATCTACAAAACGAGGGTTTCTTGATTACTTTTCTAATCACCACATGTGCAAAGGATATTGACATGCATTCAGTAATTTACAACATTGAAATATTCATAGTTCATCACAAAGAAATTTGGATTTACAATCCATAGTTACGAAGAAGATAGAATTATTTAAATATTGTAATTAATTGTGCAATTCAAAACATAAGAATGTACCTAGATTTTGATGCTAAAATCACAATGCCTAGAAGATTTGCGAGAGAATTCACTCCTATCCAAGAACTTCTCTCTAAAAAAACAAAATTTCCCTTCCAGAATTCACGATCCTTTCCCAAAACTTCCCTTCCAAAATTTGCTTCCAAATTTTCTTCCAAAAATTCACATCCCCCAAAAATGAACCCTCAATTGGTAATAAAGAGTTCTCTCCTTAATTCAAGGCACTAATTGTGCGTTCACCCAGAAGAACTTTGTTCTCACCAAACTTCAACTCCTATTAACTTTTCTTAATCTTTCTTTTATCTTTTCCATGCACGTTAAAAGAATTATTAAATACTTTATTTAATTTTCCACTTGACTTCTCCTTTAATTAATTTATTAAATTTAACTCATGCACGCATTATGTAATTAAAATATCTTTTAATTAATTTCTTATATTTTCAACTCATGCATACATCATGCGAACTTAAAACCTTTTCATAAATTAATTCCTTGTTCCACTTTTAAATTTATTTTCAAAACTTAATCGATAAAATATTTATTAACTTAAATAATAATAATATTTAGCATTTATTTAAAAATGAACTCTAAATATATTATTATTAAATTAAATAAATATTATCACATTCTAAATTTATTCTTATAACTTGTATCTTCAAATTTAATTATTTTTATTTAATTAATTTCCTAATTAATTAAATATAATTAAATATTAAAAATCATAATAACTTTCCATTAAATTAAATTATTAATTTAATCTTTTAATTAGACTTAATTAATAGAAAATTCACCAAAGACTCATAAAACAACATACAAAAACCCATCAAAGAAAAGCACATACAAAATCAAACTAAAGGGTTATAATCATGAATTAACATCATTGTGATAATGTGATAGGGTACGCTCATCTTGGCAATTCAAGGAAGCCGATACCCAGTACCTGTAACTTGCATAAAATCCACGCAATTATAGACACAATATTCTAAGCTAAACAGGCAATGGTATGAAGTGGTGCATCATATAGATCCCGACTAGTATGTGACTACAACTCCCTTCCTTAACCACATCGAAAATGTCATACATAAAGAAAACAAACACGCACACCATACACATGCAGTATGGGGTAAGTATCCATAAGAAAACACATAGGATAATAAACCACCTAACTAATCATCATCAAAGCACTGTAATAATCATCATATATACATGAAATATAGAGTACAAGTAATCTCATCATATATCAACTAAATCTAAAACAATATCTAAAAATCTAAAAATAATACTACTAATCATCAAACATAAAACTGGCCTAAAAGAGTTCAGCAATGATAGAAAAATGCAAACTAGAGGCAAGCACTACAGCTACTAGCCTACTTACTAGACTCACGCAGAAGTTAAAACTTGAAGTTGAGAAGCTACTATAGTTGCCACTCCACCTAGACCGGCTTAGCATCACTATCATTAGAATCCTCCTCATTTATTGCATATAACATTTCATTTTTCATTGTGTTTTCTTCAAATTCACTATCAATGTTAATATGTATGCCAAAGTCAACATCATCTTCATTGCTTCCAATATCAAGACATGAACCACTGCCACTACCATTGTCACTTAGGTTTGAAATGTTGGCCATCCCTCTTCTTCCACATTTGTTTCTCCAAATATTGAGAGCTCTATCATAAGGGAAACTATCTACCTCATACCTAGAATTATAGAGCCTCAAATAATTATCCAAATTTTTGTCTAATTTATTTCTAACCTTTGACTCTAAGAACCCCAAACTACTAAAAAAAATCTCATCCTCCACTGAACCCAATATCATTGTCAAACATAAATTGGTAAGCTTGAAATATTCTGGTATTGACTCACTAAACTGATTGCTCTGACCAAGATTTTTTCAAAGCTTGTTACCACTCCCTCTTTATTTGGATTCTCCATAAGATCATATTGTTCCCTCATTATTTTTGCAAAAGAATACGATGGATCTCTTAGTCAAGATTCATCTAAAATTTCATTTATAGTTACTCCATTGACTACTTTAGGTTTGCAAAAATGTTGAATCAAAGTCATCATCCTTCTTCGAAAATTAGTTGGATAGTTTAGAGACCAATATTGAAGAAAAACAATAGACGTTTCTTCAAGAAGTTCCTTTCGAGGGAATTTGAATCTAATTTTTGATGAAAGATTATAGCAAACTCACTTGATAGAGTCAAGCACATAGTCTTTGATCTTCATGAAGTCTTCACTTGTAACACGTGAAAGTACCTTCTTTGGTTATGATTCTACTTCACTTCCTGATTCATTGAGGTTGGCATTAGGGTTGACATGGGCATAGTACTACATTGGTATGTCAACTCCATGTACTCTGGCACATACCTCATCATTTGCACCAATATGTAAAAAGTTCCCAAGATTGTTCAAATCTGTGATTTCTATCCACTTTGCAAACTTTGATTCATCTAATGGTAGTAATCGATACATAGTATCTAGGCTACTACATGTCATTTTACGTAGCTTACTATATTATGCAATGTGCATAGCTCTTTGTTGAACCATTTTTATGATATTTCTCATGTCCTATAGCATGAGGAGAATAGCTACTAAAGTTAAGAGTATCTTAACATTAGTTAGACTTGAATATAGTCATGGGAATTTGTCTCGCATAGAGTGGATTAGTCTAAGAAATGATGAATATTTAAAGAATACTCAATGCACTAGTCCATCCAAAGAGATCTATCCAGTATCATTATCTTTAAGAAGCTTCCTCCCATCAATAAGTCCTTGAGCAATTCCTAGACTCATTTTGAACTTTAACAAAAGTATTGCTAAATCTCTTTGATTAGAGATTCTACTTTACTTACACAACCAAAATTGCTGACAATTCCAAAAGCTAGATTCATTTGATGGGTCATGGAATGAATGGGAATAGTGTAGGGTACCAAATCATTCTTGATCTTTTTTCAAAGACTGCCTTTATGACCTTGCATAACTAAAGCTCCATCTACTCCAACACACACCAACTTTTTGGCAATCTCCATGTTATCCAAACCTTTGCATTTAATTAGAGTACTCTTTAATAAGTCATATAAATTTTTAGTTGTTGCACTACAATTCAATTTAGCAATAGATAGTAGAAAGGATTGACGGCAAAGATCATTTATAGTATAAACATGCATGCACACCTAGGAAGTATTATCAATTGTTGTAACTTCATCTAGAGACAATGCAATGAAATTTGAGTGTTTTATTTTTTCCTTCATATCTTATTTTTCAACCTATACAAGACAACTAACCCATTCCCACCTATTGTTTACTGACCAATGACTATTCAGATAGTTTCAAACTTTAAAAAAGTGTAATAAGGTAGTAATTGAAGGGTAGTCCTTCATAGGATGTCATCTACTCAAAATATAAAATACCACACTTAATTAAACTACTTTTCCCATATTGTGCACTTCCATTGCTTTCCTAATGAAATCTTCAATGGAACCTTTTATTGCAAAATAATTCTCCCATAATTTCTTGTGTAACTTGTATATTTCAGCATTTTTTATATGTAAACAGTTGTCCTTTATTTTGTAAGTTAACATAGATTTGTCAACTCCATCTATAGTTTCCTTTTTGTAAACTTTACTAACATGCTTTTCTATGGTATCAAGTTTAAGTTGCAACCTCTTCTCCTTCTTTGTTATCTCTATGCAAATCTTACATATAAATTCTACATGAGGTTCACCATCAATTGGATTGGCCACTAGTTCAATGAACCAATACTTTTCCACCCACTCTAATTGAAAATTCCTTTTGGACAGATCCCAGTGAGATTGATCTTTTTTTAATTCCAATTTTATTTTGCCCTTTTGTGCATGAACATGATTTATGGAATCACTTTTGGTTTTCTCACCTGATTAGTCATTAACTGACTCCAACTCTATAATATCAATTTGTGACTCCCTACTCAAGGTAAGTGCCTCCAAATCATGTTCAAGTTCATCCTCGAGTAAGATATCAAGTTCACCAACTTGAACATCTTCAATATGGTCTCCAACTTGTAATGAATCTCCTTTTTCAATAAGTATTAGAGATCTAACTTGTGAATATTGTATGTTGCCAACATTTCCACCACCAATATATGTTGATATGGTTCTATGTTTTGGTAATGGTGGCCTCTGTTAGATTTTAAGGATCCTACTAGAACCCTTGTTACACCTCTTGTTTGACATTGTAAACTGATAAAAGCTACAAAAGATAAATTGGTTTAGTTGTTGAACAAAAGACTCAAATAGTGATAAGTAAAAGAGTGTGAACAATGATAGTAGACTACGTAGACTACATATAATAACAATAATATAATTCATTCTCATAAAAATGGTACTATTTTTATGGTACTACAGTCTGTGGTACTACCCAATAAAATTTGCAAACCTATAGGCTATCTTAGCATGTGAGATGTCCAGTCACTAGTGGACACTAGATAGTAAAACTAAAAAAATAGCCAGTACCAGTACCATTGTCCACATAAAAAATAAATTAAAAATCACTTACTTTTTATGAAAACCATAGTCCATGAGTCAATGGGCAATGCACTTAGCACTCTGAAACTTTGGTAGCAACAAGAAATGCCAATCTCTAGACCAAAAAGAGTGAATTGTGTAGAATAATAATATCCTCTAGTGCAATCTAGGTTGGAAAATTACACATGATTAAAAATTTGGAGTGTCAAATGTAGGAGAAATGCAACTTCCTATGCAAGCTCACAATAGGAAACAGTTGGCTAAATGGGGTCGGTGGTCGACACATGTCGAGAAAATGATAGGTAATGCCCAACCCAAGGGAAAATTATTTGGTTGTAGTAATGGCAAAAGAACATTGTCCAATAAGAAACAACATGCAAAGAAGGCAAAATCTTTAAAATAAATGTATCTAAAACATATATTACATTGGCAATTGGACCGATATTTTTGACCAATCATGTGATAACTAATGGGCGACTACCACAGGCATTGGACCCAAATCTAATAAATATATAATGATACATTTGACCTACATTACATGTGCTATTTTCCAAATTATGATCAATCCATGAGATAGGATCACAAAATGGCAAAGATTCACTGCTAAAGTAATCTCTATTCCTTTGGCATGCATTCTCTCATTCTTGTTATTCTTTTCATTCCTACTCTTGTTAGGAAATCTAGATGAAATATGACCAGCTTTATTAAATTTGAAACATATCAAATGTAACTTACTTTTAAAATTTCCTTTATCTCTTGGTATACTCCTAGCTAGTAGTGCTTCAAGAGCATCTTGCTCACTATCATCTAAATCTAAATCACTTTCATCACTACTACACTTATCCTTTCTTGAACTTCCAATACGTAGTGATCTTGAAAGAATTTTCAATTTTAGGTAAACTTTTATCATATTTACTTAATTCAAATAATCAATCTACTAACCAAAGCATTAAGAGTAGGCACATTTCTAGGAATATCTCTGAATTATTGAATAGTTGATACTCTAATAGCATAAATAGACAACAAGGTTCTCAACAATTTACTTACAACATCTTCATTAATTATGATTCTTCCTATAGCTTTAGTGACACTAACCACTTCCTTGATTTTGTGACTTTATTGTGCAATTTTCTCCCCTCCTTTCATTCTCATATCATCAAATTTTCTTCTTAGTCCCAACACTTTTTAATCTTCTCCTTAAATAAGTACTAGTTTATCCCACATCTCTTTAGCAATAGTGTAGTATTTGATTGTTGGAATAGTAAGGATAGATAGGATGTTGGGGGGGATTGGGGGGTGTGAATCAGTATCCTCTAAAAAAATTCCTTCAAAAAAACTTGTAACTTTCCCTTTACCACCTTTTGTAACTCTACAATTATTGATTCTTTAACACACTACTTTGTAGAGAAAATTGTATAACTAATTTAACATTCACCATCTAAAACATATATGCTCATGAAACATAACACATAACATAATCATTTGGTGTTGTAGAAACCCTTGGTCAAAGGGAAAATTTTGGTGGTGATGGTACCCATGAATCCATCACTATTGGAGTAAGAGGTTGCCTTGTTAGGGCTTCAATGTTTGTCAACTGTGATGACTTACTTGGTCAAGAGTATAAAATAATACATGTATACATCTACCTTTTGCAAGGATTTTAGAACTCTCTTCAAGTATGTCCTCAATTAATAGGTTTCATATAAGATCATTAAGTTCACCTTTTTCAAGGATTTAGGAAACTACTATAGTGGTTAAACAATAGCAAAATTGATCTTTACTCTAGAAACTTTCTTTATTGATTAGATCCCTCTTGTAGTCTAAATTTATCTCCTTCTTGTGATACATCTACAAATCATTCCAAATCTATCTCTATCTCTAATCTCTAACCTCTATATTGAACCTTGATCTCTATTACTCACTTCAATAATTCATTCTTCACACCTTCAACAATACAACTCCAACAAAAATTTAACCAACAACAACTTCAAAACTATTCTGCAATGCTCCTTTTATAGTTTTCTTATGTTGTTTTGTAGCTTGACCTAATTAGGGTTTTAGATATTTTTGTTATTATCCTATGCTCATGATCAATAGTTCTATAATCATTAACCCTTTCCTTCCATTTCATATTTATTTCTATTAGTCCTTCCAACCTTGTAATCATAAACAATCAATTCACATTCATCAATAAAATCTTTTCAAATCTTTACCTCAATCTATGTAAACCATTTTCGTTTCTTGGTAGGATCATATAGCATTGAATTATGTGCCAATTCAAACTCTAATGTCTCCTTTGTATCACTTGATAAATATAGCATTCTTATTTATTGACACTTGGTAAACATTTTCTCGATGTCCTCAATGTAGCTTGGTAGACTTAGGGCTCAGTATATTCTAATTTCTCCTTATCTTAGTGTAAGTAGAGTTTCTTGGTGAATACTTGAGCTTGGGTATACTTAGTAGTATTCACTTATCTTCTCCTTCATTTCTTGGATAGTAGATTGATTGCAATACACAATTTGACACTAATATGTATATGATTCTTTATAGAAGTAACATTATCACCCTTGACATAAGTGTCAAAAACATTATGTACACAGATAAATTTGATTAGCTATTGAAAGACTTGGGATGGCTATGAGAGCCTTTGCATCTCTAATTGTGAGTTTCCATAACATCCAAATGAGGTAGTAGAAAATTTTGAATCTCATTAATTTATATTCTCATATTGCTCTCCTCTTGTATCAATTCATGTTGAAGTCTTATGAGGAATCTCACTTGGGTATAGTGTAGTGAAGATGTACTTGGGTTGTTGTTTAATTCATTTGCACTGTACTTCATATCTTCATCTATTTTCCTCAATTTATCTTTGACCTCTTTGGTAATGGATGGAATATCACAAAAATTTTAAAGTAATGATAAAATATTATGAACAACTATCTCTAATGATGTAACATAAGTGGATAGACCCACTTTCTCAATAGAAATCTTGGTAGAGAATTTCTCCAACACTCTATTTTCAAACTTCTTCACATTCCTCTAAATTAATAGTGAGTGTGTGTCAATATCTATACTATTTAATTTTTCAAAAATTTCGACAAGTTGATCCAAGATAGGAACTTCATCATTCAAATCAATTCATGACACTTCCTCAAGGAATATATCCTTTACATCATGTAGGACTTGCTTCTTCTTGTGCTCTCTCCTCATCCTTTCTTGCTCCTTCTTTCTCTTGCATAACTTCATATAAATAGCCATCTAATCATCATCCAATGTATTTGGATCCAATTTTGGTATAATTTTTATTCTTCTAGAGTTATTGAGTTGGACTAAAATGTATGGGACTCCTTTCTCTTTAACTTATTCCCTCTGTTGGTGCTCAGTGAAACTATTTGTAGCAATGGAACTTCGATTTCCAAATTTGGCAATGTGATCCTAGTATCTATTTGTGATGCATCCTCTTGTTTGACTTGTTCAACATTAGATATTTGTGATAAAAATGGTACAAGTTCCATGCTTAGTGTTGTATCCTTCTCTTAATTGTGCTTGTCCTCAACACTTGGTATTTCCTATACTTTAACCTTGAGTAATCTCAAAATTGATGTTTGTAAAAATAGTGGATCAATACAAAAACTTGACAAATTACTTAGGATAGTAAATCCTCTAGTCTTAGGTTCATTTAAAAGTGTCAATTGGCATTTCCCAATCATTCCCTCACTCAGAGGTCTATGGGCATGTGCTAGATCACTTATAGCAAAAATTTCTACATTGTGCTTCATCGACTCTCCTCCAATTTGAGCATGTCTAGTATCACTTTTCTCATCTCTGGTATTAAATTTTTACTTCCTCCTTTGATTGTTGTGCCTATTTCTCAATATTTGTACTCATTGGTTTTCCCTTAGTACTTACTATGGTATCTGCTAGCATATTTAAGGAACCTACAACTATATAATTAACATCTTATTTCTGGGCTTGGGGAATTCCTTGATTTGTTAAATAATTGGTTGAAATCCAAGTATGTGGGTGTGTGTTGACTTGATAATTATTATAATGTCTTCATCCTTGTTTGGTTTCTTGGTTAACACTATATCTATCAGATCTTCAATTGTCACACTATCTTGCTTCCCAATTATATCACTCAACATGTCACATATTAAGTATGCAATGTCTTGTGGGGTGATGTTGATATAAGCATCTTCTTTATTATCAGGTTCAGCATCTTTCTCAATTTGTGTGTCATCAACATCAATAGTTTCATTAAGATCCTTAATGTTATAAGCATGCCTCTATATCATATCTAAATCTTCATCCACTAGGTTCAAATTATTAGACAGAACATAATTAGCTCTATGTTTTTGTACAAATATGTTCTTTTTTTTCTCTTGAGCTTTAGTAATATCTTCCAAACCAAATTCAAGCATAAATTTTTCCAATGTTTTGTGTCTCATCTCTTTCTCATTTCTCAAAGCATATTGCCATCGACTGTCAATCCCTCAAAAAAGTTCATGAGGAATTTTTTTTCCAATTTCTGGTGGTGCATATTTGATTTTTGTCATCATGATAATTAAAGCATCTTATATTCTCTTCTTATCTTCCTCACTTATTGTTTCATATTTCTAATATTTAAAAGTTTCTAGGCCACTATTCTCACTAAGAGCTTGTAAAATTTCATCTATAGTTTTAGGTGTTTTGTATGAAACATCTTGGGCATGGCTTACCTCATCAAATTCAGTTTGCTCATTTTCATTGACATCATTATCATCATCATCCTATACTATGAGGTTTCTTATCCTTTTAGTAGATGTCTTGGACTATTTTCTAGATGACTTGGTGTCCTACTTCCTTTCTAGATATATCTTCACTTGTGGTGTTGTTGGCTTTGTAATTTTGACAATACCCTTCTTCAATGTTGGAGTGGCCTCCTGTGTAGCTCAAGTTCTAGATCTTGTGTTCTAGGGCTCACAGGGGTAGTTGTAGATATTTTATTTCATTTTCATGAATGTGGCTTGGTAATAACATTTATTTTTCCCTTCCCCTCTTCTCCTACTTCATCTTCACCTTTTCCTTTGGTGATCATTAATAGTTTATCAAATTAATCACCAGTGAATGTACTCTCAAGTGTAATTTGATTTCTTCTCAATTTTGGTGACCACAATATTAGTTTTTATCTTCTCCTTTGCTTCCTTATAAGTTTCAAATCTTGGAGGGACCTTATTCATGGGCTCATTTAGTAGAACTTCTATGGCTTTTATTATCCTAATCTATAGTTACTTCATATTCCATTGGTTTCAGCCATGCAACTCTCAGTAAAACAACTTTAACAAGTGTATTATCAGTATCAACAAGAAAATAAACTTGACATGGTACTTTGAAACTAGAGTAGGGGGTATCTTGAACCTTTGGTTCATTCTTATCTTGAAATTTTTTAAGTACTTGTCCATAACACTCTTAGAATTCTCTCCTAGTGCTTGAATATATTCATTGATTTGGTAGAAAGCTTTGGTATCTGATTTCCAGTTTACTTGACTGGCTGATGGGAAATAGTTTTGTATATAAAAGAAAATGCATACAAAAAGTGAACCAAACTTGCATGTATTTTTCCTTCCAACTCATGTGGTCTTTATATTATCTACCAATTTCTTGAGCTATAGGTTGGCGATGACATATTTATAACCTTTCTTCACAATTTTATAACCTATATCTACAACCATACACAAAACATTGGTTAATATGCTAGATTGAAATATCTTGTATGCCACTACATACACACCAAATTTAATCTCCAAGTCTATAATATTCTCCACTTTCATTCCTCTATTATCCCATTGGGCCTTTTTTCTTTCCTCAATTTCACTCTTGGGAGTCGTCTAGATGGTTTTAACTTTTATTGTGATGGGGTATCTTGTAACCATGTGAACAACATCCTTTGTGTTTTTTACTAGTACATCCAACCACATGTGTATATCATGTACTCTACTCAAAACTACCCTAATCAAGGTCACCTTGAACTCCTTCAAGAAATGTAAGGCATGAACGAGATTGGCTGCCTCCAAATGCTTGAGTTCATCTTTCAACTTGTCTATTTGCATTATAATTTCTAGGTATAGTTTATACTTTGGCTCTTCACATGCATCATTCCAAATCAATTTCAAAGGATTCATCTTAACCTTGGTCTATTGTTTTGCACTTGTAGAGCTTGAAGCCATTTTTCTCGGTAGGATTTAAGAAAATACTTGATTATTATCTTGGTTTGTTTCCAACTCAATTTACATAAGAATTCACGGATAAATTCTCATTTCAAAATCTTTGACAAATAATATTTTTCTCAAATCCATTGTCTTCACTCTTACCTCTTCAAAATGCAAGGTAAACAATAAAAATTGAAAACCCAATATATGTGCGATGAAATTATCCTTTTTTACCATTAGGGTGCCTTAAATTCATTTTACTCCACATTCTCACTTCTTTAATGAACTAAATTACCACTAGTTTCTCAGTCGCTTCACACTTCCATCACTTCTCAGTTAAAATGGTAAACTTGACTCATGCTCGGGTAAATCATCTTCACACCATTGATATTACTAACTTGATTATCACTACTAGTATGTGGTTACTAACATGTTCAATAAAGATAACTAATATAAATATTTCTAGACTTTTATGTATTGTCCTTGTACATCAAATATTATGTAGATATGAAATTTCTTCCATGTCACTCTAGGAACTAATGTAAGATAAAGCTTTTGTCATTCAGTTCCTTGCCTTCTCCTAAGGCTTAATTGGATTTGGTGGTTATACCCAATCCATTAGAAGAGGTGTCCCCATTTTTTCCACTTGATGTCTCATTTTCTTTTTACTTTCTTCTCCATGTCTTATTCTCCTACTCATGAATTTCCTCCACACTTACCTTACCTTTGACTTTTGAATCTACTTATTTTGGTGCTGACACTTGGTTTCTATAGTTCCTACTTAGATGACCGACCCTGTGACAATGATAAAATGCCATGCAAGAATTTCTCCAATTATCATATCTTCCTCCAAAGTGTAATCTCATGCAATTTAGAGAAATATGACATACTTCCCACATGCAATGCATGAATAACATGTGTTACAATTCCAATTGATTGCATTACCTTTCTTTCTCGGTTTCCAATTGGTCTTCATCAATGATTTGCATTCTTGTGACTTATGTCCAAACTTATTGCAAGTATAGTAGTAACCATTAAATGCATATTTATTAGGTGAATGGATAAACTTTGATCTACACTCAAATTCTTTGTGTCCATACTTATTACAATGATAACAATAACCATCAAATTTGGCAGTAACATTGATCTTACCCTTTTTTATCCTACATACATTTGATGTGTGTCTAGGCTTTCCACAATGATAGCATGTTGGATTCTTTGGCTTTGGGATGGTGTACATGTTTCTTGTCTCTACTTTCTTTGATGATTCACCTTACTTGATTATGGAGTGCTTAGTATAGCCTAAGCTAGATATGTCTCTCGGTCATCTCTATCTTCTGAGTTATTTATCCAATAATTTGATACTTTCTTGTGATCTCTTCATTCTCTCAATTAGTTCTTTCTCAAACTTCAATTAATTCTTAAATATTTCATTTTCAGTCCTCAATTCAATAATTTCTTCAATCTTCCTACCAATTTCATGATTTGTGCCAAGTAGCTGGTTTGTCATGTAATAGTGGTTTTGAGTCAATCTTGAAATCTCTCCATCTTTAGCATCCATTCTTGAAGCAATTTGTTGCTTATGTTCTTCCATCATTTATTTGTCATCCTCATCTTTTCTCTTTTGTTCCATTACTTCACACATCCTTGTAGATTACAATTCTTGTTCCTTTTTTAGTGATTTCACCTACTTGATAAGACTATGGCTTTTCTCCAATAAATTAGCTATGGCAGCATCAGATTCATTAAACATGGTTCTATCAAATAATATTTCTTTGACTTTCTCCTAGTCGATTGTCTCATTAGTTTGCTAGGAAGTTTATTTTCTTCTATTTAGTGACTTCTTTAGTTGTTCTTTAGTTCATTTATTTGATTCATGGTCATCCTCAACTCTAGTATCTAATTCTCAATAGTCTTATACAACCTATACTTCTCCACAATTCTAATCTTTTACTCTCAAGTAGAAAAACCTTCAATCAAGAGAACTAAACTCTGATACCAATTGTTAGAATAGTAAGAATAGATAGGGTGGTGAGAGGGAGGTGAATCAATATCCTCTAAAACTTTTCCTTCAAACAAACTTATTTCTCTTACTACCTTTTGTAACTCGATAATTATTGATTCTTTACCACATTACTTTGTAGATTCAAAAATTTCATAACTAATTTAGCATTCACAATCTAAAACATATATGCTCATGAAACATAACACAATAATTTGGTATTGTATAAATCCTTGGTCAGAGGGAAAATTGTGGTGTATATGGTACCCACAAATCCATCACTTCTATAGTAAGAGGTTTCCTTGTTAGGGTTATAACTTTTGCCACTTCTAATGACTTAGTCAATCAAGAGTATACAATAAGACATGTATAGATCTACCTTTTACAAGGATTTTACAACACTCTTCAAGTGTGTCCTCAATTAAGAGGTTATATATAAGATAGTTAAGTCCACTTTTTTAATGATTTAGGAAACTACTACAATGGTTAAACAATAGTAGGAATGATCTTTACTATTGGAAATACATAAGGAGTAACTGAGGGGGGGGGAGGGGGGGGGGGGGGTGAATCAATTACCACTAAAATAAATCCCAGATCTCTTAGATGTCAACAATAAATTTAAAATGAGAAAACTAATTACTGTTGTTACTCTGTAAATACATAGAAAATTCTGTCACTCAGTGAATGCAGAGTGTGAATTAATTTTAGCAGATCTTAGAACATTAATAGTAATTAATTTGCAAGCATAAGAGAATGAACACATGAGACACCAAGATTTAATGTGGAAACCCAATTTGGGAAAAATAACCAATGTAACTAGTTATTTTTTTTCACTCTTCTAAAGTGAGCCTTGTTAGGAGCCAACCTTGTTAAAGGTTACAAAACACACTGTTAGGTGTGACCCTGTTAGAGGATTTAATCACCCTGCTAGGAGTGGCCTTGCAATAGGTCTTAATACAATTCAATGCAATTACCACCTTGTTAGAGGATTTAAAAATGAATGTTAAACCAACTCTGTTAAGGGATTTTAGATCACTGCTACAATGGTTAGAGAGTAACAATGAAATGACATGATTGTGATGTAATTGAATTGTTGAATCTAGATCTCTTTTTTGCTCAAACTTGATCCTTTCTAATCAAATATTACTTTTCTTCTCCACAAGGATACATGACTATCCTTTAAGTTCACTCCCTCTCTTTTCTTCTCAATTCAATCAACACACTTGCACACACTAGAAGTCTCAACTTGACCTTTTATTTACACCTTCCAAAATGTCAAGTCAACCTAAATAATAACCAATATTCATCATCATTGTTAGCTAGAATCAATACATAAAGTAATTATGCTTCATATGCCAAAATAAGAAAAATCCTTTGTAAGCCAACCTTGCTTGGTAGAAGCTAACTTTGGAATGATTTCTTGTGTTAACCAACAGAAGCTCAATTAACACTATGAACTTGCAAAAATTCTTTGGAAATGAAGTGAAATTGATGAATAATAACTCTGTCCAACTTTCCCTTCATTAATGGAGTGAGTTTGGTTAACACTCTTATCTGCCTCAATTCCTTTGACACCTGCATGAACTTGATAGACACTATCATCTATTCAAAGTAAACCTATGAATGCTCAGTAGACAAGGAAAACTTTCTTCACTAACCAAGTGAGCTCAGTAGACATTATCTATTAGTTGATATGACATTTGTGTAACATCAAAGACAACACACAATTATTTAATTGTATCCAACACTTTACTATAGCAACTCACTTTCCTGATTAGATCCCTCTTATGTTCTAAACTTATCACCTTCCTATGATAAATTTGTAATTTGTTCCAAATCTATCTCTTTATCTAATCTCTAACCTTTGTACTAAACCTTGATCTATATTACTTACTTCAATACTTCATTCATCACACCTTCAATAATATAGCTCCAACAAAAATCTAACCAACAACTTCAAAATTATTTTGTAGTACTCATTTTATAGTTTTCTTTTGTCATTTCATAGTTTGACCTAATTAGGGTTTTAGAACTTTCTGGAATTATTCTCTAATCATGGTCAATGGTTCTAGAATAATTAACCCTTTTCCTTCCTTTTTATTTTTATTTCCATTGGTCCATCCAACCTTGTAATCATAAATAATCAATTCACATTCTTTAATAAAATCTTTTTAAATCTTTAGCTTAGTCTATGTAATTTTTTTTCCTTTCTTGGTAGGATTGTGCAGCATTGAATTTTGTACCAATTTAAACTCTAGTTCCACCTCTATGTCAATTGATAAATACATCATTCTTATTTACTAACACTTGGTAAATATTTTCTTGGTATCCTATGTGTAGCTCGGTAGAGTCTATACTCGGTATATTCTGACTTATCTTTAGCTCAGTGTAAGTAGAGTTGCTCAGTGAAGACTTGAGCTTTGGTATACTTAGTAATATTCACTTATGTTCTCCTTCATTGCTCAAGGGATACAGTATCTCAACTGCAATACATAGTTTGATACTAATAGGCAATATGATTCATTGTAGAAGTAAGATTGATATCATCAAATTCAACATCATTTAGAGAAGAAGCAATCACTATCATCAGGTTATTGTATTTTTATTTTCACTCATCTACTCAACTATCATAGGAGGGGTTAGAGGTGTGTATTATTTGTCTAGATAGTATAATGCATAGTCTCCAATTCTTGATAGGTACAAACTCATTCTGCTTTTCTATGGTGAAAATCTATCTTTGATTAGCTTAGGAATCTTTCTCTTATATATCTTCAAATCTTTAGCTTAAGTCCCTTCAAACTTTCTCCTTCAAGTACTTGTGCTCCAATACCAATTTTTATAAGATAACTTAGAGAATTAATTATAACTAGTTATCCTACAACTCGTTAAAACTCTTTTCAACAACATAACACTTTGACATTTCTAATCACTAGCTTGATAACTAGATTAAACTTTTCAATAAAACTCAACTTAATATATCCAATAAATTGTTAGCTTCATATATTGTGTATCACAGTAAACATCATGTATATACTGAGTTGTAGCGGTAAACAATAAACATGAAATGAACATGCAACAATATCAACATTCACACATTTTGACACAAGTATTAAATGTGGAAACCTCGTAAAGGAAAAAATAACTTGGGACCAGCAACCCAAAATTTGTGCTCTTCTAAAATGAGCTTTGTTAGGAGCTAACCTTGTTAAAGGTTATATACACATTATTAATGTGACCTTTTTAGAGGATTTACACCAAAGATCATATATACCTTATCACTCCTTAGTATCTAGAGTGGCTTTCTCTAAAGGACTTACATACATTCAACTGAATTTTCATACAAATGGATTTACAAATAAGACTTCTTAGGTCCACTAAATTAAGAGATTTTATACTGCAATGATTAGAGAGTAATAGTAAAATGATTAGTTTGAAATAGAAACTACAATTTCTTAATTAGATCTCTATTTCGCTCATCCTTTTTCCTCTTCTCATCATCTTTCTTCCTTCTACTTCCTTTTGGTTAATCCACTCACATACACATCAACTTAGCACTTCATTTTCTTGATCTTCATAGTGCATTTCTACTTGGATAGCCCTTTGTCTATCTCCTTTAATATCAACTTGATCAATAATGATGAACATCTCGTTTATTGCTTAAATAGAAAACATTTTTTTGCATCACCATATTCTTCCTTGTTTTGCCACTTAATCACAATCATCTAATCTTCATCCATCTTAGATTCATTGAATCTAGACACTTGGGTATCATGGCTTCACCTTGAACTTTTTGCTTCAATTCAATCATCAAATATCCTTCATCAGATCTTCTTTGAATTTCTCCAGGTGTAGGTCTCATAACTAACTTCTTCCTTATCCTCAAAACTTCTCAAACAATTTTTACTTCTATCAAATGTTAGCCTCAGATCAATTATTTTTTGAACTATTCTTCTTTCCCTTTCTTGGTTAACACTACATTACATAGCTCATAACAAGAACTATGGGGAATAGGGTATTGGAAGGGTATGATGCAGGAGTAGATGTAGGACATTAGGAGAGAGTTTGACTAGTTAAGTAGGACCACCAAAGGTGAGAGAACTCTTAGTTAACATATTAATAGGCTTTCTAAGGTGATTGGTAATGTAGAAGAGGTTAAGAATCTGGTGAAGATATTTCCACCCTTGGAAGCCAATAACAGAGCTATAGAATAGAAGATAAAGGATTTTCCAAAAAGGTTGGATGGCATGGATAATAGAATGGTCAACACTGAGAAGATGGTTAAGAAACTTGTTGATCAGAGTTGCTCCATCTTGAAGACTATGGTGGAAAAAATTAAAACTCTGTTGGATAAAATGGAAATGGGGAGAATCCATGCTTTAAAGAACTTGAAAGAGGAATAGGGCCCCAGCAAATGAACTAGGGATAATTCTAAGAAGGCTGAGGTCTTGGAAGCCAAAGAAAAGGATTATCTGAAGGCCTCAGTGGTTAACATGAATATCCTTGTAGATCAGGCTATTGATGTCTTGAAGACCCTGTACCTATCTTTTTGTTGACATTTTTCCTTCTTTTTGTTGTCTTTTCCTATTGTTTGTATTAAGACTTATGGTCTTAGTTAGTTCTATTTTTGGTGTTGATGCACAGTACTTCTGGGCTTCTTTGCTCTTGTTGTTAGCTACTTTATATAAGGTTTTAAGTCCTTTAAAACCTATTTTTACTTAATCAAAACATTACCCTTCATTCGGTCAATATAGTACTCAATTAACATTTTTCTTGCTCAATTAATACTACACTTCCTTCATTCACTTTAATGCACTTGATGACAACTGTAGTAGCTCGATTACTATTGATTTATTCATTTAATGAGCAAATTGTCTTCCACTTTATGACTTCATTACTTGCATATAGATGATCTCAATACTTAATCAAAAAATTTAAAATAATCAAATCATCATTATATTTTCAAAGTTTGATTCATCAAGTGCCCATTCAAATTCATACACTTATTAATACTTTCTTCATAGTTATACTTTCTTCAAATCCTCTTCATCAATCAAATATTGTTCATCAATCAAATGATATGGTACAAAACTAAATTAGCATAATGTCTGACCAATTAAGCTTGACATCAATGACAACATAACAACTTATATGAATCTTCTACAAACATTATTAGCATTATCAATTGGGGCTAACAACCTCCAAACTAGAGAATATCCCAGAAGATAGGAATGAAAGGATGATCATTAAGAACATCATTAAAGCATGCAAAACATGACTAGGTAGAGAAGACTAAGTCTGAAGAGATGATCAATCAAAGATGGAAGATATCTTCATGGCCTCCAAAAATTGGAATAAAAGAGTGACCATATCGTAAATGATCCATCTCACCGGAATGCATACATACCCAACCACTGTAATCACCTAGTACATAAAAAAATACCAAATGCATAGCTCATTCTATCGATCCAAGAATTTATTAGAACAAAATTAAAAAAACCTATAATGCTAAGAGGTAAGATATGTACACTAAAGTTGAATGCACAAACTCCTGTGGAATGAAGAACTAGGAACCGTGAGAGTGCAGAAGAAGTCCAAAACCCTATAAGGAATGTGTCATTGATACATCATGAGGATAATATCATGGAAGGAACACTCTCTTGATAAAGGAAGATGGTAAAAATGGCCAACATGAAATGCCCCAAGGCACTTTATAATGTAGTGTGAGTACAACAAGACACAAAGATGTGCAAGATCCCAAAATGTAATAGAGTGACACTTTATCTTAATGTGTTTGCAAAAAAAAATACTACAAAAGATGTCAAAAAAGATCAAAATAGATATAAGGATGGTACAATATAAAGTATATTAGCCCAAGATGAGTCATTCCATGCAATAAAAATGATCCTTGAACCTAAAACAACCAAGATATCCACCAGAGTGCAAAAATGCAAAAAATTGAATAAAATGTACCTAGAGTAGAATCTAGAAGAAACACTAGCATCACTAGAAAGAACATTGAATAATCTTTAAAATGATATAATTTTTTCAAAAAATGGAGGCTAGATGCTTGAGATGACTCCTAGAGTGCAAAATAAAACCCCTAGCTTTGACTACATTAAATGACAACCAAATAGCACCAAAATCCAAAGTAACCTACAACATCACAATAGGCTTGGAAGGAGATTTATGATGATGTCTCATTTGGAAAAAATGAAGTCCATATGAGAATTTTATAGCCAAAAAACCATAGGTTTCTCCAAAAGGACCAAGGATGACTAATATGTGTGTTGATACATTGATGATGTTAGCAAAGTACTATGCTAAACTTGATGGTCATATGGTTATCATAGGAAAAAAGGCACTCTTCTACATGGTACTGACTAGTTGATGATATGGTTTTGACTGGAAGATGACATGTCAGAAAAGGTGATGTATAATGATGATTGTGCAAGCTAACTGGGCGATGATACAATTGGTGACATAGGCACTGATTGGGTGATTTACTTCTTGTTGATGTCACCGCATAGGGGCTTGTATGTGCATACTTTTGGTTGATGTGACCTTTCTTAAAGTCATGCACTCTTGACCTTTTCTTTTAAAAAAGGTGATTTTAACATTTCTAAAATTCAATGCATACCCTTTTTGTTTGGATATAATTATTTTTTGAAAAAAAATTCCAAAAAATAGAAAACTTCTTATTTTATGTTTATTTTTTGAAAAAATAAATAATTCATGGCCTTGAAAAAACTCTATTGTTTCAAGATGAAAATGGCTCTACTTAAGCGAGCTATAAATTCACCAATAAATCTCATTTCCAAGAAATATTTTGTGAAAATGAAATATGTGATAAATAAAAGCCTTACCTATAGCTAATAAATTTGACATTTTGAATACTTATCCAAAAGTTAGTGCAAAAACACAAGAAAGCCCTAGACCACAGTCACAACTCTTTAAAATCAATATCGACATCCCTAGTAGGGAATTACAGCTAGGAACTAGCGATAAATAAGATAAATTCTTTGTGAAGACAAAAAAATGTAGTTGTGGGAAAGGCGTCAGTCTAGCATCTGACTAAACATGATAATATCTTATATGCTCATCACAAGAAGGTGCATCTCCAAAACTCAAAAAAGTCCAACTCGAATAAGAAGAATGGTGAGGAAGAGTTTATCACAGTCATTAAGAGAAGAAACTAAAGAATGAAGGGTCCCAACAAACCTTCATTTAAACCTATGAGTTAGATTCCATTGCAAAAATTCTCAGAAGTCAATAGGATCCTTCTAGGTGGTAGGGATGGGAATATTCCAGCGAGTAATTTTAGCCAGAATAAAATAAGCAATAATTTGTCTTTTAGAGAATCCCTAGTGTTAAGAAATCATAGAGTAGTGCAACAAAATCCTAGTCATTATGTGGCCTTCACAAATAGCTCCCTACCCATCACAAATAGAAACCCTAATTCAAGGAAAAAGATTGACAGAGTACCAAAAGAATCATTTGATAAACCCCAACCTAATGGAAGGAAAAATGAGAAATGAACTAACCATAGTGATCTAACTATAGCAAAAAATACCCTACTATGTATTTTGGTGATACAAATGGCCACATAAGCATCTGCAATAGCACATTAATTATTAGGAATAAGTTTAGTGAAGAAAGGTGGTTCAACTACAAGAACTTGGGAGTCTTTACATTCTGTAAATAACCTAAGGCACAAGACCAAAATCTATTCAAATGGTTGTATGATTTTTGTGGTGAGTAGGTAAGTATGACCTCCCTCTTAAGTTGACTGATTTATTCACATTGCAAAAGTAAAAGAATTAGAGATAACTTTTTCTCTGAATCTTTATGCTTTTATAAAGGGTTCAATGTAAACTTTATAACATAACTTCCTAACTTAAATGAAGATTTGGAAAAAAAAATTAACATTTCCAATTTGCATGGTTATTAATGAAACATCGATAGAAATTACAAATTTTCAAACATTAAAATATAGAGGAGCCAATATTGGTAAATTTTTAGCAATAGATGCTAACTACAAGAATTCCACTAAAATCAAACTTCTATTCAATCTAAAACCTGAACAATAGGCATCTAATCCCATGAAAATTGTAACAAATAGATCCATCTATCATCTCAACTGGACTATTTATGAAAAACATATTCATGAAATTACTTTCCTAGAAACTGATATTAAGAGGGGCTTAGAGATAACTAGCTTCAAATATCTTTACTATAATTCCAATCTAAGCACAATATTTCCAGGATTAGCAGTCTTATATAAATAAAAGGAATCAAATTCACCATAAGAGTCTTAGGATGGCCACAGCATGCCTATAGATACCCCCTCAAAATCAAATGATAGGAGTAATCATGGGGTGTGTTTTGCTAGTATGATTTGCATTCCAGAAAGAGAAATAGTGGACTTGGGGAAATAGTGGAAGAGGAAATTGATTATATGGGAAACCTCACTAGCAAAGTTACTTTCCTTGGGATGACATCCAAATCAAAACCTCAGTGCATAATAGAATCAAAAAAACCAATACAAATAAAAAGGACAAGGAAACAAATAATGATGGTTATATTGAAATTAACATCAAAATATTACAACAATGTGAACAATGTAGATCCAACAACATATATATTGAAGATATCAAGGACAAAATGGTGATGTATAAAAATTTGGTGCAAGATATGTTATTAATACAAAATAATTTAAGTGACTAGATAATTCTATGGGAAGAAGCCCACAAAGAACATAGATGAGTAGAAATAGTGGTAAACCATATGCATAGTGAGGAAAGTAATGGTTATTACATAGCAAAACATATCCAAGGAATAAGCCCCTTGGGAAAAGAAGAAAATGGCATTACTAAAACTCAAATCAGGTGTAATAAGCCTTATATAAAGAGAAAGAAAAAACAAAATTTATGTAAAATATGTTGGATACACCCTTAATAGAAGAACAAAGAGAAGATACCAGAAACAATTCAAGTCAAGATAAAAGACAGAAAGAAGCACAAGACAAAGATAGTATAGGCAAGCTTATCATTGGAAAAAAATGGAGGATATGGCTTCAAATAAAATAATATGGTAAAATCTAAGAAAATAAGAGTTATATACCAATCAAGACTCTCCAAGAATAGGAGATCAAAAGGAGAACTCAAATTATAGTGGAAAAAGGGATGAAATCTAAAGAAATTAAGAAACGATCCTACAAATTTTGGCAAACACCTAGCAATGGAAAAGATCCCTTTGAGATAAATAATACACTACAACATAACAAATATTGGGAAGGAAGGGCAAAGATCGATACAAAATTAATCATATTGAGGTTGAATCCTTCATATGTAAACTTCAGATAGTCAGCCAGGAAGAAACACTTAATACTAGAAATACAAACAATCTAGAGATAAGTCCAAATAAATTTTGGGAGGAGTTTGGTATATTTTCTACATTAGAAAAAATTTGATTCATTCAAAGGAAATCAAAGAAATAGAAGAGTATAGAATGAAAATATATTGGAAATTGGGATTTTTGACAAAATTCTACAAGAACTGGAAGAGGATGTAGAGGATATAAAAGAAGAAACCTTAGCCAATAGTACTCAAACTATTGATGGACATGTAGAAAAATTAGGAATAGTGGCTAATATGGAAGGTGTTGAACAACCAAAATATGGGAAACAAAACAAAAAATGAGGAAGAAAATTACTTTCAGAACTCAAATCAGCTATGAGTAAGTAGGAAATTAGAAAAAGATTAGAGATGTTCTCAAAGAAGGGAAGGGGAAGAGTCTTCCCACAAATCAATGAGGATCACTACATGGAATGTTAGTGGACTAAATACCCCTAACAAAAAGTGCTTGTTGAAGCTCAACTTGACCCTTTTTTAATCTAAAATTATTATAATACAAGAAACCAAGCTAAATGAAGAAGAAAGAGATAATCTAAGTAAAAAAAAATGGTTTATGGAAAACTATTATGATCGAAGCTATAGGGGCCTCAAGAGACATTGGCATTATTTGGGATCCTAGAAAGATAAACTTTAGTAAGATGGTATCAAATAAAATTGTATGGGAGGGAGAATTATAAGTTTCAGAAGTGATATTCAATGCACACTTATAAATGTATATGGTCCAACCCCAATATTAGATAAGAGGGCATTATGGAATGAAATTAATAATTTTATGAAAAATAATCCTACAAAAAAAATTTGTATGGGCGTGGGAGGATTTTAATGCCATTTTAAACTTGGAATCTTGAAAAGTATGGAGGATCACAAAGTATAATTTTAAAGAATGGTTTGCAAGTAATAAATTAATAGATATCCTAACAACTAATAGGTTATACACATGGAATATAACAAAAAGGTTGGATAGATTTTTATTCAAAGGATATCTAAGTACCTTCAATTATATATTCAATCTTCAATCCTACCTAATGTTGGATGATGATTTCATGAATAACATTCAACAATGGTGGTAAGAAAAAAATGTGAAGGATCCAAGATGTTTTGTTTTGTATCTAAACTAAATCTTTTAAAGGAAAACGTATTAAAGTGGAACAAAGACCACTTCAAAATAATATATTTAAAGAGAAACTAGAGAATGAATATGAATTAAAAAAGCTAAATGAAGATGTGCTAAAAAATGGAATGGAAAATGAAATATATTCCAAAAATAATTACTATAGAAACAAGAAAATATATTAGCAAAAGAGGAATTATTTTGGAAACAAAATCTTGAGGGACTTGGCTATCAGAAGGAGATCGAAACACGAAAAAAATTCAAAAAATTACCCTAAATAAAAGAAACATTGATATGATAAATAAAAAAAGGATAACGAAGGAAATATAATGGAACACCTAGCTCAAATAACAAAAGTTTCTGTATAATATTTTTTATGCATTTTCAACTATTATGAATGTTCTAATCTTTTAGCTTGGAATTTATTGAAAATTTCTATACATAAATTAATAATAGAGGAAGATTATAAATTTCTTAACCAAAAATTCTATTAGAAATAAAAGAAACCCTCTTTAATCTTAACCCAAATAAATCTCTAGGTCCAAATAGATTTCAAGCCTTCTTCATCTAGAAATGTTGGGGTATCTTAGGTTACGATTTATAGGAAGTAATCAAGCATACTACAAAATCTATATCTCTTCTTACTAAAATGAAAAATACATTTCTAGCATTAATTCCTAAGAAAACTAATCATGAGGAACCTAGGGATTTCTGTCCTATTGTGTTATGTAATACCATTTATAAAATACTAACTAAAGCTTTAGCTAAAAAAATGAAAACACTACTTCCTAAAATCATCTCTAAAGAACAAATGTGTTCCATACCTAGCATATCAATTCTTGATGGAATAATTAAAATTCAAGAAATCATCCACTCAACACAAATCAACAGGGAACCTAGTATGCTAATGGAACTAGATATACAAAAAGTATATGATAAAGTAGACTAGAGATTCTTACGCAAGACAATGGAAGCCATTGGATTCTCTTGTCAATGAATAAAATCTTATTTTCAATTGTATCTTGACACCCAAAATATCACTACTCATTAATGGAGAATTGGAAGAATTCTTTAATATA
This sequence comes from Cupressus sempervirens, assembly GCA_028749045.1. Taxonomy (NCBI): domain Eukaryota; kingdom Viridiplantae; phylum Streptophyta; class Pinopsida; order Cupressales; family Cupressaceae; genus Cupressus; species Cupressus sempervirens. The sequence continues at coordinate 831,243,564 of CM053792.1, forward strand.
TCACAAGGGATAAGGGAAAGAGATTTGTTATCACCTTTCCTATTTATCACCATGGTAGAGGCTTTTGGCAGAGCTATAAAGAAGGATCAATCAGAAGATAAAATCAAAGGTGGTTTAGAAATAGAAGGTGTGCCTAAAGTAACACATCAACAATTTGCATACAATAATATTCTCCTATGAGAGATTACAATGGAAGAGGCATGAAACTTCAAAAAAATAATTAAATGATATATGGAAGCCTTGGGGCAAAAAGTAAATGGTGAAAAGTCAAAAAAATTCTTTTTAAACACTCATCCAGACATGGAAAGAAGCATTTGCAACTTAATGGGATATAGACAAGGTACTTTCTCATGCAAATATCTAGGTATATAGTTGGAAAAAGGAGCAAGAGATAATAAATCTGGAAGGAAATCTCTAAAAAACTAGATAGCAAAATAGAAATTTGGAAAGATAATTGGCTTACAAAGGTTAGTTGAGAAACTATGATAAATTTAGTACTATCTATCATCCCAACCTATCAAATGTCATGTTTACCACTTCCTAAAGGTATTTAAAAAAAAACTAGACAACAAATTAAGGAATTTCTTTTGGAAAGAAACAGAAGACAAGAAAATACAAGCAATGATTATATGGGAAAAAAATTGTAGACCAAAAGAGTTTGGTGGATGAGGAATTGAGAATCTGAACTAGAAAAATGAAGAATTAGGAGCCAAACTATTTTGGAGAATGTATAACAAACACAAAAATAAATGGGCTAAAATTCTTTATCATAAATATCTAAATAGATCTAATCCCTTGTCTTTATTTTGAACTAGAAAATTACCTAAAGGCACAAAAACATGGAACTTTATAATGCAATGTTGACCATTAATTAGCAACAATTTAGCATGGCATATTGGACTAGGCACATAAACATTATTTTAGGAATATTCATGGGATGGTCTCCCATCTCTGGATAGTTATAATTTACCCAATAATATTAATACTACTCTAACAAATACTTGAGGGAAATATGTAAGTGACTATAAATAAGTAATGAACCATAATCATATTGGAGGATGGAACTAGACATCTATAGAGGAGACAAATTTGACAAAGTAGGAAAAAAAATCTTCGAGCAATTTCTAAATCAAAGGCAAGTCAATCATAATGAAAGAAGGGATAGATTGATATGGGGAGCTTCCAAAAGTGGGATATACAATTTTAAAAGGGGCTATGAATTTATTATAAACTCTCAAAGATGGGAAAAGATTGATATACCCCTAAATCTATGTAAGGATTCAACATGCTTACCCAAAGTAGAAATATTTATTTGGGATGCATTGCAAAATAGAATCCTTATAGAGGAGATATTTACTAAGATGGGATTCGAGGGCCCTCTAGATGTCCATTAGGTGCAAATGATTTAGAGATGATCGATCATCTATTGTTCTGATGTTCATTTTCCACTCAATATTGGAAGTGGCTATGCCAAAAATCCAATTGGTCAACAACCCTACATAAAAATTATTTGAATCATCTAAAAAGCTAGCCCAAAATGGGGAATCAAATAATCACACCAACCTATGGAAAATATCCCCTTCTATCATTTTATGGGAAATTTGGAAGGAAAGAAAAATGAGAATACTTGCTAATGAAAAAATGACTATAAACTCTTTTTTAAACAAAGTAGAAGCCATCATAGTAGAGATAATAAAGAATATACTTGTTGAAGAAGGAACTTTCTCATATTGGGACACAAACATGCACAAAAATTGGTAGAATCTTATTAATCCCCTGAACACCTACCTAAACGCTAATAAAAAAGAAAGAGAAGAGTTAAAATGGTAATCTCCACCATCGGGATGGACAAAATTAAATTCAATGGAGAATCTTGAGGCAATCTAGGAAAGACATGAATAGGATGTCTCATTCATCTAGAAGATGGATCCTGGAAGGTAAAAAGAGCCAAGTATTTTGGGGTGTCTATGAATAACTTAGTAGAGTAAGAGTCACTTATTGGAGGTCTTCATATTAATTTAGATTTAGGTATAAAAATACTAATTTAATAGAAGGAGATTCACAGATATATTAAATGTAGTTAGAAAGAGAAGTATGCCAAATTAGAAAATTAATTCCAAATCAGAACATGCTTTAAATTTAGTAGACAAATTTGAGGATACCAAAATTCAACATATATTCCAAGAAGGAAATAAAGAAGTAGATAGATTAGTAAATCAAAGGGCTAACAACAAAGACTTTGTTATTGGGAATGATCTAGTTATCCATGATTAACTAAAGCTTAACACATCTACCAACTCTAGAATTTTTATACTGTAGATAAATAGATCTCATATAAATTTCAATGTCTTTGCTTCGATTTTTAGAATTTAAATTTAAATTTTAGAAGGTAAAGAAATATCCAAAATTAAAAATAAAATATGCTAAATATTCTACACTCATAAAAATAAATCTCTAATAAATATACTAATAAGGCATTTCAAATTTCATACTCAAAAACTAAGCTAAAGAAACCAAAATAAATTTGAAAAGTATCAATTATAATATATTAACTTGTACCATCTTAAAATGGATGCACTTTCCTTTTTTAAGACCTTTTATCATCCTTTCCATAACACCTTCTTTGGACCATGGATGTATCCCTTTCCATAATGTCTTCTTCGGATTATGGATGTACCCATGCTCAACACCCTTTTCTCCTATATTCTTCCACTTTCCATCCTAACTCTTCTAGTATTTGTCTCTTATTTATGTGGCTCTTTGAACTTGACCTCTAGGATTAGGCCAACATAGGTCAACTTCAAGTTGACTTAGTCCCCAGGGATTTTAGGGACTGGGCCTAAAAGGCCTTGACAGTTTGATTAGTTTTATTACTCTCTGCTATCGACTTGTATTATTTTCCCACTCAAAAACTCATATATAAGGAGACTTGGAGGTTTCATTTTCATAAAAAAACAAAATAGAGGATCATATTCTAAATCTCTTGTTCTCAAGTCAAGATTTCTACCTTTCATATTCAAGCAGTTCAAGTATTCAAGACAAAAAATTATTTTCGAGCATCCATGCAAGGAGAACTCTATCTGGCATAGAAGGATATTTTATGAGCATGTCCTCTTAAATATCTATCTTACTATTGGCCATCAAAGGACATTTATATTGAAGAACTCCTTCATTGATGTATATTTACATCCATGGCACCATGACAGGATTTTGGTAGATCTATTGCAAAGAGTGGAGATTCTCTACATTCCTAATTCAATATTTACAACACATTACATATGAAATCCTTATTAATGATGGTTTTGGAAAAGGTGAATCCTAACTTTTATGTTATGTTTCAGTCATTTACACTTGTATTTCTCATTTATGAGTAATTTTTTAGCTTAGGTCTTGACTAAGGAAATCCCTCATCAAATCCAACCACAAAAAAAACATTTTTTTGTGTAGAAATAGGATATCAGTTGGAGCTTACAAATTTAAAATCTACTCTACATGAACTTTTTGAAGAATTTTCTTACAGCATCACTAGACTACATCAATTTTTTTGTAAGAGGTCCTTCTAATAGCTCAACCTAGTCCTTTCTATCCTCTTGCTAGGAAATTTATGGGTTTTGTTCCTTTCATTGTTTCATTCTAAGATCTGTGTTTGAATATTTAGAAATGAGTTCATATCTATGATTTTCAAAGCTAAAATACATCTTCCTCTATGTATTTCAAGGTGAGTCTTTGATATTTTATTTCCCTTCATATATTTACCCTAGATCTATATCTTAATTGGGATAATCGTATACACATAATATCTAGATCAACATTATTTGAGCAATTAGTTCAATTCTATATATATATATATATATAAAAGAACATTTCCTTATATTTCATCCTTCTTTAAATAATTCAAATTTAGTATTGGCCCCCTTCTTCCTTTAGCTTTTGGAAATTTCCCTCTTTCCCTTTCATACATACTTGAGTGGCTTAGTGGCTCGGATAAGTGGAGACCTACAGTCTGATTAAAGTGTCTCCCTTTTCCCCCTAAAAATTTTGGTAAACTTGACAAGTTCCCCCTCCTTTTGGTCTTAGATTATCTTAGGGGTTTACCTTCTTTTGGTGAACCTAACGTTGTTGGTATCTCTAACCATTGTTGTCTATTAGTGTCACTCACTTAGTCATTTACAAGGCAAAGGCAAATGATCATCACTACAATTGAGCTACTCTATATAGGCTAAGTCATGTGTACATAGGAAAGTATGTACTAAGCTCTATAGGATTCAAGTAAGTGTACGATCATCGAGTATTTTCTATATGAACCAAGCTCAACAATGATTGAGAAAGTTTTAAGAATGCAAGTGTCGAGTTACATAGTGTGTGTCAAACACAATACAAACTAAGTAACAACAATGTTGAACATCATAAAATAGTAAAGACTAAGCAATATAGAGTTAACATAAAAGTTAGAAATGGAACAAATTATGAGGTACAACATTTTTCAAGATGACTTGGAAAGAACATTTAATATATACAGAGGTTGCTACATAAAAATTTTAATATATGTAGAGGTTGTTATAGAGAGTTTAGATGTTTATGATGTGGATTACATATCCCTATGTTGTGTGATCAATGATTGAGATGAAGAGGCTATTATCAAAGGATCTAGAAAACTCTTTATGGAACTTGGTAAATAGAGAAGATCTTATCCTAGATTAGAGTGTGTGTAAGAGAAAGAAAGAGCAAGAGTAGAGAAGTGTATGCATGTCAACAATGAACAATTGTTGGAATTGTTTTAGAATAACTGAGAGGTAGGGGTGAATCAGTTATCCAAGGTCTAAATGCCCTAATAATACTTTTTTCACCAATTATAGTGAGCCCATTAAACTATTCATGCATCCAAGCTTAAAACAACCTTCTTAGCAAGTTATAGCAAATCAACATGCACGAATAAAACATGCAAGATCAACACATGACACAGTGATTTATTTGGAAACCCAATTTGGGAAAAACCACCAGTAACATGCTACTCAATCTTCACTCTTCTGAAGTGATGCCCTGTTAAAGGCTTACAACACACTGTTAAATGTGACCTTGTTAGACGGTTTTACCAAACTGTTAGGAGTGGGCCTGGTCAAAGGACTTTGGAACATTCACTAGGAACGTCACCGTGTTAAAGGATTTACAACATGGCTATTAAACCAACCTAAGTCCATAGGATTTATACTAACTGTTACAATTTTTGGAGAGTAACAATAAGGGCTTTTGATCTGATACAACTCACAACATATCTTGCAGATTTTGGATCATATGTTGAAATTCAATCCTTTGCTTGGCTTCAATTACTGTGGCTCTGACAACTTGTCTTCCTCTCAAACTTTGTCTCCTTGAGTCTTCTTGCTCATCATACCAATGCAATCATCTATGTGGTCACCTATCAAAATAAAGTTTATATGCTCTCTTCCTCCTTAGCTCCTTCTTTAGCACTTCATGCTTTCATACTTGACCAACCTCTTAGCTTCATGACCTTATGACTCCTTAAATAGAAATTTGGAATTATTTTTTGCTCCATTCTCCCTCTCCAACTTTAGGGTTTCAATAGATTAGGTAGGATACAATGTATCTATCCTGTATCTTATTTTTATCTAGAAACTTTGTCTAGAATCCAGTTGTATTCACTCAAAATGTTTTACATAGAGTTCTGTGCCACCAACTCATCATTCTTATCTTCTATCTGGTTCACAAAATTATAGATAACAACCATGTTGGCTCAAATCTAGTGAATCATTGTCTTTTCAAATAATGTAGCAACTCGGCCCTTATTGACTTTCTGATGCTTGGCACATGAACATAACTTGGCACTTGATCTTTACTCGACACTTGATCTTCACTCGACACTTGATCTTCACTCGGCACTTGATATTTACTTGGCACTTGATCTTTCCTTGGCACTTGATCTTCACTCAGCTCCTATTGAAAATTTGCTTGGCTTGAACTAGTTTTCTCAGCTCCCTCTGATGAATTTAATCAAGCTTTGCAAACAGTCATATTATGACTTCTTCTTCTACAGTTTCTAAGTGTAGCCAACCTCTTCATCTTCAAGTATATTGTCAATACATCACTTTATCATTGTCTTAATTGATCTTTGCACTTCATTCCAAAACCATAACTCAACATTTCCCTTAGGTGCTTTTGTTACATCTTATTGATTCTTCATCAATCAACTAAGTGATAGTGCTTGGATCTTATAAGCAATTGCCATTCTAGCAAATAGCAGGTTTGACATCAGTGACAAAATAATGATTGAACACATTTTGTAGCAACAATATCTTTCATACAATGATCTTTTTCAATCAGATTACAAGAGCAATATGCAAATGAAGGATTGAGATTAGATCAAAAGTTAGTGAAAGGGTTCTATTAAAACTTGATAAAGAAAGTGACCTATTCAAAGTAGTGAAGTGAAAAGGGGAAGAAAGTTTCATCATATCAGAGGAGAGGATGAATTAGCAAGGAGAAGACTCAAGATTAGCTTACAAAGTAAACTAAGAGTCAGGTACTGAATCAGTTCTAACCAACTTGAATCAGGGTAAATCTCTTAATAGAGTGGTCTTAAGAGATCTTTGAAAATCTCCTAGCAAAGCCCTTACTTTTTTGTAAGTGTTAAATCCTCTAACAAGGTGAGACTTAGTAGTCTCTTAATATGTTAACAAGGTAGACCCCTCTAATGTAGGAGAATCCTAGGGTTGTTAGCAATCCAGCATGTTGTAGGGATATTATCTAGGATTTGTGGACTAAGTCACCGAAGGAGTGGTGCTTAGTCATTATTGGATGTTGTGTTGGTCGAGGTGCTCGATCATTGAAGGGCTTGGTCACTCAAGGAGCTTGACATCTTCTTTTGTTCAAAATTCACTATAGTGCTTGGCATGTTTTGGTTACTCGATACCTATGGAACTTGGCAATGTTTGTGGGAGCTTAGTAGAGCTCGTAGTTTTATTGATGCTCAGCAGTGTAGCTTGTGGGATGGAGTTCTTATGGATTTCCTTGATTAATTTGGTGCATTTAATGTATGTAGCATGTGATCATGATGTGGATCAATCTGGGAGTTTGTGTGGACCTATTTGGGTCTTGGTTGTCTCTCCTATGTGCATTTAATTTGTGTTGTAAGCCTTTTAAGGAATTTTGGTATTTAATTTTTGTTGGAGGCTGACTTGTGGCTCAACATGTATTTAATGTAAGGGTTTATTTAATTTGTAAGCTGATTAGGTTGACTTGTGGCTTAGTTGGGTATAAGTAGGGGGTCTTCTAGATTCTTAAGGGAGCTTAAGAGTCATCCATCTTGGAGAAGAGGATGTGGTAGAGGAGAGAACTTTGAGAAGGGACAGTAGTTGAGGCTTGGTAAACTAGGAGATTACTTGGTGGGCTTGCAAGCACAAGTTGAGATTTCATTGGGGTTTTCTGCTAGAGTGTGGATCTAGAACACCTAGGATTAGTGTGGAGTTGGATCTTGAGGGATCTTGTAGAACTATTTTGTAATTGCTTTTTGTATTTGGCCCTAACCCGAAAGGCCTTATAGCCAAGCATATTGCATGTAAACAATTGATTTATGAATAAAGACTTGTGATTTGTTATCAAACCTTACATTATCATTGTGTTTCCACTATGTGGTTATTTTTTGGGGGCTAGGACATCTCCTTTGGGGATTCTCCTACCTCATGTTGCATCACCCTCATAGGGTAGATCATATTTTATGATCAAACATTCTAACCATAATAGGTTAACTTTATTAGTGTAGTAGTGAAGATTTTTGGGCGTCATTCCCACCCCAATTTTACCTTCACCTTGGAGGGTTTTTGGGTAAAAAATATTGTGTTATGTGTTTATTTTCATGCATGTGATAGATCAAATTTTTATGTTATAGTAAGCTTATCATTACAAGTTTTACATGCATAGAATAACTGATGAATATGTGAATGAATTGGTGAAATTTTTAAAGTGCCAAAGATTATGATTCGCCCCCCCAACCCCCTCTCAATATCTTGTTTATCCTATTTATACCTCCATTAGTAAAGAATTGGTATTACAACACTAGTCCTCAAAAAAGAAGCTTAATTTCTTGGAGATTAGATCTTGGAGATGGAGGCTTTCAATCTGGACAATGTTAATGGCAATCAGGTAATTGAAATTCAACTCATACTGTAGAAACTTTAGAAAACAAGACAAGATCTGAAGGATTTCCTAAAAAGGAGAAAGGAAATTGCTATCTAAAAAAAACAATTTTCTTATGAAGAAGTTGAAACTGAAGGACTGTTTGAATCAATCAATCCAAATGACAAATCATCTGCAAATCTACTTGAAAATAAAAAACTTCTAAATGAAGAAATAAGAGGACTAAAAAGAGAACTTGAAATCCAATATGTAAGACTATGTGAAGTGACTAAACAAAAGAAGAAAGTTGAAGAAGAAAGGACTATGGTTGAGGAAGACAAAGGAGTAATGGCTTCAAGACTTGAAGAATGGATATCATATGTGCAGAAGCTCAAAAACACACAACTAGACATGATGAATCAACTTATGCTTGCAAATCAGGAATTAAATCACAAGGATGTGGAAATTGCAAATCTCAAATCATAGAAGGACATACTACAAAATGAACTAAAAATTAAAAAAGAATCTATGGAAAGATTCAAAAAATATAAAGAGGTAATTTAGTATGTTGAATAACTTATGAAGTCATCTAGTTTTTGTAATGGATCAGGACATTCATGCACTGAGTAAGGAGAATCATCAAGAAATGGAGAGCTAAGGAATACAAAGTCAAAGGACAAACCAATATGCTATCACTGTGGAAAACTTGGTCATACCACAAACATTTATCGAAGCAAACATGGTATGCAAAACCCTAAACCTAAGTTTACTAGTTACCATTTTTTCTACAAGAAACAAGGAAATTGAATACATGAGTGTAGGTCAAGAATGAGTAATGCATCTACTACACCTAAATTTGAAGGATATTGCTATAACTTCCAAAAGTATGGGCATAGGCATATGAATGTAGATCTTAGACAAAACCTTACTAGACAAATCAGAAGAAAAGTTATGCACCTAACAATGCATGTTCCAAATGTCACAAGTTTGGATATCTAAGAAAGAATTCCAGGACTCGAGTATATTCAGCAAACTAGACAAAAGAAAAATCCAAAGTGGACATTGAGAAAATCAAGAAGGAAATGAATCAAAAATGAAAAAATAGAGCAAAAGATGGAAATAGTGGAGCAAATGGAGCTAAGGTCACCCTATCCAATGCAGAAGGTGATCATGTCATCTCAAACTAAGTAAGAAAGGTATGTATGGAACTGTATACTTAATTTATATATCATACATCAATTCCTTACATGTAAATATGCCAAAACCTCATATTTGCATATATAAAGATGCATATGAATAAATTTGTGAAAGATTGCCTAGCATCAATAAAAAGAATTATGTTGACTGAGCAATGCAACATAGACTAAGCACTTCTAAATTGAAATTGTAGAAACAAAATGAATGGTAGAGACTGAGTGATAGGGAAGAGATCAAGATATAAAGTAAAGACCTAGTTAAAGGCATCAATATCAACCAAGATAGTTGGCTTCCACCTACTTGAATACACAAAATCAATGGAGACCCTAAAATGATCAAAAGAAGTTATATATCAAATTTCAAAGACATTATCTCGTATCTCGCATATAAATTTTTGAGAGTACAAAGTGATTTGATGATTTGAGTAATGAGTAAATAGATCTCAAGAGTGATTTGGACAAAAAGATTGAACAAAGTGAAGATTTGAACCGTGTTGAGTAATCCAAAAGAGAAAGAGGGGAATAAATGGTTTTAGACCCTAGTAACAAACATGGTAGCATTGTCAACTACTACAATTTGTTAGGAGGTTAGTAGAATCCAACTGATGAAGAGTGATGCTTGTTCTCCACCAAAGTTTTGTGCTATTCTAGAAATTGAAATGAAAGGAGACTCAATGGGTGTGTTATCCTCGATACCACCCAAAGTTTATATGATCCATGATGTTAGAAATTGTTACATGTGTAAAATCAAAGAAGTAGGAGAGTGTGATTACTACTGTAAGTGACAAGAACAGCAAGAAATTACACTTCAATTACAGTATGTGCAACAATGAGAGGATGATAATGCTATAAGAACACAAGTTGAATCTCACAAACAATGAGGTGTGAGACAAAAACTAAGTGCAAGTGGAATTTTCCTACACTATGTGCTAAAATTAAATGTAAACTCCTAAGTGTCTACATGAAAACTAACATACAAATGCATTATACTAAGTAAACTGAAGTGAAGTGTAATTGGTAATATTTAATGACACCAATAATGGGATTTTTTCCTTGTATTTAGTGGCATCTTATCTCATTTTCAATTTTTTGTAATCATCTTTCTTCTAGCTCTTCCAGTGAACATGATCTTTCCTTGTATTCTTGCTAAAGTGGGGGATAAATGTATTATCTTAAAAAGTAAGCACTTACTCTATGTCATTTTTTAGACTATTTTAGATGACCTTAGTGTGGGCCTTTTCATTGAGATATTTTATTGAAATTAAAGGCACACACTATTTAAATCAAGATCTCTTCTTCTTCTTCTTCTTCAATCTTGTCGAAAGCTCTATGTTGACTCTAATTCACATGCATAAATTTCCATTTGTCCCATTCAAATTCTATCTTTAATAATTGTAAAAGTTGAGGTAGCCTCTATTTTTCCATCTAATTAGAAAAATTACTCTTCCCATAGGCTTTATCTTACTAAATTCAAGAATTATATGACTTTTTCATAAATTTTAATGCACATCTTTTCAAATCACCTCAAAACCCTTAAGATATTATTGCTCCACACACTATTACCTAGAAATATGTGTCCTCCTAGCATGGGTCACCTGGGTGACCTATACTCCAAGAGGCCATGTTAGGGGGTTGTGGGTGCGATGCAATATTTCTTTTTTTCTTTTTCTTTTTTCCTTGTAAAGTTCGATTCCAAAACTTTAACACCTAATATCACTATAAATGGAAGTCTTCTCCCTTTATTTTGACATCCACACACATCCACAATATATGAATTATAATAAATCCATCCACAAGTAATCCACTATTCATTTAAGGATTGCAAGGAAGCAAACATTCATTAAAGAAAATCATTCATCAATCATCAAGAATGCATTTCCTTTTATAGATCTAGGTTTTTGCTTCATTAGAGAAAAAGGAGTTGATCATTAAGGAAGGATATCTACATTCATATGAGTCTTCCTCTTCCTCTTCTTATCAACATTAAGATGAATTAAAATCATATACTACATGATCTTTTGTATTCCATGATTTCCTTTTGGTTTTTTTTTTGATTCAAGGTCATTACATTGATGTACTTGGTTATATACTAAACAACAAAGACTATGAAACACTTCATTGTTGTTTAATCTCTACTACATCATAACATTTACTATATTTCATTTATTGTTTCAAGGTCAATTCATAAATAGGGAATTGAACAAGGTAAACCCCTTTTCCCAAATAGTTGTTCCCTTTTCTTGTGTGTAGGTGCAGATTCATGGAGTTTCAAATCCATAAGTGCAGATTTGGAAGTACAATATTTATCAAACTCTTGAAACATATGTTAAACCATCTTAGGTATATATCACCTAAAAGTGACCCATATTAGAGATAGGTCACCCAAAAGTGACTTGTTATACCCAAGTCTTCATTGTAGGATATTATGGGTTTTGGGATCCTGAATCTCAATATGTTGTTAGCTTTGACACAATTTGGCAAGGTTGGTTCATACCTAAAAGTGTGTACTTCACTAGCCCTCAAGGTGAGTATATATTCTATTTGGAACTTCCATTTCTGAAATTTGATAGTACATCTTAATAGTCATCATTTCCTTCGTCTATCTCTCTTGCATATATTCTCTCAATCCTTGTTACATCAAGGAAGGAAGTACCCATTGTCTATTTCTTTCACTAGATCTTGCATTTGTATCTCTCTTATCCCTTTGGGTTATAAAAATAATATTAGGACCTAGGGACTAAATTTTGGGTGGTCTTCTCAATTTACACATGTAATTAGGTGGTATGCCACTAATCACCATTTTATATATTACACCAGTAATGCATGTACTAGATTAGAAGGAAGGATTGAGAGATTGTTGGTCAAATAAAAAGTATTGACAAATGAGTGTCAACACACTTAACCATTTTCATCATATATGCCAAGTACACAATAGATGTCGAGCTAGAATTTTAATAGGTGCCGAGTCACAATTAGTGCTGAGCATATTATAGTATAGTATGTGCCGAGTAATCCAGGAGTTTTTCATATGCCAAGTAACATAATCATTCAGGTGCCAAGCAAACCAAGAAACATAATTGATGTCAAACAATCCAAAAATAGTGTGTGCCGAGCAATGCAGAATTAGCATAAGAGTTTGTACTTGCACAAACTAAGATGTAAAGTATTTTTGGAGCTTACTTAGAGAAATTTCGTAGGAAACAGAGGATAAGGATGAGTCATTTGCATTCCTTATGAAATTTGCATGCAACCAATTAGAAAAATGGTGAAGGCATGCAACCAATAAGAAAATGCAAAGTATGAGTGAGAATTTGAGATTCAATTTGGATCGTAGATCCATACCTAATCCTAAGTCTTCGCATTCTTTATAAGGAGAAAAAATGTACCATTGTAAGCATGGAAGAAAAGCAAAAAAAGGATGACTATAGTGAAATTTTAGTGTGAAGAGAAAAGACTTAGTGGAAGGGATAGGATTTATATATCTAGTTGATCAGAATAGAATAGTGGACATACTCAAAGATCAAATCTAGTAGAGATCAGAAGAGAAAGAGAAAATCAAGTGCCTGAACCTAGCAATTCGAGATTGCATTCAATCAAATCAAATGTTCTAATACTCTTTCACAATTGTATTAGAGGATGAAATCTTATGGTGATAGGTTAGCTTAACAGCTAGGTAGGAGAGCCTTTGGAGAAGGTCAAGAAATTCTTATGTATTAGGTGGGTTTAACAACCTTTATGTAAATCCTTTAATAGGGTGACACTTCTTGTAAAGTGTTTGTAAATCTTTTCAATAGGTCACTATTAACACAGTGTAAAGCCTTTCATAGGGTAGGCTTTTAATAGGGCACGCCATCAGAAGTGGTTGAACTCATTGCTGCAGTAAATTTTTGTGGGTGTCATCCCCACCCCAATTTTACCTTCTTATTCTTGGAGGGTTTCTAGGTCACCAAAATCTCTTGTGTTATGCGTTGATGCATGCTCTCATTTTATGCTTGTTTACTTTCATGCATGTTAATTTTAGTTAAATTTTATTAAGGGTTTGAAAAGATAAATTGCTTACTTCTGATTCACACACCCCCCCCCCCCCCCCTCTCAAAAGTACTGTTCACATTTGCACACTCCAACAATTGGTATCAAAGCATCTGGTTCTCACAAGGAGAAGCCTAACAGCTTGGAGAAAAAGGTCAAAAGATGGAAGTTTTCAAACTTGGGAAGATCATTGACAATCAGGTGATTGATGTGCAATTAGCTATACACAAAGTAGAGGAACCCAGGGAGTAACTCAGAAAATCTTTGAAAAGAACAAATGAGATGGCCATAGCTGAAAATGACATACACTACAAGGAGATTGACACCACACATGTATTTTTGATGGGAGATTCCAATGAATTTGATGTAGCAATATAAAAATTAATGGAGAAAAATAGAGCACAAGCTGAAGAAATCAGATGACTCAAGCTTGAATAAGAATCACAAGCCATATTGCTTTGTGAAGTGACTAAACAAAAGAAAAGAGCTATTGAAGACAAGGCCATGGTAGAATATGACAAGAAAAATCTCATCAATAAGTTGGAAGAGAAGACAATTGAATTTGAAAATATTTCAAACATGTAGTTAGACACCTTAAGCCAGATGATGAATGCTCATCATGAGCAAAACATGAAAGATATTGAGATCTCTACCTTGAAGATACAGAATGAATTGAACAGAGAAAAAGGAAATAGAAAAAAGTTACAACAAACCCAATGAGGCCATCAAATACTTTAAGCAATTGTTGAAATCACCAAGGGCTAGTAATGACACTACAGGACTTGGCTACATCACCACTAAACAAGGTGAATCATCCAAGGCTACAAAAGAAAGAAGCAACAAAGGTAAGAACATTAAACCTACTTGTCATTTCTGTGGTAAAAAGGGACATACCTCTAATGTGTGCAGAAGCAAGAGTATTCATCAGCATGATAAGCCTACAGATGCAAATTTATATCACAAGTGCAAAAAACAAGGATGCTTAGCACAAGACTGCAGAACCAAGACCACAAGAACACTAAGATTTGAGGGTCATTGCTACAACTGCAAAAAAATGGACATAGAACATTTGAATGTAGATCAAAGCCTATGTGGACACCTAATCAGTCTACAAGGAGAAACAACTATGCACATCACTACAATTGGGACTATAATACAAGGCAAAGTTGTCACTACTATCAGGAGTATGGTCATGTACCTTAGAATTGCATAAGAACAAACTTCAAGGGGAACTATAGCAGATGGTTGAGTCAAATTACTTGTTTTAGTTGCTTAAAGACTTGACTGAAGTTAACAAGGGCAAAGAAAAAGTTGATGTGGAACACATCAGGAAAGATATGAAGAATACATGGTAGAATAAAGGTGAATGCAACACATCAAATGGAGAGATCACTTCACCCAAGAGGTCAAGTGATCACACCTCAACAAATTAAGCACTAGAAAGGCACATGGGGTTGATACATATAAAGATGCATCATACATCAACCCAAAAAGAACATAGGAACACTACAAAGAAGAAAATTGCATAAGTTAAGATGTCGAGATAAAAGTTGAAAGATGATGTCGAGTTACCTTTGGTTGCCTAGTAAAACTACAATACATTTCGAGTTGAATAGTCTAGTAGCTACCGAGTAAGACTTGCTAGTGGCTACCAAGCAATCAACAAGATCAGTAGATGCCGAGTGAAATGAGATAGTAGTTATTGAATGAATGAAATATAGTTGATGTCGAGTTGGAAAATCCTCTAGAAGCCGAGTGATAGCTATAAGCATGAAAGAAATAAATCCTAGGTTTTAAGCCTAATAAAAGGTAAAAATCATTTATTTTTTATCATACAAACAAAGAGCAAAGATCAGTAGAGCGATTAAGCGATTTCCCAGTGATCAAAAGGCAATTTACATCAATTCAACAACCCAACTCAGTTTCATCGATTTACTAGGTATTTCATTCAAGAGCCGAGTTATGCAGTTTGAAAAGTTAGTTTAAACAGTAAACCCTAGTTTAGTTAAAGATGGCATCTGGTTCTAAATCTGCAAAGGAAAAGGAAGGATTGGAAATTCAACTCATTAGTAATGAAGTTAAACAACCAGAGTTCAGACCCATCCCTAAAGTTGCTTACAAAAATGATCCCACTGGTGCCCTATCTGTGATTCCTGATAAAGTAGTAATGGTTCAGGATGTATGCAAATGCTACAACTGTAAGATAGGTGCAATAGGAGATTTGGAGATTTTCAATGCATTTGATAAACTCTATGAAAATGGGATACTTAAAGATAAATTCTCCATAGTTGAGAAGAATGGTCTAACCAAAACCCTAGTTTTCCCCATTATCTTTAAAATAGAATGGATATGCATTGTGCTGAGAAAAATCCATGATGGAGCTTTTTGGTTAGAAACTAGGCCAATAAATTTCACAAAGAAGACTATACATAGGATTACTGGTATTCCAACCCTAGATCGGCCCAAAACCCTAAGGAGTGATAAGAGGGAGGCAATTGAGAAAAACACTGGTGCCAAGTGGAACAACAGGGGTATGACAATTCACACCATCAAAGATCCCCTACTAGATTTTTCTATGAGGATTATATCTCACAAATTTGATCACTCCAATAGGTTAAACAGTGTACCTTGCATAGTTATAGATGTTGCCTACAAGGTAGTGAAAAAGGATCACACTTATGATCTTGCAGAATTGATGATGCAACAAATAAATGAGAACTTGGGAGCCTTAAGGAAATCCAAAGGGGCTCAATGCAAATTTGGTGCAGTATTGATTTGCATGTTTTTCTACATTATGAAAGAATTCCCCTCAATAGGGAAGGTGAGATGGGATCCAAATAAAACAAATGTTGATCAGATAAATGGATTCATCGATCAAATGGGTGCGATTTTTTATGCCCAAATGACTAGTTATTTTGAGGATTTCAAACAATCCATGAAGCAAAGAATGAGAATTCCAGTCTCATTAGTGGAGCAACATGAAAAAGACATTTGTTTTCTAGTGGATATTGACTATACCTACATACAAGCAGTCATCCCTAGAGTCAGATGGCTTAGACCACTGGGCTATGAACTTGATGTAGATCAAGCATTAGCAGCTATTACAACATTGCTTGCAAAGGAAATTGATAAAACTACAAAGCATTTTGGAACCCATGATGTTGCAAATCAAGGGTGGTAATAAACCTCAAAACAGCCACAACAGTAAAGAAGAAAGATAAACTGGTTAAGAAGATCAAAAAGAAATTTGGGGCAGAGATTGGAGAGACAGGTACTGCAGAAGAAGCAAACGAAATAAGTGATGATAAAGAAGAAGATGACAATGAAGGAGATGAGCTTGAACGAGAGTCTCTACATTTGACTCAAGGCTTAGGAGGAGATGAAGAGGAAGATGCTAAGAAAGAAGAAGCTGAGGAAACTTCCATCAAAACCAAGGCCACCAAGAGAAAGGCAAAAGCACCACCTTCTCCTCGGCCCAAGCCAAAGAAAGTGACAAAGCTTGCACCCAAAAAGCCTACAACTAGAGCTACTACAAGGGTTACTACACAAAAGGCAAAGGAAGAGGCAGCTAAGAGGAAGGAATTCACTAAGAAGACTGAAGAAGAGCTAAAGAAAAGAAGAAAATTTGTGGCTCAACCTGATTCAGAGGAAGAAAAGATAGAATCAAAAGACCACAATCAATTTAAAGTGGTAAGTCAGTCCCCAAAGTCTTATGTTGATAAATTATGTGCTAAGATTGTGAATGGAGACTTAAATGATTTGAAGAATGTAAATTTTAATAAGCTCACAAAAGATGAGCAAAATAAAATAGAGATATCTGTCTATAATATGATGGCAAAATATAAACATACACCTCTTGAACTAGATAGTTCATTGCCAAAGGAATTATATAAGATTATAGAGGAAAAATGGCATTTTTGTCTACAAATTAAGAAAGAAATAAGGGAGTCTACCTTAGCAAGGATGTTACCTGATTTGACTAAAAGTCAAATAACAAATGTAGTCAAAAGGCATAATAGTAGATTTACTCCCAAATACAAGGCATTTAGTATTTTACAAAATAAAATTGAAGAGGTTGTGAAGAAAACCACAAAAGTATGGAAAATTATTTACAAGAGAATTGATGATGTGTTTGATGAAGAATACAAGGTAGAAGCAAATGCCAAAGAAAAAGAAATAAAAGAAGCAAGAAGAAAGAAGGTAGAGGAGAAGGAAGTGGAAGAACAAAAGAAGGAGGAAATTGGTAAAGAAGAAGAAAAGGGGATAGGTGAGCAACAAGAACGGAGTGTACAGGAAAAACAACTACCACCTCCTAGCCCTCCTCATTCTACCATCACACCTGCAGAGACAATCCAGATAAAAGATGTCATTGACACTTTTAGTCAAAAACATCAATCCATTAACTGTAGAGGATCTAGAAAAGATCCTTGACCAATCAACACAAGCAGCTAGGCTATGTTCAAGCCCAATATTGGTCAGTGTTGATGGACTCAAAAAGGCAGTAGAAAAATTAAAAGAAAATAAGGTGCAAACACAAGAACCACCTGTGACCATACAATCTACTGGACTTCTACTTCTTCCACCACCATCTCTGCCAAAAGAAGTCACAGATGCACTTCAGGAGCCGAGTGTAGCAACAAGGGATGATAAAGACAAATCAGTATAGTCAATAGGTACACCCCCAACCAGAATGACAGAAGAAGAGAAAAAAATTGAAGAGAAAGAAGAGACAAGAGATAAGGAGGAATCTGCAATACAAACTTTGGTTGAACTACCAAAAATAGGTATTCCAACAAAAACTCTTCAGCAGCCAAGCACTGGAACACTAGAACTGTAAATTAGAACACCAGGCTCGAGCTCCACTAGGGTAACCAGGACAATTCATTATGGAATTCCTAAGCTTGATGAAGAAATAAAGATACCCTATTATGAATCTAGTACTCTCACTGAAGAAAAGATGAATGAAATTTAGAGTGCATTGGCTAGAAGAAGGAGACAAGAGGCACTTAGAAAGGACTACAAATACATGCAAGCATTGAATGAAATCAAGGACATATTCATGGATGCCTTTAGCCTACAATCTCCAGATGAATCAAGACCAATTATAGAGCAACTATCAGATATAGTTGATCAGGTAACAAATGAGGACCATGACACCAATGCCAAACTAATGGAATGGTTAGAGAAGAAATTCAAAGGAAAGGTCAATGAGAAGATAGCAAATACTGTCATATTGGGACAAGTTGACCTGGGTCAGCAAATAGATAGAGTTAAAATTGTACTAGGGAATATAATCTCCCTTTACAATAAACTATGTGATTTTTCAAGCTTCACACATGAGACTAGCCATAAAATAATGAGCTTGGAGAGAAATCTAAAGATTTCTAGTATTCAACTCCCTATCAATCCAGCTCAGAGTGAGAAGAATTTTTCTCAGATGCTTCATACTCAAAGGGAACTAGTTGTATTATCAGTAGAGGAGGCTAATATAAAAGCTAAGTTAATGCAAATTCAATCCTCCATCACCCCTCACTTAGAAGTACTTCACAAGAAGCAAATGCACGTAGAGACAATCCTGAAGAAAGTTCCCAATCTTTCTACACATGAAGGACTTATAGACCTAGCAGTAGAGCTTGCAATCCAACACAAGTCGTTGGATATTGCATTAAACAACTGGGATGCAGCTCTAAAAATACTCCTTGAAGTCAATAGCTCATTTTTGGCCAAACATGGCATTACTCCATAAAACCCTTTGACATTAGTGTCAAAAAGGGGGAGAATGAACAAAGGGGGAGAGATATATTATAGGGGGAGTAATAATAAAAGGAGGAGATATGTAAATATTATGGGTAATTAAGAATTTTGACAAATTTTGACCATTCTTTCATTTTGAGAATAAAGTGGAATGATTGTAAATAGCCAAAAAGGGGGGACAAGGAATAAAGGAGTGAAGAAGAGATGTAAACTTTTGGTAATCACATGGAATAAAAGCATATCACACAAATCAGATATAGTATATAGGGTCAGAATGCGGAAATAGGTCAAAGGACATAGAGGATTAGGCACATTGGCACAGAATTTCAATTTCAAAGGCATAATCAACTCAGGGGAGTTATAAGGCTAAGTTCATAAATGCTTAGTTAAGTGTTTTTGACATCAAAGGGGGAAATTGTTGGTCAAATAAAAAGTATTGACAAATGAGTGTCAACACACTTAACCATTTTCATCATATATGTTGAGTACATAATAGATGTCAAGCCAGAATTTTAATAGGTGTTGAGTCACAATTAGTGCTGAGCAGATTACAGTATAGTATGTGTCGAGTAATCCAAGAATTATTCATATGCTGAGTAACAGAATCATTCAGGTGTCGAGCAAACCAAGAAACATAGTACTCTTCCCATTTGAACACTCCAATAGAGATCTCTCAAATTAGCCAATGTACTTTCTAGAATTAGAAATCATGGATAAGGTTTCTACAACAAAAGAAGGTGAAGCATTGTATTTCATTTTTTTTCATCTTCCTTCCATTACCTTCTCTCAAAAAATTGAATGCATGTAAAAATATTACAAGTAAGGGGAGATGATTTTCAATTAATGGTTATGTGTAACCTCTCTACATAATTAAGGTATGGTTTGATTTTCTCTAAATAAGTGCTTGATTACATGCTAATTTCTCTTCTCTAAGGCTATAAACATGTGATTTTGTATACAATTTGCTGCTTTCAAGTATTGACATGATATTTTTGTTGGAATACTTTAGAATGTAGAAATACAACTTTTCAGTACTACAACTTATTCTTATGCATGCATTGACCATTCAAAATCTTAAACATATGCATATTGTTGTTCTATGTCAAAATAACTTTGTAGAAATGTAAATATGCAATATCAAAAAATCAATCACACATTTTTACACAAGGATTTTACATGGAAACCTAATTTAGAAAAAACTACTAGTAACATGCTACCAATTTTCACTCTTCTGAAGTGAGCTCTATAAGGAGCCAACCCTGTTAAAGGTTACAATGTACATTGTTAAATGTGACCTTGTCAAAGGATTTCAATCACCCTATTAGGAGTGATCCTTGTTAGAGGACTTTAGAACATTCCATCAGAATGTCACCCTATTAATATATTTACTAATGACTGTTAGGTCAACCTTAATCCAAAGGATTTATCCAGACAGATACAATTGTTAAAGAGTAACAACAAGACTTGATCTAATAACAATAACAACTCACTTGTAGATTACATATCTCACATTCAATCCTCCATTCTACTTGGGCATTCATCCTCTTTGTCTCTAACAACTTGTTCACCCTTCAATCCTTCATCACCTTAAGCCTTCTTTCTTTGTATGCCAACTAGAGACTCTTTTATTTGGCCACCATATGAAGAAACACCCTAGACTTCTTGTCTTCCTTAGGTTCTCGCGTATGACATCATTGCTTCTAGCCTATTATCTCCTTATATAGAGAAATTTTATTTTTTTTCCTCTTAACCACAATCATCCATTCTAGGGTTAGGTAAGATTCAATGAATCTACCCATTTTTCCATTTTATTCCCTTCTAGAAACTTTCTCTTCAATCCTATTTGAATTTACCTCAAAATGGTTTATCTTGAATTCTGTGCCACTAGCTCATTATAGTAATCTTCCACATGCTTCACACAATTCAAGAAATCAACTTTGTTAGCTCAGATTTGTTAAATC
This sequence comes from Cupressus sempervirens, assembly GCA_028749045.1. NCBI lineage: Eukaryota > Viridiplantae > Streptophyta > Pinopsida > Cupressales > Cupressaceae > Cupressus > Cupressus sempervirens. The sequence continues at coordinate 831,264,634 of CM053792.1, forward strand.
TTCGATCTAACTCATTTTACTGGCACTCAGCAATAACATTATGTTTGCTCAACAAACATTGTCTTTTGATGCTTGGCCAACACTAGGTTTCTTGGCATTAACTAAGTCTTTACTGGTGCTCAACACATACTAACTTTCTTCACTTGACACCAAATATATTTCTCTTTCTCGACACATACTAAACTTACTACTTGGCTTCAACTAATTTTCTGCTCGGCATTTGGACTGACTTTTCTCAGCTTGCATTGTTTACTCGGTTAGACTTGGTAGACACATTTATTTACTTAGCCTTCTCCTACTCTTTGCTCAAGTATCCTTTCATTATAGCCTTAAGTGGATAAACAATACACTATATCATCAATGTCTTTCTTTGTCTTCATGCTCTTTTTATACACCATATAATCTAGGTTTTCTTCTTATCCTTTCTTTTCAAATCCTCTTCATCAATCAATCAATTGATAACATTAGACAAAAATAAGCAATTTTCTTACCGACAAGTAGTAGGTTTGACACTAGTGAAAAAATAATGATTGTTCTATTATAGGTTTCATCAATCTTCTTCACTTTGACAATTTTCTTTCAACAATTTTAACATTATGGTTGATTGTTTATTGCAATTTTGGAGTCTAAAACTTTAATAGCATGACATAAAAGAGGTGATGAAGATATATCATTTGTTATTCAATGTAAATATTAAGAACAACTCTTAAAATATGAAAAAAATCCTTTCATACATCATGGGGAAAGTGATCCTCAACTATTGATGGAAACTAAAATAAAATTGGATACTTGTTTTATTATTTTACTATATTTTTTAAAGTTTTATTGATATTAAAAGATAAGTACATTGATGAAATCCATATAGATTGGAAACAAACACCTTAACATTACATCTATTCCACTACCCACAATTACAAAACACAAAGAAATCCCCTCGATTTAGCTTGATCCGACATCCAAGCCCATCAACATACTACTATTGAAACAAAAACTATAGCTTAATTATAGAAAATACATCTATTGTATTACATTTAGAGATTTAGGCGCATATCCAAAATAGGGCAACACAATATACATTTTCATTTTTAAGATTATATATTCAAAAGTAAAGCCCATTTGAAACGAAATTAGGCATGCTAACATCATTCTTGAATTTCATTTTCAAAACCAAAAGAAATCATAAATTGGGTCAATAATTCTACCCATTTCTTCAATATGTCTTCTTTGGACTCATTCATGATACACATGTCTCCCCACCTATCCACTATGCCCATTTTCTTCTTCATCATTGGATCAACTATGATCTCTTCTATATTCTCAAACTCGCTTCTTAATTTAGCACAATATTTCATAAGGGTGTACTCCTTTTGCCTATGCCACTTTGTCTCCAATATCTTTGTTTCCGTCTCCTATTCAGCTAGGTATAACAAAATATTTTCCCATTCCACCTTGGATTTTGTAATACACCTCCTTTGGCTTCTATGTGCTCCAAATAATAAAAGGATGATAGTCCTAACATGATCCTTCCACAACTCACCATGATCCCTCTCCACTCTCAACTCCAACCCCTAACTCATCCCTCCTCAATAGTGGAACTAACCCCCCACACTACCCTAGTTTCACACATTGACACATAAACCTCAACACTTCTTCCCTACTACGTAATTACAAAGCCCACACACAAAATAGAGAAGTGATATCCAAATTTATCCTAGGTAAAATATCGATTTTGAGGTATTTGTTAGGAGTAAGGTGTCTCAATCTTGTATAATTCCTATTCTTATTATTTGTTTTGTAAAATGTATTTCTTGCAAATAATTTTGATGTGTCAACATCTTGAATTGTGTGTAAGGAGATCATGACTAAAACGGTTATGACAGATTCCTATGACACGTAAGAGCTATGTTAGGAAGATTCAATGACAGGTGAAGACATGTGGCAACTAAGATATTTGAGTACTGTACACTCTACCCCAATAGTGGGGTTTTTTTTGGGGTTCCTATTTTCTCAGAGAATGGTAAAACCCTAATACGGTTTACCTTTGGGAGTAGCCCTAAAGTGAAGTGCATGTTATAAGCATTTTTAGGGTTGTGAAGAGATGCGAAAAAGGTGTATTGTTGGTATTGCAACTAGCTACTAGAGTCTTCTATTGCCAATGTTGAACTTGCATTGCAAGTGTATTGTAACCTTGTGTTGAAGATAATACATTGTGCAGGTTCTGAAGGGGTGGGGTTGTTTTACCGAAAGGTTTTTCCCCACCGGCAAATCCTTGTGTTATGTGTTCCTTTCTCTATCTATTTTCTGTATGCATGGTTGGCTGCAATATTGTTGTTTACATGATATTGAATCTATAAGTGTAGAAGATTTTAATAGGATTTGTATCATACTTTCCTTATGAGATTAGTGTAGGAAGCTATTTTCACACCTGAGTTTCCTTACAAGTGGTATCAGAGCTTGATCAACTATTGATCCTAGTTGTTGGGTAGGGTTTTTTTTGAGCTAATCTTAAGTTGAGTGGGAGTCTTGTGCAGAGCATCCTAAATCTAATTTGCAAATTGAGATGGCGAGTTCATCATATGGAAGAATGGAGGTGGAGAAATTTAATGGCACTACTTTCGAGTTGTGGAAACTCAAGATGAAAGACATGTTGGAAGATCGTGACCTATGGTAAGTGACTACAAGCACTATAAGACCAGCAACTATAGCTCAAGCAGATTGGGATATCAAAGATCGTAAAGCTAACGGTCTCATAAGACTCTGTTTAACCGATGCAGTCCTTTTGAATGTTCTAGATGAGAAAACCGCATATAGTTTGTGGGAGAGACTTGGGGCCATGTATCAGGCCAAATCTTTGGTGAACAAATTGTTCCTGAGGAAGAAGTTGTATTCTCTACGAATGGAGGAAGGTGGATCCTTAACGGATCATTTAAATGCATTTAATCTGCTGGCTGCACAGTTGACATCAGCTAGTGTCAAGTTAGAGGAGGAGGATCGTTGCTACACACTTTTGTGTTCTTTACCGAATTCATGGGACCATCTTGTGATGGCTCTCGGAAGCACATTAGTCAGTTTCAAAATGGATGATGTGGTGTCTTTGCTGCTATCAAAGGAGATGCAAAGAAAGGCTTCTATTTCGGAAAAAGAAGCCCTTGTTGTTCATGGGAGATCCACGGAAAGAGGAAAGAAAAATGACAATAAGTCTGACAATAAGGGTAGATCCAAATCCTGTGGGAAGTCAAAGACTTCCAATAAGTCCAAGGCAAAATGTTGGAACTGTGATAAGACTGGGCACTTTCGTAAAGACTGTAAAGAGCCTAAGAAGAAGAAGAAAGCCTCCGATTCTAGTTCTGAAAAATCTCAAGAAGATGGCACTGCATTCATCGTAGCTTTGGCAGCCCATGCATCTGATGATGTGTGGTTGGTTGACTCGGGTGCATCTTTTCACATGACCTCTCATCGAAACTGGTTCTCAAGATATGAAGAGTTCGATGGTGGAAAGGTGTACTTGGGTGATGATTCTAACCTAAAGATAGTTGGATGCGGAAGGGTCATTATCAAATTTCCTGATGGACGAGTAAAGGGAATCAATGGAGTTATGCACATTCCAGGTTTGGCATGAAACCTATTATCTGTAAGTATGCTGAATGATGTAGGTGTGCAAGTTGTTTTTTCTAAAGATGGATGTAAGATGATGAGAGGAGCTATGGTGCTTGCTAAGGGTACTAGGAGAGGTACTTTGTTTCAGCTTGATGCACACATTTCTCAGTGTAATAGTTCTTCTGTTTCAAAGAAGAGAGTAGCTATCACTTCATCCCCACCATCTGAACGAGCAGTAAAGAAGACTGTGGTTAGTGGTTCTGATGGTAGTGCAACAAGTGTACCTAAGGGTGCAAACACTTTGGAAGGAAAGCTTCCTGTAGAAAAGACAATGTTGTGGCATTTGAGATTTGGTCACATTGGTGAGAAGGGTCTCAGAACCTTGAAAAATAAAAATCTTATTGAGGGGTTAAATGATTGCAATCTTGAGTTTGACTTCTGTGAACACTGTGTATATGGTAAACAAAATCGTGTTTAGTTTTACTCTAGTTCTCACAAATCTTCTGATATTTTGGATCTTATTCATTCTGATGTATTTGGTCCTGTAAAAGTTCCTTCAATCTCCAAGTCTGTATTTTTTGTATCTTTCATAGATGATTACAGTAGAAGGACATGGATTTATTTCCTTAAAAGTAAGACACAAGTCTTTAGTTGATTCAAGGAATTTAAAGCCCTTGTAGAGAATCAGACTAGTAAGAAGATTAAGTGTGTGAGAACTGACAATGGTGGTGAGTTTTGCTTAGCAGAGTTTGAACAGTTCTGTAAAGAACAAGGTATTGAGAGGCATAAGACAACTTCATATACCCCACAACAAAATGGAGTTGCAGAGAGAATGAACAGGACACTGATGGAGAAGGCTAGGAGTATGCTTAGTGGAGCTAGTTTAGAACAAAGGTTTTGGGCCGAAGCTGTGGCCACTGCTTGCTATCTGGTTAACAGATCTCCTACATCAACTCTTGTTGGTAAGACACCCATGGAGGTGTGGTCTAGTAAGAAGCCTTCAGTTAGACATCTTCGTGTTTTTGGTTGTGAAGCTTATGCACATGTTCCAAAGGAGAAAAGATCTAAGTTGCAAAACAAAGCTGTTAAATGTATTTTCATCGGGTACAGTGCTGGTGTGACAGGATACAAGCTTTGGGATCCTATGACTAGTAAGGTGTTGTATAGTAGAAATGTTATTTTTAGAGAGCTAACATCTTCTCCTATTGTGCTACAACCAGATGAAAAAGAAAAGGAAAAAGATGTTGTTCAGTTGCCTCCTACCCCTGAGAAGACTGAACAGAGAGACCATGTTGGGTCTAATGATGAGGAGAGCTCTTGCAGCTCTGATAGTTTAGAAGAAGAGGAAGAACAACCTCAACCTCAGCCCTTGAGGAGATCCACGAGAGAAAGAAGGAAACTAGAAAGGTTTGGTTATTCTATGTTAGATTCCAGTTGCACTTTTGCTTTGATTAGTAACACTGATGAGCCTAGATCTATGAAAGAGGCTTTGGGCATGGAAGATGCAAGTTCCTGGATTGAGGCTATGGATGATGAGATGGCTTCATTAGAGAAAAACAAAACATGGGACCTTGTACCTTTGCCTAAAGGGAGAAAATCTGTTGGCTGTAAATGGGTGTTCAAGAAGAAATTATGTGCAGATGGCAGTGTTGAAAGGTACAAAGCTAGATTGGTTGCAAAGGGGCATTCACAGGTAGAGGGAATAGATTATGGTGAAATATTCTCTCCTGTTGCAAAGTTGACATCCATTAGATTTCTGTTATCTCTTGCTGCATCATATGATTTAGAGATAGAACAGATGGATATGAAGACAACTTTCCTTCATGGTGATTTGGAGGAAGAGATTTATATGTCACAGCCTGAGCACTACATTGTTAAAGGTAAAGAATCCTTAGTTTGTAGATTAAAGAAATCTTTATATGGTTTGAAGCAATCTCCTAGGATGTGGTACCTTAAGTTTGATGCCTTTGTGTTGTCAATTGGATTTGTAAGATCAAAATCAGATCATTGTGTTTATTTCAGAATTGAAAATGATCGCCTTCTTATTGTTGCATTATATGTTGATGATATGTTGCTGTTTGCGAAGGGTAAGGGTATGATTTCTGATTTTAAATCTCATTTGTTAGCACAGTTTGAGATGAAAGATCTTGGGGCAGCTAGGTACATCTTGGGTATGGAAATAAGTAGAGATAGGTCTAACAGAAAACTTTGGTTGAGTCAGAGTAAGTATGTGAAGTCTGTGTTGGACAGGTTCAGCATGGCAGATTGTAGACCACTATGTGTTCCTATTCCTGTGGGAACAAAGTTATCTGTAGATGATTGTCCAAAATCTCCTAGTGAGGTGGAGGACATGAGTAGAGTACCTTATGCTAGTGCAGTTGGCAGTCTTATGATGCTATGGTCTGTACTAGATCAGACATTGCCCAAGCAGTGGGAGTTCTGAGTCAATTTATGGCTAATCTTGGATGGATACATTGGGATGTAGTTAAGAGAGTATTCAGATATTTGAGGGGTACATTAGATTACTCCACATGTTATCATGGTAACTCTTCTAGATTTTCGCATTCAATTTGTATTCATGGGTTTGTGGATTCAGATTGGGCAGGTGATGTTGACCGCAGGAGATCCACCAGTGCTTATGTGTTCACTATATTTGGTGGTGCCATCAGTTGGATGAGCAAGCGACAACCTATGGTTTCTTTGTCCATTACATAAGCTGAGTACATGGCTGCTACTCATGCTTGTAAGGAAGTCATTTGGCTTAAGAGATTGTGTTCTAATGTAGGTGTTGATGTAGAACAGATTACCATTTGGTGTGACAGTCAGAGTGCTATTTGCCTTGCGAAGAATCCGACTTTCCATGCCAGAACGAAGCACATTGATGTGCAGTATCACTTTGTGAGAGATATGGTGGAAGATGGAAAGGTAAATTTGGAAAAGGTAGATACTATGAAGAATGTTGTAGATGCATTAAAAAAACCAGTGGGCACTGAGAAGTTCAGATGGTGTTCGAAGTCTATGGGCCTTTTGGCCTATAGCGGTTAGTTCCTGTTATGTTCCTGTTGCTCTTACAAGGTGTTCGACAAGTGGGAGAATGTTAGGAATAAGGTGTCTCAACCTTGTATAATTCCTATTCTTATTATTTTTTTTGAAAAATGTATTTCTTGCAAATAATGTTGATGTGTCGACATCTTGAATTGTGTATAAGGAGATCATGACTAAAACGGTTATGATGGATTCCTATGACACATAAGAGCTATGTTAGGAAGATTCAATGACAAGTGAAGACATGTGGCAACTAAGATATTTGAGTACTGTACACTCTACCCCAACAGTGGGGTTTTTTTTTGGGTTCCTATTTTCTCGGAGAATGGTAAAACCCTAATACGGTTTACCTTTGGGAGTAGCCCTAAAGTGAAGCACATGTTATAAGCATTTTTAGGGTTGCGAAGAGATGCGAAAAAGGTGTATTGTTGGTACTGCGAGTAGCTACTGGAGTCTTCTGTTGTCGATGTTGAACTTGCATTGCAAGTGTATTGTAACCTTGTGTTGAAGATAATACATTGTGCAGGTTCTGAAGGGGTGGGGTTGTTTTACCGAAAGGTTTTTCCCCACCGGCAAATCCTTGTGTTATGTGTTCCTTTCTCTATCTATTTTCTATATGCATGGTTGGTTGCAATATTGTTGTTTACATGATATTGAATTTGTAAGTGTAGAAGATTTTAATAGGATTTGCATCATGCTTTCCTTATGAGATTAGTGTAGGAAGCTATTTTTGCACCTGAGTTTCCTTACAGTATTTGTCCCAAAAAATATGGATTATGCACCCTCAAAACCTCTTATCATCAAACTTGAACACTCCTCTTAGCATACACACAATCACTTCTCCTCTAAATGACATTAGTAGTTAATTTGGTGAATTAAGAGAAAATTTAACTAATTCCATACTTGTCTCTTTGTCACCAAATGACTTAAACACCATACACCAAGGCTTGATCCCTAGGCTAAAAGTGTTAAATAGTCAAAGTTGACTTATTTTTCCAAGTTTAATTTCTTCCTTAGTGTGTGATGTTTAAAGGTAGCTGTTTGTCACTCTCTTAAAAATCATGTTATCATCATGAATAATGCTAATAAATTTACAAGAATTCCCTTTCTAGATGGCTATAGGCGTTTGCTGATGTCATCCCTCTCTCAAATGTTGATGTAATCTACCTATTCCATTATAACTCTTTGATATCCCTAGGATCAACCATTTTAGGATTATTTTTCTCATACCAAAAAGTGTAAATATTATGATCAACTTATTGGGTCCCTCTTCCTTCAACTCAACACATTGGCTTATTCTTAAGCTACCACCCACATTTAAATTTAAAAGCTTAATAAAAAAAAATTCAAGGCTTCCCTCTAGTATTCTATAAGCTCCTCATTATTTTGATTTGTTTATGTCACCCTTATGTTTGATAGCTTCTTTGCCAAATTGTTAGCATCCCTCAAAGTCTGAGACACTTTGAAATCCTCAAATTCTTCTAGTAGTAGTTTAATTCTCTTGATAATTTTGTTCAAATGCCAAGTCCCGTATTCCCTTTTCACTATCCCATTAACCAATATTTGTGAACCCCCTTAGAGATGCATCCTCTCACCCTATTTTTTTTTCATTTTGATTGCTACTAAACTCTTTGCCTCATTATTAGTGCCATTAGGTAGACATTTCACTCCAAACAACTAAATTTGTCCTTTCACAACTCACCAAACATCTGGCCCAAATATAATCAGGTTTCCCTTAGAAGAACCATCAAAATTGACTTTTGGGAGGTCTCCTTTCCTCCTTCCTTGTCCTTAGAAAAAGAGGATGATCCCTTAGGGGGCCATTAACATATATTTATTATTTTACTCTTAGTCAACTTAAAGTTCTTTCATTTTTCTCAATCCATTCATAAAGAAGAAGAAAAGGTACTTAAAATAATATACTAAGACTTATAAAGCAATCTGGAGCTAAATTAAGAGTTTTTTGGAGCTATTTAAAAGAAAGATATTCTTAAAAATGCTAAATTAGGTGCTATCATGAGCCATTCATAGAAGTGGTAGAAAAGTGAATCTAATGAATCTAGAGGCTCACCATGAACTGCAGAGGGACCTACGAAATTGAGGTGCATGGGAGGTGATGACACCATATTTGGTCTCATAATTAACCCAATAAAGTCATATTTCTACTTAATATATTGATGTTAAAGTGAATTTGAACAATAATGTAAAGTTCTTTAGTTGTTTAAGGTAGAATGTAAAGTAGGTATTTGGTTCATTCTTAGAAAATAAATATGATGCAAATTACTTCTATTATGTCTCCATAAGTGTGCAATTTACTACAATGGAGCTAGATGCATTTTTAACTCATGACATGAAGAAAGTTCAAAAATACTTGTTGCAAAGAGCTCATAACATCAACTACAAAGAACTCGAAATGCATAGAATGATTTGAAGATACCATGAGAAGAAAAATAACTCTCTTTCAAACTACTTGCACATTCCAACATTCATGAACAATCATTGATCAATAGTCATTCCTCGATTAATGGGCAAAGTATTTGTCTTATGCAAGTTAGAGTTGCATATTAAATTATGGTATCTTTCTCCAATAAATAAAACTCAAATTACCAAAGCATTTGAGTGAGTAAATTAATTTGAATGTAGCTTCATAATTGTAGCATGATATTAATGATCACGATAAATGATTTGGTCAAATAAATAGATAAAAAATCCCTTCATTCACATTGGGAACATAGAGATTTTCTATAAATCAATTGTCCAAAAGTAGTAAAAGATGGTGTTCTAGTAAATAGTCACATCTTACTTAGGCAAGAGCCCATAACACAATAGTAACTTGTGAGCCTCTCATCTGGGAGGTCTTGGGTTCAATTCTATTCGAGCTTTACACATAATAATAATTAATATCAACAAATACTACTAATAAATCTAGGCTTCAACCCATTACCTATTAAAATGAAGTTATATCCCATTCATTTTGTAATGAAAATCAAAACTATAAGATGATATGAAACTAGACTTGGTGTAATTCGTAATAGGAAAGGAGTAGTTCATGGTTGAAGATGGCTAATTTAGAAGTAATTTAATAAATGATAATAGTTTAAGCTAAATTCCCAGTATTAGTAAAACAACATTTGTTAATGAAATTGAAGCTAATGTCTGAAATGAATTAAATTTGAGGTGACAAAATGAAGGACAACATATTTAGTTTTCTTAGAGTTGTGTAAATGATCCCATAATATTAGACCTTGGATTCAAATTGTTATTAGATTGGTTGAGATATTATAGAATATGTATTCTGTATATACTTTGTAATCATTTAAGAAAAGGTGAGGTTTAGAGAGGCTTGTTTCAGCATGAGGAAACAAGATAGTCAAGTTTGATTTTCAGCAACAATCTATTTCTAGTTTTCTTATATTAAATTCAAATAAAGCAAACATTTTATTCCTAATAAGTGTTAATTAGTTTAGTCTTTCAACTCTAGTGTGAGATTGATTAGAAATTTCTTTTCATGCAAGTGTGCTTTAGAGTATATTTCATTTTTGCAAGTCTGTTGTAAAGTAGACTGTCACACAAGTTTTCTCAATTCTCCTTTGCATACAACCATAGACATCACTCTTGATCGATAAATTAAATGATGATGATTACAACTCCATCACTTATATTTTCTTTTTGTTATTGTTTGAGTTCCTTATTGTTACATGTGTGTAATTTCCTTTATTACTAAATATACCATTTACTTGTACCCTTTTTAATTCAATATAATTGATTTGATTATTTAAAGGTCTTTCTTTTAAACAATAACTACATATAAAATTCAAATTAAGAATCATTTAAATTTAAATTTAGATTAAATAAATAAATTATATCAAAATTAAACAATTTTTTATAAAACATTAAAAAAACTCTTTTCTAAATAATAATTACATATAACATTTGAGTTAGTGTTCATTCAGTTTTAAAAATAAAAATAAAATAAACATTTAAAAGAGATTTTCGTACATATTCTATGTAAATTTCTCTAAATACAAATATGTTCGTTCAATCACTTTCTTATACTCACTCAAAAATAAATAATAGTTGTAAAACTGCTTCTATATATACTCCAATTCTTGCTTAACATATGACAAAATAGAAAAGAATATCATATTATATATACTTTTATTTATAATAATAAGACGTCTTTCTAAAAATAGCATGGTCAACATTGTTTGTTTAAGCTTTCTTTTTCTGTCCAAACCCATTTAAAACATGCGCTTCAGATGGAACTCTTATAGATAAAAAATATTCAAATAGTATAAGACGTCAAAGAATGTTTTAATTTGTTTACCATTTCTGCAATGCCACGGTTGCATTCCAGTGACGAAAAGCACATTTATCGTTAACAAATTTGAGGCTTCTCTAGGACGTTGGATATAGCAGGGAAACCCAAAAACAACAGAGTGGAACCGTTTCTTCTGGATTATGAAGCTGTGAATAAATAGACGGGGAAAAGGAAATTACCAGGTATTCACAATGCCGATCAAAGGTCATTGAATTGTCGTGTGCGTTAGGGATTTGTCGAAGGAGGGTATTGTGATGGACTTGGTCAGATTGAGATTGAGCCAGGAAGGGCGGGGTGAACTGTTTATAATGTGAGCAAGAGCAGCTGTAGTGTACAATGTTTGAAATCTTTGGCAGCTCTAGCCGGTTCTGTTCGTGTTGGAGAAAGAGAAAGAGGGACTTGCCCCTGATGGTCCCTACTGCTTCTGCACAATACCCATTTCGCCTCCCTTCGCCTCTGCCATCATGGCCTCCTGGTAAGTACACCATTTCAAAACATACCTGTCTTGTTAGAGTTTCGATTTGATCAGTATTTGTCTGGTAGTAGCTCATTTGTGAGCTAGCTTTTGCTTTTCTACCAATTTTGATCTCCATATGTGCACATGGTTTTCTGGGCGTGACTCATGCTTTGAAGCTCACTGTTTGATTATATTATAACCCTCGCCCAGCTGACATTGAGTAGGATTCAGTGTTGGGTGGCTTATACACCCATCTCGTTGAGGTTGCAGAGCGAGATCATGCACTAAGCCTAGCAAAAGGGAAGAAATTGTAATATTGACAATTTGACACCAAACCACCATATTGGTCATTTGATTAAAATCATTTACTAAGCCACTAAGATAAATTATATCTTGCGAACAGACGGTTGTATCTTTCATGCTATCCCGGACATCACCTGTGAGCATTGATTTAACCATGGGATTATACCTGTTTATTGTAGTCATGGAAGGGAATAATTCTGTTAAGTTGAAAGAACACAGATGAGGACCTGAAAGGGCTCTTCATTTTCCATCTTGCACCGAACATGGATAGCTTGCCCTTGTCCGTGAAACATACACCTTTACCAGTTTATTGGAAATTCGCGTGCGATATATGTGCTGTTCTATACTGGAAGAAATAACCAATGTTTCTGCTATAGTCATAGGATCAGGGGATGGCAGGCCGCCTTTGGTCCATTGCTCATATCGCTTTTATGTAATGTAGTTAGTAAATGGTTTTGTTTCTGCTTCTAAAATCAAAGAAGGATTCTGCATTATGCCCAAATTGCTTGTTGGCAGGCAAATTGATGATCCTGGATCCTATGTCCAGGAAGAAATTGCATCATGAAAATATTCTGACCCAATCTGCCATGAATTCAGAAAAAAGAAGACTGATATTACTTGGCTAAAATAGGCATCTTGTTCTCCTAGCAATACCATATTCTCAGAAATAGCTCATACTGACTGGAAATAATTAGGGCTTCTGATGAATGGAATAGCTAAATATTAAAAAACATTGTTAAGGTAAGCATACCAAGGGATAAAATTAAGTTTTTGATGCCTTACTTCCTTACTCTAGCACAAACAGTAATTGAACTCATGATTTACTTCTTAGCTCTGCTATGCCTTCATCTTGCTTTTTTATGTACTACTTAATCGTTAGCAGAATCTTATAATACTTCGTTTGTTCTTGTCTTATTTTAGAGGGTTATCTTAGATTAATATCTCTCATATTTTTAAAAGAATAAAGGCTATTGATTGAATCATTGATATTAAAATGACGAAGTCAAGGTTCCTTTATGCAGTCAGATTAGGCAAAATTCAGTTCTTAATCCACTAAAAAATTTACCTAAATTCATTCCAGCCGTGAACTTAAATTTTACAAAGTTGAAGATTTTAAATTCCATTATCACTTATAAGAATATAGAGTTTTATTTACTTTTAGTGAATTGTTCCATCTATAAGGTGAGCATAGAGTAGAGCTGTGCCTGCCAAATGATGGGTGAAGAATCAGAACTCTGTCAAGTTTACGTATAAACATAAGTTCGGATTGAACTGTTGATTGAAAACAATGGAAGACATTATGGTTATGGTTTCTAGCTTATGGTTTATGGTCATTATTGCTCTTTTCGTGAGTTCTGTAATTAATTAATTTTCATACAAGAAGCGAAATCTTCTGAAATTACATACATTCAAATTGCAGGTGGATTTAAAATGTACAGACATACCTTTTGCTTTATTCTTGCTTGCCCAAAACATTTTACATACTTCAGTTTGTGGGATGAGACTAAAGCTTTGAAATTGAAACGTGCAGGCTCAGGGTTTGCAACGGGAAATATATGTTTGGGGGAAATTGAAGTATTTCTGGTGTCTACACTGGAGAAAATATGGAGTTGCAAGGAAGGAGGAAAAGACAATCAGGGAGCAAGTTTCTATAAGCCTGTGGAAATACCAACAGGTTTCTTTAGTCTTGGTCATTCCGGACAGCCTAATTCTTTACCTCCACAAGGTTGGGTTCTTGTTGCTAAGGAGAGTAGTGGTTCTGGAAAACTGGTCTGTGAATGTAAGAAACACAAAATTGCATCAAAGGCTTCTACTAGTAGTCTATTGTCTACCGAGGAATGTGAGAAAACTTGCTGTCCAAGAAGATCATGTCCAGCTCTGGCTAAGCCACTGAACTATACTTTGGTCTGGAGTAGTGTTGCTTGGCCTGGAAAACAGAATGGACATGCTTACTTCTGGTTACCTTACCCATCTGATGGGTACAAGGCCATGGGTATTGTGGTTACTGATACTCCCAATAAGCCATCTGTGGAGGATGTCAGATGTGTTCGTTCGGATCTTACAGAATCTTGTCAAAATAATGGTCTTATTTGGAGCACAGATACAAACTTTCCTAAATTCCCTTTCCGGGTCTGGACTTTAAGACCAAATCACCGGGGATTGGAAGGCCGTGGGGTGTCAACAGGAGTATTCTACTGCAGTAATTCTTGGTTAACTGAGAACTGTGTTCCTGTTGCATGTCTAAAGAATGTTGATTTCAATCTCAGTGCAATGCCAAATCTCAACCAGATTCATGCTTTAGTGAATCATTATGGGCCAACTATTTTTTTTCATCCAGATGAGATCTATTTACCTTCATCAGTTTCATGGTTCTTTGAAAATGGGGCCCTACTGTGCAAAAGAGGTGTACAAATTCCTGAATTCATCATGGGTGATGGTTCAAACCTACCTCCAGGGGGCTCAAATGATGGTAAATATTGGTTAGATTTGCCAAAGGGTGGTCACTCAAAGGAAGTCAAACTGGGAAAGCTGGAAACTGCAGAGGTCTATGTGCATGTTAAACCTGCACTTGGGGGGACGTTCACTGATATAGCAATGTGGGTGTTTTGTCCATTCAATGGACCAGCCACTGCAAAGGTTGGGATGCTGAATCTACCTCTTGGTCGAATTGGAGAGCATGTTTGTGATTGGGAGCATTTCACTCTTAGAATAAGCAACTTCTCCGGGGAATTATGGAGAATATATTTCTCACAGCATAGCGGTGGTGATTGGGTCAATGTCTCAGATTTGGAATACATTGCAGGTAACAAGGCAGTAGTCTATTCTTCCAAAAGTGGGCATGCATGCTTTCCTCGTGCAGGGAACTTTCTTCAAGGTGACAAAAGATTGGGAATAGGTATAAGGAATGATGCGGCCAGAAGCAGATTCTCTCTGGATACAACCAAAAAATACCAAATAGTTGCAGCTGAATATTTGTCGATGCTTGGAGTGAATGACACTCCCTTAGAACCTCACTGGTTGCAGTATATGAGAGAATGGGGTCCAACTATCACATATGATTCACAAGCCTACCTTCAAAAGATACTCAAAATACTTCCTCGTAAACTGAGATGCAAAGTAGAGGTCATTTTTAACAAATTACCAAATGAGCTTTTAGCTGAGGAAGGTCCAACTGGACCTAAAGAAAAGGATAATTGGGTGGGGGATGAAAGGGGTTAACCTATGTAACCAGAAGACACGTCTCCACCCCTCCAAGATGTGTCTTCAAGACTTCATGCATATCTGGAGACATCAAAAATGGGTGGAGACTTCATCTCGACGTCTCCTGCTGTGCCTCAGTCTCCCGCGATGTTTTATGGCATCTCCTGCTGTCTCCAGGTTAAAGGCTTGTTAAAAACAAATTTACCATCATTTTTTGCTGCTGGAAGTCCAGACGTTGCTGTTCGAAGCCCTAATTGACTGAATCTGTCAATATGCGATACTCAAAAATCAGATATTTAGTGTGAGTTTTGAACTATTGGACTCTGACACAATATTAAATGACATTACTATTAGTAGTAGTGATTTGAATTTCAGATTTGATATATCATATTTGGATTCAAGGGTTTTTAATGTTCAAACTTAAAGCTTTTTTTTTTCTTGTTTTCAAAGATCTATGTTATGATATTTCTTGAAAATTATTAAATTATATAAAAACAATTGCAGTCTCCAAGTACCCCTCCCCACCTATTTTTCAAAATTAGCCATACCAGTACTGATACCAGTCTCCAAAGTCTCCAAGTCTCCTTGTCTCTAGGTGACCTTGGGGTTAACCCATGAATTCTCCTTGAGAATCAGCATCTCTGTTACAACAACAATTCTTCTCTTGCTATAAACACTTGAGCATGATCTCCTCATTTGTAGTTGCTCATGCTGTATTTCTATGTTCAGATTTGTTTTGCAGTTTATGTTTCTATAGAGAGTAATTTATTCTTTTGCATTCATCATTAAAGAAGCATAGGTGATAGCGTACACTGATTTGTTCGTCATCTGTCTTTATGTCTACTTCATTTCTAATCACACATTTGGCACTTCATTTTGGCCATAAATTAACATGTCATATTTCACAACTTTGCTATATAATGACATAATTTTGTCTCTTATCTCAATGGTTTAATTTTTTTGTGATGGTATTTTATTATTCCTAAGTTATCAATCTTGGTACTAGTTTGGATTTTGGGTTTGAGGGTTCAATTTGTGGGTTTGTCCATGATGGATCCACAGGCTATGGACAGGACACTGCCAGTTCCCTGAAGGAATTGGACCTGAACCCTGGAATCCAGGTCAGAGCAGATGAGGACCTGGGGTCTCCTATTAGTGAATCGGTAACACAGAATTATTCTAAACAAAATCTTTATACTAGTTGCAAAAGATGGATGTACAAGGTTGTTGAAGTTATCTGCATCAGTGACTATCTGATTGTGTTATTCCAATTTGGTAGACATATTTATCTTTCTTCTGTTTTATCTCTTGAATGATTGATTCAATGTGCGGGGACATTATCCTGCTTCTCTACTCTTTTTGTGGAACTAACTGGCTGCAGAATGGCTTTCTAGCAGACTTGTCTTCACATGGTCATGTTTACTTAGCAAATAGTTAGGGAAGTTTCAGTAACCCATGCTAAAGAAGATAAATGATAAACTAGATTCCATTTTCTATAAGATAGATGATAAATCCACATCCATATTAGTGAAAAGGAGAGAATGCTCCTGGATGCAACTGTGTGAGAACTTTTTACATAAATGCATTGGATCATACTCCATAATCTGTCATCAGGACAAAGATAGGAAACATAATATTTCCAGTCCATATTAGTGAAAAGAGAAGAATGCTTCTGGATTCAGCTGTGTAAAATCTTTTTGCATGAATTTTTTGGACCATAGTCCAAGGTCCGTGGTCCCAATGATGGATAGTACAGTATGATCCAAAATATCGATGAAAAAATTCTTACACAGTTGCATCAACCATTTTTCCTTTATTCTTTCTGAAGATGGATCACGGAGTATGCTCTAAAATATTGCTATAAAAAATTCTTACACAGCTGCATGAGAGGCATTATTGCCTCTTCATTTTCCTTCATTTTCAGATTTTGAACTTCTCTCTCTGTTTAATTCAGAGATCCCAGAATTTCCACGATTCAGGTGTTTTTACAATTCGATTCAACCCTGCTGAGTTTTGGTGACTGGGTAACCTGGATTGGCGATTAATCACCAAAATCGCCTAACTCGGCGGCTTATGCGATTCAAGCGAAAATCGCCATAAATAGCTGCCATGAATCGGGATTCTAAAACTGCATATTACCAAAGTCACACTTCATTTCATCCAGGTTGGGCTGCAAGATTAAAATGACCTGTGCAGATAGTATTTTACCATGAGTTTGTTACTTTATAATCATCAGATGTGAATCAGAACAGTTACTGTTTACATCCAAGATTTCATACAATTTGGGTAAATTTAATCACAAGACTTGTCAACAGAGAACAACCTACAAGTACAAACATTAATTTCTACAAAGACAGAATGAACCACAATGCGCATAGTTACCAGTTGTTAACAGTTATCCTCACTGAACCACGGATCTTCACTACCAACAAGTTATATAAATGTTTTTTAATATTCAAACAGAATACATTAAGAAAATTTGAGGGTAAGATTTTGGGAGAGAAATCGGGATAATTCTCTCAATCTTCTAAGCATTTTAAACATGTGCATCCTAAAAACCTGATTTAAGTCATGATAAATAAGTGACTGTTATTTGAAATTTTGGATTCACATAAAATGAACTATAATTAATCCAAAGCATTGAATGGAGTATGCTAAAATGGCAAGGAAAAAATTAAAGCAAAATGAGAATCAACAGCATATACAACAAAATTGAAGGCATTCTAAATGCCGCACTTATCATTTTATGTATGTGATGGATTTATCATTTATTTTCCTTGTTTATGTATGTTAGCTTCTATTTGATGATGTTATAGTGTGTTTAAGTTATATTCAATAAAGGTTGCAGAAAAAAGTTTTAAATTGTTAAAATCTCTACATTTCAAGGGTTTTAGATTTTTTCACTTTATCAGTTCGTAGCCAAGTCATAGTTGATTCACGAGTTGAGTTGGCCTTGCCGATTACGATCCGATTCCAAGTTTTGGTTCTTTGGTTTTACTTTGCTTCTAGATTGTACGTACCCATCATCCAATAAGGAACCAGAGATAATGGGAATGTGAGAAAGCCAAGAGGAAGTATAAGAGAGCCCCCCATTGTTGAGACCAAAGTAACAAGACTCGCCTCGAGTCAGGTGAGTCGTCCAAATTGGTGAGTCGAGTTACCTCAGCCGGGTCAAAATGACCTGTGACCCTGACTCGGCGGGTCAATTGGGCTGACTCGCCTGACTCGCCTAGCTGACTCGGCTGACTCAGCTGATTTTTAATTTTTGTTTTCAATTTTTTCTTAATACATCTAAAATTTACCTTGGTATTTATGTATTTGATGTAGGTTATGTATGTGATCAAATTACCTTCTATTTCATGATGATATTGTGTCTTTAAGCTTTATTTAATAATGGGTGCATGAAATTTCTTTAAATCCTAAAAAATCTCTAAATTTCAAGGGTTTTTCCACTTTGCTGAGTCACGGCCGAGTCAAAGGCGAGTCCGAGCCGGGTCATGAGTCGAGTTACCCTTGTTGAATCCGAGTCTCATTACTTTGGTTGAGACACCTAGGGATAAGGCGAGGAAGGTAGTGGTAATGAGAAAGCCCTATTATAGACTCTAGAGACAACAATATCTTAATGAATCGAATTATTGGTATTCAAGAGCATTGAAGTGAACAGAGAGAAATGTCCACAAAGAGCAAAAAATAGCAGTTTCCCATTCCCAGCAGAGAAATTTACTCTACAGAAAATGAAGACTTTGAGAGGATTGTTAAAATCAAATAACAGCCATAAATGCCATCGGGGTCTTCTCTTGACAAATGATGAGAAATTCTTTGACAATTGATACCAGAGATATTGATAAGTAGGAGATGATTTCCACAGCTAGTCAAACTGTGATGTGAATATTAGGATTTAACTGTGTGATTTTTGAGTCAAACTCGATGACCCATGTTTCATGAGTAGTGATTCAACATGAATCCATCTCTCATGAGAATAAATGAAACACTTAGCACTCATTGGATCTAGGTGATGCTCATGAAACATGGGTCATCGAGTTTGACTCAAAAATCACACAGTTAAATCCTGATATTCACATCACAACCAGAGATATTACTAACAACTATTATTGATTGTGGAAAACTGATGTTCTTAATAGAAATTTGATGTTCTCTAAAATATAGAGAATTCTATTCATCAAGCTTTTTGAGTGATACTGGTTTCCTTGTTTTGGTTGGCCTTCATAACATTCTGCTGTAATTGGATCTTGACATTCTATCTGTGTTGTTCTCTCCTTGAATTAAGCTGAACTGAGTAGCAGGGTAAATGGATGATGCCAAAATACTAAATTTAACGCTTGTCCCTGGCTGTCAGGTAAAAATTTTGTGGCCTTTATTCATTACAAGTTGCCTTTCAAATGCCAAGGCATAAAACATCATATAATTGAGCTACAGTTAATAGTTGCCAGTTTGGGTCCGGGACCCAGTTTGCTGGTTAAGCTAAATATTTTTGGGAGTTTTCTTTGTTAATACACAACATGTAAAAACCACACACACACACATATGCAATTAGTATGTTTATCTTCTGCAATAAATGCTCATCAATGTGAATTGTAAATTCATTATACCGGGACCAGATTATGAACAAATCTGAACAAACAAAAACCATTCATCCGCAGCCAAAAATAGCTGTTAGCTACTTTCTTTGATGATGTGACCAGTATGTCTATCTGCATTAGCAAATGGTGATCATTGTGAATTACAAAATTTGTTATACCAAGACCGGATATATGAACAAATCTAAATTAATAAATCATTTCTACATAGCCATAAATAGCTGTTTATTACTTTCGTTAATGACACCTACTGCTTTGTGTTCAATTTACTGTGAACTCTGCGTTATGATGTAATGTTCATATGTTAGAAACAAAATCCTAAACCTAAGTGAATTTACACAGTTGGAAAACTCAAACTCGACAAAAAATTATCAAACCTTAAAAAAATTGCGAAAAATTCGGCCAATTTTTGAAATAAATTGGCAAAAAACTCGAGAACTTAAAAAACAGCATAATTTTAATTAGAAATGCATTTTTTCAAAATTCAATGAGAAGATGCATTCAATGAGTTAAGTAATGAGAACACAAAAGAAACAAGTTGAGTTTAGATATATATAAATGGAAAGTGGGTACGAAATTGCATTCTTATGTGGAATGCTGATGATTGGAAGCAAAATAGTAAATACTTTCTATAAAACTAGAAGTATAGACATTATTACATTTACATCTTCCTCTTCCCAACTCTAGACGAAAATAAGGGAGAGGAACTAGAGGGTCTAGTCCTCTAGAAGTAGAACCCTACACTGGGTATGACTGTGCCTCCTTGCTTGGTCTCTGTAGATGTGTATGGCTCACTCTCCATCCTACATGTATCTCCTCTTGGCACTATCAATGACTCCTTGCCTGACTCAGTGTCATCCAATGTGAAGTCCAATCCACCCCTCCCATTCCATGGCTTGTCTCTCCAAATAAGTGATGTCATCCTTAGTAAACAATGGAGGTTGCTTCTGTGTTGTCCAATTACTGTAAGGATCTATATAATCAAAACTAACTAAACCAACTGGTGCTTCATGTGCCTTTCTTATGTGCAACGAAAGATTATTTTGCACATAGACAAGGTTATCAAGGCATTTTTGGGCTAACTTGTTTCTCTTCTTTGTGTGGATGGAGCTCAAATAAGCTCCAATTGCACTCACGATGGGATGAGTTAGAAAACAAGATTCTGAGAGAAGATTTCTTTAGATGTGTATTTCCACGCCAACTTTGCCACTGCGCATCTGCAAAATAAGATATCAAGAAGTTAGAAAACAAAGAGAAAAGTGAAAACATGATGTATCAAATGGAAAAATTGCAAATGTTTTACCCTGGGTTGAGTTTCTCTTGCTGTCTTTGCCTGCTTAGAAGAGAATAATTTACCCTTTTATTTCACATATATTTGTTGTTTGGTCACATCAAGATCTCTCTACGTAACATTGGGTATCATTCTCTGAATACATATAAAGAGGCCCTCCATGACCTCTCCATTAGGGTCTGAAAATGAATCATCGTAGAGGAAGTACCCTACTGCATGAATGGGTTGGTGGAGCTGATTGTTCCACCTCTTATCAATAATTTCCGAAATGGGAACATATTTGAGTTGATCCCCCTTATAGTAATTTTTAATACTCTTTGACCCTATCCATGACCTCATAAAGATACCCCATTGGTGTTTGATCCTCATCTACCAAGCACAAAACCCGAACTAGGGGCTTGGACACCTACAATTGAAATTAAAAATATATAAATTAGTTTATAGGAAGATTAATTAATGAAATTGGTAAGTTACTGATTAATAATGAGAGACTTGAATCAAGAATAATTAAAAACTCAAGTTTTGAATTTACCTTCACAATCTCAGAAGCCGTTTATAAAAAAATGTTGTCAAAGACATGTGACAACCCCTCCTTCAAGCTTCTTTGAATTAATTGAGTCAAGCCATGGTTGACTCACAAACATCTGTTTCAAAGCATATAAGGTACCAATAATGCTTTGCAATGTCAAGAAAATTGTTGCAAACCTTGTAACAATGGGTCTCACCAAATATCTCCCTTTAGGAAGCTGTTTTGTCAAATGTAGAACCCAAGGGTGACTGTAGACATATTTCGTGATCTGTCTTGCATCTTCCACAATTGGAGTCACCCAATCAAGTTTTCCTATGTCCTCCAAAAGAAGGTCAATGACATGTGCTGCACAAAATATCCAAAAAAGAGTAGGGTGCCTTTTTTGAAGGATACCACTTGGCATATTAGTAAAAATAATCAATAATTAGTTTCCATATTTTACCTCAAAACTAAACTAAACATCACTTATTAATATTTGATCATATGTGACATAAAATTGCCAGCTGCCATGTTATCTGTTATGATTTGCAGTTTGCACCATATTCTCTAGTCCCTGTTAAGTAACATAGATCGTTTCCGCAAATGTAATAATATGACCATGCAATATATGTTTCAAATGCTGATTTGGATCTCATATAAGTATGAGAGAAGGAGACATGTCTTTTGAAGAGACATGTCTCCAAAGTTTAAACATCATTAGTTAGTATAAAATAATATAACTAACCATATGTACTATATATATATATATATATATATATATATCTATATATATATATATATATATATATATATATTATCAATAATGAAACTCATGATCATATCAATCTGAATGTAACTACAAACTTAACACTCCCTCTTAGTTAAGAATGATTGATATAGAACATATTATGTTCTTGAGTATATGAAGAGATATTATCTCAGAATGATATTCCTAGAATGACATATTTAAGGATATCAACAGAACTCCATCAACACACATATATTATATAAGGAATTTGCTATAATTCATAATGAGACTAAATTTCTCAACACTTTTCCTTTTAGCAAGGAGGGAAATTACGCAATTATTATAACTTTAATATAAGTTTGAATATCACCTAAAGTGTGGTCTATAAAAGATTTAAGTTATGGTGTCTGACAATATCCGACTCGAAGAATCATAACAACTTTCATGGTGTCCTGCAAAACCTAAGCTAATAGCAATGACACTAATAATTTTCATGCTGTCGGGCAAGATTCAGCTAAATAACCATGATGGATATCAATGTGTTCGACAAAATCTGGCTTAAACAATGACACCAATAATTTTCATAATGTCCGGCAAAATCCGACCTATAATCATGATGGATATTAATGTGTCCAACAGAATCCGGCCGATAACAATGACACCAATAATTCTCATGATGTCTGGCAAATTCTAACCTATAATCATGATGGATATCAATGTGTCCGGCAAAATCGGCCTATAACAATGACACCAATAATTTTCATGATGTCTGGCAAATTTCGGCCTATAATCATGATGGATATCAATGTGTCTTGGAGAATCTGGCCTATAACAATGACACCAATATTTTTCAATACTTTTTGGTATTAAAAGGTTGGTCATCTATTGAAAAGATCGTCACCTTACAATAGTGACCTTTTGTTCGGTGTCATAACTTCTAGCACACTAGAACAACTTAATGTAGTTTGTTATGATAACAGGTCCAGTTATTGACAAGATTGTCACCTTTCAATAACTCCCCTCTAAATATATACATCAATGAAAGATCGTCATCTTTCATGACATAATTACAACAGCATCATGTAGTAACTCACATGATATCCACCATGAACCAAGTCAGAGGGTGGACCCACCATAGTTGGTGCTAGAGGGTGGAACCAAGGGTTCTCACCTCATACTTCTCTCTCATAGAGAAGAGCGCATTACGAAGGATTTCTTCTTAGAACTTTACCTCATAGAAAAAATATCATCTATGAAGGATTGTATCTCAAAATTTCCCCCTCTAAACATCGTTCCTGGGAAATTAGGTCCTCTAGTTACTTCCTAAAAAAAAACTCTCTTCACCCAAGGATGCTTGTCGAACTCATTTTGAATCTGATATTAATCTTTGGATTTTCTAGTGGTAAGTCAATACTTCCTCATAATATAGATAGGAGTAGGCCCATCAACATCATGCAGTCACCCACATGTATTTCTAGACTCCCTCCGAGTATCAATCTTCTAAGCTCGTGCATTGCCTTCGAAGAAGTGTCATACTCCCTCTTAATGTAGAAAACTCTCACAATCTTAATCAACAAAGATGAGAGCCTTGTTTTATCAATCGTGATCATTAGCGTCTTTGGAGCTACTATCGTTAGTTTGAGTTTGCACAATATCTGGCAACATGTGTAAAGTACCAACTTTCTTTTCCTATAAGAACATCCTCAAACATAAAGGAAAAGATCAAGGCAAATAACCTTTATAGTATGTATAGAAATTACAAATAAGAGAGAGAAAAATGTCAAAAATAGGAATACTTATTTGAACATGAAGATTCAAAATTTTCTTCTTAAGTTATTTGAGAATGGAACAGCTCTCCTCTAAAAGTGAGAATGGAATATTAACTAGTATTCCCCCACAATGTAAAATTTCCACTTATTTTTTGAACAATTTTGTATCAAATATGATAACTCATTTCTAAGTTCTAACTTGGTTCTTTTATCCATTGAAAGTCCAAACATTCAGTTAGCTTAGTAGTAGAAGAGAACAAAAACCCGTCCACAATATGCCAATACCTTGATTGAGTATGATTGTGCTTCTTGAATGACTCTACAACTCATATGTCAAGTTTCATTTGTCAAAGAGAGACTTGTAAACGGTTCAATTGAAGTCACCACTTTCTTATAATGTACACAAGGGGTAGGCCCATTCACATAGTTGCATGAATTAGAGTCCTCGATCATTGAAGATTCCATCACAACATGGTTTACTCCCTCTGAATCAATATGATCAAGATCACCGAAGGTTTGCGAAACCATATCCGAAGGTTGGAGTTGATGAAATGTCAAATGTCCGGCTCTCTCTTAATCTCAATCTCCTCAATTTTCATGTGGAATCATTAATACACAACTATAAACAATCAAAGAAGCATTTGAAAGGATGCAATCAGATTACTTGCAGCTTTCAGTGGATAGGCAACTAGCTATCACATTTGGAGAAGACAAGGAAAAGGAGGTAGATGAAGTTTGTCTTCAACTCAACTCAGTATAGTACATTTACTTGTTATACCAGACTAAAAAATCTGACTTGTATGGGAGCCACTTGATGGAGCCCTAAAGTTTGCAAAATTTGGGGTCTCCATTTAAGAATCCTATCTAATCCTTAGCTATATGATTATATGACTACTCTTATATTTTACGTATCTTCTCATAGAGTGAACAACCAGCAATATGATATCATAAGCATATAATCCAAGCAAATTCAAAGAGGCATCCACTATGTATTAAGGAAGACAATGGTAGCATGAGTACACCTTTTATGTGGATGCGAGGAGATAATGGAGAGCGCACTCAGGCATTAAACTTCCTAGGAATGAGTGTGAATCATTAAACTTCTGTACTGGGGATGCTATCAGATGTATACTAGCCAATAGCTACAGCAACATCATATCCTTCAGAAAAAGGCTCAGAATTTACAACATGGTTACAGCAAAGCTCATCTCCACAACAATTTGCAACATAAGATGCAACATTCTTTTAACAATCAATAGCAAAGACAAAGAACACTACTTTGTGACTTTCAAAGAGGATGGGTTATTTCCAATCTTCATCTTCGTTGATGAATATGAGTAGTAAAGAGAATGTAGGAGTGAAGGGAGCGTCTATGGAAGATGAAACTGCTGACTATATCAGTCTAAGTGCAGAACAATATGATGCACAAAAGGAAATTGTTCAGAGTTGTCTGCAAGCAACAACTAATCAATTACTGAGTTCTGTATTTGACACCCGAAAATAGTATTGAACATTCTATATATCCTGAGTACATGAAGGGCAGAGAAAATGTGAATCTTGAATGCAACAAGGACTGGTGAATGGTATAATACGCACATGGAATCATTAGAAGATGATGATCAGTTGCATGTTGATATTCGGTGAAGCCTAGTTGAAAATGATTATCATCCAATGAAGTATCAAACTTGAATCATTTTCTAAACCCAGTCAACGATAGCTGAGAATCATAGATACCATCAAATATACCACGGGAGATGAGTGTAGTTGAAGCCACTTAGAGATATGATGACACAGAAGTATTGGAGACAATCCCAGATGTAAAACGACAGCAGGAAGAGATCATTACATGACATACGCAAGAAAGAGAGCAGTCAATTATAAATCCTTCAGCATTTTAGGCCATCATATACCAAAGCTTTATAATTCTGGAAAGAGTGGAACATATTATCTATGTGGAAATAGCCAAATTAACCAACAACAACAAAAGATTCGATCAGTTTGACTTAATCAGCACCAGTATATTGAAGTATTGTAAACAGTTGTATATTTAGGGGCACCTGTACATGCTGTCAAGAGCTTGTGTAAAAAAGAAACCGCATTAAAAGAGACATCGCACAGATAAAACCAAGCAAATATATGTGGACAGGGACTTGTTGGCATAAATACAAATCAACTGTTGGTGCCGATTGGTGTTGATGACAATTGTTCTGAAAGTTTTATCATAGATGAATAAGTAGTGTGAAAGAATAGTTACTTCCAGGACTGATAACCCATGCTTTCAGCGGGTGATACACAACAATTAAGGAAATAACAAGGGAATAAGAAATATAAGAAGCAGATATGTGCTACAACGCCAGTCAGAGATGATATGAGACAAAACTGAAAATCTTCATCACAGGACCATGGTCTATGGTAGACAAGTAACATTGATATAATAACAATGTTTGGGGAAATTAAATATCAATAATTAAAGCTACCAATCACACACAAATCATTTTTATCAAAGGATGCGATTAAGGAATTGATACGTATCTTATAAAGTTATTCCACCAACTTGTTTCTTCATCGACACCTGATAAATATAAGGCCCTCAAGCAACTTTAATACACAATTCAATACCCAACCACAATCATTGCTTACTTTTATTTCTTCAGAACTCACGGTATTCATATTTCCTTCACAACACTACCATACTGCCAAATAAAATAGTCGTGACCCAACTGTTGGACATGTACGATCTTTGATCACCCTTTGAATCACTGCAACATAGTTTATACATTATGTTTAAAAAATAACTTGCACTGAACCTTGCACTGCAAACCCCAATCATTCCTTCTAAATTTTGGATGCCCCCACTATCCTTGTTCTTTCACGTTAATGCTTTATTCGTGTCTAAGTATTATTAAAAGTTCTTTCTATCGGCCAGGTCCCCAGGCACTATCAATGGTGATGTTCACTTCTTCCAGTGGACTGATCTTTAACTATTATGATTTGACTGCTCCACTATTGCCAATGGTGAGTAGTGCCAAATGGTTTCATCATATTTTAATTTGTGTTCATTTGCAGTCTTGCTCTGATACCATGTTAAACAACATAGATCATTTCTGCAAATGTAATAATATGACCATGTGATTGATATGTTTCAAATGCAGATTTGGATCTCGTATAAGTATGAGAGGAGATATGTCTTTTGAAGAGACATGTCTCCAAAGTTTAAACATCATTAGTTAGTATAAAATAATATAACTAACCATATGTACAATATAATATAATATAATATAATATAATATACGTAATATATATTATATTTATATTATCAATAATGAAACTCATGATTATATCAATCTGAATGTAACTACAAACTTAACAGTCCCAACTCTATGAAAGCATTCTCCACAATTAATGCCAATGTTTGTGCATTTTTCACCTTGTTGGAGACATCAACTGATTTCCTAAACACCACATTTACCTTGCAATCAACCAAAAAGTTAACAATGGTTTGGTTTTTTCATCTGTCCACTCGTCATAAAGAATGGTGCAGCCAAATTTACTCCACTCTCTTTTTTAATCCTCCATCACTGCTCTTGCCTTATCAACTGCATTTGTGAGCAACCTACAAAAACAAAGTGAAATCAAGTCTTAGTACACAATCTTGATTTAATAAACAAGAAAAAACAATTAAAATTTTAAAATGAAATGGAGTGGTTTAACTTCTTATTCCAATCCTTGTGAAGAGACCTTGTATCCCTTTCCTGAAACTCTCATTCTGATGACCAAATTTAGCCAATAAGGACTCTCAACCACACACAATGGGATGTTGAAATACCAAAATTCAGCAACAATGTCTATTGTCTCGTGTGCCTCCTTGTTCCATCCAGTGGCCTCTAATGATGGTTGTGCTCCAGGTGTGTTCTATGCACAAAATAATTGCCTATCCTTGATGCTGATGGTGGTGAAGCAACATGCACTCTTCTAGAGGAAGCAAAAACAGTAAAAGACGAGGCACTTTGTTTGCGGATGTGTGGGCAACGAAGAGAGCCCACTATGCTCTCAAGTGCTGCATCTTCTTCAATGTCAATTGGAGCATCTTGAGTTTCAGCTATGGCTGCCCTTACAGCTAATCTTCCCCTCTCCTGCAATTTTTTCGCTTCCCCAGCTGCAAGTAGGGCATTAACCAATCCTTTTATCTCTTTTGTACTTTTGTCACATGGATTTGTATCATATTTCCTAATGTCCCCAAGTTGGTATTTGAGGCGGTTTATGCCTCCAGAAATTACTCCCTCACAGTTTATACAAATCACCTTCATAGGCTCGTCCGGTGCTTCATAGGCATGTTGTCTTTGGTAGCGTTTGTCATTGTTGTCAGAAGGTTCAAGAGAGTGTCAGTTTATTTATCAGTCAATTGGAGTTCGAAGGTATGGAAGATTCAATACGGTTTTAATATATTGAACAAGATGATTTCTTGTCATCCAGGCAAGGGGAACACTGTTACTGAACAGCTACTTCATCAGTTCACTTTAAGTCAATTTATAAAGAGGTTCAAAGAATACTGAACAGCTACTTCACTAATTCAGTTTAAATCAATTCATACAAAGGTTCAAAGAATAATTTTTTAGTTATTCTATTCAAAATTGCAATGGTTGTCAGTGGATCATCTTAAATAACAACTACAGTTCATGATTCTGCAGAGACTGATTGACAAAGATTAAGGTTCATTTATTAATCATTGCTATTTAAAACATCGAAGGCTATTCATATTAAGTGAAACAAGCATTTGAAGCTATTCATTTCAATCTTATAGAAGTTTTTAGTAACATATCAATTGATTTGGAAATGAAAATATCCTTTCTTAATTAAGGAAATGCCATCAATTTTGGACTGAACCGAAGAATAGTATCATGACATTTAAACAGTTAAAAGTATAATCAAAAGTGGGTTTATCATGACTGCAGAAAAAGACGGTTTCAATAACTGAGTTTGGGCGCAGTTTCTTTCTAATAATAAGAATCAGTTTACAGTAACTGATTTAAAACATGATTAAGATATCAGTTTAGAAGGTTTTAATCAGTATCAATTTTAACTGATCAATGTTATCAAAGTTTAGGATTTTTTACCTTGGTTCAAGTTTCAATATTCCATTATTGAACTTAACTTCAACAACTGATTTACAATCAAAGGAAACATTTTACTCTACTAAAAGTTGGAAGTGGTTTGAATATGAAGTATGAACCAACTCATATGACAAGCATGGTAATGGTTTTTTAAACCAGTTATTTCCTTCACGTTTTTGCGCAAGAAGATTAGTTTTTACAACTAACTTCATGAATCTGATTTTTCTTTTCTCTAATAAGATAATATCAACAAAAACTGAGTTTTGTGTGAATCTATGGAAGAAATACGATAGGAGTCTGTTAGCTCTGGCACGATAAACAAAAAAAAGTCTCTGTATTTAATGAAACGGTTTATCTTAATACAAACCACAATTGCTTTTTTCTTTTTGTATTTGAATATATGTCAACAATAATGAACTTCCAGTTTGAAGTTATTAATTAGAGGTGCACAATTTATTCTCAGTCAATGGCAGCGATATGAAGATATGAGGAAACTTCTAGAGCAAAAAGAAGAAAAGGTTGATGTATGCATTGGTGCTGTAGGAGCAAGCAGCGTTGTTAATAGTATTAGTTGATTGAAAAGAAAGGAAGAGACTGATACATATTGAAGAATAGTAATTTAATAAAGTAAGTAGAATGGTGTCAGAAAAGAAGCTGAGAAAGAAGTTGCTGATTGGATTATACAGAGGATTCAAGCAGAAAGTCTGAAGAAAAGCAATGTTAAGAGAGATTGACAAGCATAGGTTTTCTTATGGGCCATGACATTACTTTGTGACAGTAAGAGGCTATATAAAAGATATTCTAATTTGACCACAATCAGTATTTATTGCTTCTTTCATAGATGTTTAAAAACAGATTGTTTGAAGAGAAAATTTTCATTACTCAGACAAAATAAGAATTTTCTGATCATATTACTAGAATATGTGAATATATTTGGGATACATTGTGTATGCAAAATGTTGTTCAGAAATAACAACTGATTGTTTGGTTTCAGAATTGAATATGTCTGAAAATTTTCAAAGTGTAATGATGCTTTTGTGGATTGTGAGTAGATGTCACTGGTAATCAAGCTTGTTGAAGTTTTACAGGAGTTAATGACAGAGCTCCTCATGGAGATTTGAAAATTGTGATCCTGAACAAGAATGTTGATAACAGTTGTGTAACAAAGTTTTTTATTGCAGGCTGTCTGAAAGGATAGATCAATAGCAGTGAAGTTATGGTTGTCTAATGTCATGGTTGCAGATATGTTTAAATTGTGATGAAGATTCTGTATGTTGGTTTGAACAACTTGAACATGAATAGATAATAATTCATGGTAATTATGTGTGTAGGACATTATCAATGAGACGACAGAGTTATAGCATCACATTGGCATGTTTGCCATTGTTGTTACAGGAAAGAGGCAGAATGACTTTATTGTGATGGTTGTTATCTTGATCATCTTTCTTGATTGAAAAGACAGGGTAGTGACTGGTTTGTGATAAAGGCAAAGTTCACGCGGTATTGATTTGATTCATATGTAAAGCATTGTAACAGAGAGCCCCTTCAATAAATTTTCTTTTGTAACTAAACTTGAAGTAGGTGCTTCAGAACGGTAAGGGATGTACATTTTCTGAAGTGGTGCTTCTAAAGCAAGATGTGTGTTGGTGCTCCTTGGAATGGGTGTTCCTAAATTTTGTTGTTATTTTCAGAAAAACTTGCCGATTTTGACCTGTGAATTTTTCTCTGGTTTACTCACTGAGCTGAAAAATGCGGTGATCAATTGTCATTCGGCGATTGCAACTATGAATTTTCAAATTGATGCAGGGCATCCATGTAACATCAAAACAAATTAAATAAGAAGATCCCTAATCCTTCTCATGTGTGTTACAAACAGAAGGGGGCTGAAATTAGTAACTGAGGGGTGTGTTCAGCAATGTTATGTGAGAGAGTGGAGAGGGTGTTTTAATAAAGTTGTTTTTGGATGCTTTTTTGGAGGGAGGCTACGTAACAGTTTGGGAGGGGACCTGCAATTTCCCTTGGGCAGCAGTTTTGGGGGTGTTGAGTGCATATGTTATGGGGTTTGTTTTTCATAGAGAAAGTGTGTTTTTTTTTTTTTTGGGAGGTATGAGAATAGACCAGATTAGATTTGTATTGAGAAGCCAACAGATGTGGCTCATTTTTGTAAAATTATTTGGATGGGTTTGTTTGCATAAATTGGTGTTTCAATCTATCTAATTCTCTGATGTATTCCAGATTTGTATGTGTGCTTGGACTGCTGGTTGTGACAGGTAATTGAGGGTAGCAACTTGTTGCATCACAAATTAAACATTTAAGCACAAGGAAAATTCTATGGTTCTCAAAACTGTATGTTTCGAAAGATGTAACTCTTCTCATAAGATGTAACAGATCTGATTGGAATGTGTTGGATTAGATTGTGTTTGGGCTCCTGGTATGTCCCTAAGTTTGCTAAGGGTATCGCCTAGGTGCCTGGGTTCTTTGTGGGTTTAGCCTATCCACGGAGATGCCAGGCACTTGGGTAGTACCCTTGGCAAACTTAGCGACATATCAAGATTGAACAAGTACTTGGGCTGAACTAGGGACCAGAACCCAATCCTGCAGGGAAGAACCTAGTATCTTAGATATGGATCAGCTAGGACTTGAACATAGGACCTCTCAATGATCTTTCCCAATTTCTAAGCCTCCATCTCCAAGATCTGAGCACTCAAGCTGTTAGACTTATTTCAAGAGAACGTTGCTTTGATACCAATTGTTGGGAGTCTTATTGGGAAACAAGATACCGAGAGGAAGGGGTGGGGGGTGAATTAGGACTTATAAAACTTTTCACTTCTTAAACAAATAATAGATTAATTGCATTCATTCCTAATCCTTCTCATATCTTAGATCTCATACCATGTAATCATAAATTGTAATGCTGAAATGAAGTCTATCTAAGAATAACATCCATGAAAATATAAACATATAACACAGAGATTTGGTGACCTGGAAACCCTACAAGGTGAAGGTAAAATTGAGTGGGGATGAAACCCACAAATGTTTACTGCTGCAACAAAAAAGTTCTGCTGTTAGGGCTACAACTTGATCACTTCTGATGATCTATCTTGTGAGGGGTCTGCTTGGTTAAAAGCAATATAAGACTGTTAAGTCTACCTTGATTAAAGGATTTAAACTTACAATAAAGTAAGCACTCTGTTAGGAGATTTAAACAAGGTTTGTTAAAACCACTCTGTTAAGAGATTCACCCTGATTCACTTGTTAAAATGTCCCAGTACTTGATCCTTCTATTTGCTCTCAAAAGTTGTTTATGAATCTTCTCTCTTCAATGTCTAATTTGATCTCCTTATTTGATCTTCTATGTTCTGCTCTTCACTGCTAGGTTGCTTTGTCTGTTCTCCTTGTCAAACTTCGCCTTCCTTGATTTCTCCTTACCTTGTTCGCTCCTTCATGCTTTCATCTTGCTCCCACAATGTTTTTAGGTTTAGATTCCTTCTTAAATAGATAATCGTAGAAAGTTCTAGATTATAATCAATGACCCATAATTCATCCTTTTGTCGTTTATCCCTTCTGATTTTTTGATTGGTTAGTTTGTGTTTCTTGGGATTAATGCCTTATGACAAAACACGTAGTTTTCTCCTTAACTGTCTCTACAATTCTTAAATATCGCATAAAAATTGGCTAGAATGATTTGCATAAGTGTTTGTGCCATTACAAACACATATGCCAAAACTAGTTTACTTGGCAATTGAATGTTTTGGCACCTGGTCATAACTAACATTCATGCTGTCTCTCGGTTTCCATAGGTTTGACATATACTGACTTACTCAACATAAGTTAATCTTTACATTGCTCAGTCTCCATTGTTTTATTCAGCATGTATGCTGGCTTGGTCTCTATTGGGGTGCTCGACAACCTTTGACTTTTTTGGCATGTAATGATATATAAACAAGTCCTTGTAGCTTGGCCTTCTCTGGATGACTCGGTCGTAGTGACGACTGATCAACAATGCTTACTGAATGACTAAGTGTTGGACACTAATCGACAACTAGGCTTAGAGATCAACAATCTCCCCCTTTGACATTAGTAGCAAAAACACTTTGTCATGACTTAGCAATTCATTCAAAATTACAAAAATGTAGCAACCCTAGCCACCCCCGCCCCCCTCCCCGCCTTTGAGATTGTGATTTGGTCTTCAAAAATAACTTGATTCTGCTATGCAATATATACATGTCTATAAATTTTGATGTCAACTCATTTGATAACTTTGTTTTTCATTTGATCTTCTGACTTCTCCATGATTTCTAAATGATTCCCCCTTGGTTTTGCATTCATTTTCCCTTTTGTTTATGTATATTAGGATATTTCCCCCTTGTTTTTGACACTTATGGCTTGGGGTTTGCAGGGGTAAGCTTATATTTATCAAAAAATATTTTATGAGAAGCCGAAATTTCATCAAGTCCTTTATGCCATCTTGTTCTCATAAATTCCATGACTTGAATGTGAATTTCTAGTTGAGTAGCTAGATCAATTAGGCTCTCTGTTGTTGAGAGATGTGGATCTCTCCTTGTTAGATTCTAAGCCACAAATAATTCGTTTTGAATTATCTCTAAAAGGGCCCGTTTGGCGAGAGGAATAGGAATACGTATTCTGGAATAGAAAATGGGGCTACGTATTCTTGTTCTTCGTTTGGTTCAGCCAATATTTGATGGGAATTCATGGACCCCAAAATTTATGTTTTCTAAAATAAAAAAAAGTGGAATAGGAATACGTATTCCAATAACACCTATTTGGGTGGAATTGCAAAACCCCTTTTTTGGGCCAAAATTGGAATACATATTCCTATTTTACTTTGTATTACAATTCCGTTTTGGTGCATCCAAACAAGGAATTCAAAATTTTTGGAATACATATTCCATAATACGTATTCCTATTCCGCTTGCCAAATGGGCCCTAAATGAGGCAATAACATAAATTGAATTGAAATCAATGTTTGTCGTATGCTATTGTCTCTAACCATCAATTCAACTAGTATTCCTTGATCATATGCCACTTTATTTTAAGAATGTGAGCTTGAACTTGCATTCTTGCTCAATGAAATTGTACAAGCCTTCATATCTGCCCTTAACTGATCAATAGAGTGTTGATTCTCCAATGTGAAGAAATTAACATCACAAAGTTTCATGTACAAAGAATGAATAACTAACAAAATTCCTTCCAAACTCATGACTAGGTTAGAAAGTTCAACCTGCTTGATTGCAATTTCAATTGAGACTTTTGCCAAAACTTTGTGCTCAAATCTCTTCTTAGACCATCTCAACAATTTATCTCTAGTCTCTTTATCCTTTGTTTGTAACTTGTTAATTATATACACTAGTTGATCCAAAATTTGATGTTGCTCATTAACATCCTAAATCTCAAAAACATTAACAAAAATGTCCTTAATGTGATGTAATACCTATTTTTTCTTGAGTTCTCTCCTCGATTGCTCTTGCTTTGTATTGTGACTCAACAACGTTTGTAAATTTTGCATCTGTTCCAAAGTCATATTGTTTAGGTCATACATGGGCAGTGTGATGACCTCATCCAAACTTACTATCTCCTCTGGTGAATCATCTTTATGTGCCACTATTTGTGGTTGAGGGGTACTATCACTAGATAGTGATATCTGCAATTGTTTTCCCTTTGTGCTCAGTCTAGATGTTTGTTTGGGTGTAACAATTAATGTATTAGTTGGCATGACACTCAACAACTGTATATGAGCTTGAATAGCCTCTTGCTCTTTTGGTTTCTCTTGCTTTGTCGACTCTGACTTCTCTACTGCCTCTTTCTCATATGATTTTTCATCTGTGACATGAGTGAATTGTTGAAACACAATAATTGCCTTGCCTTTTTGCTCGACACTCATGTCAACAATAACTGTAATTGATGAAACTTTAAAACCATCAGTTTGTGCACTGTCAATACGTGGATGGTTTTGTGTCAATTCGTAGACAATTTTGTATTTGTAGCAAAACTGCATTGGTGCATGGAAGAGGTGTTTGAGGTTCTAATTTAACATTTTTCAAATCTTCCTCAGTTAATACATTCTGATTCGGTGATGATGAATCAGGAATGTCCTCAATAGTGACAACATCTTGTGCACTCCCCTCTATTAACTTCCTCACTTCTTCTAGCTTTGCAAGATCTTCTTCATCATCTTGCCCTTCTAAGTCTACTGCATCTCTTTTGTCTTCCTGTTCTTCATTAGTTGATGGAATAAGCAATCCAAATGCTTTCTTCCATATAATTATGCTCTCTTTTTCTACTTTATGAGCTTTATTTTTCAAAATTTTGTATGCCGTCTCTTTAGGTATAAATTTCTTTACAAAAATATTTTAGGGCTATAGACATCTGTCTTCCCCAGGTCAGGCATTGTTTGAGCTAGAGTAGTCTCCCTTATTTGTCTTTTAGTGGATAATGCCCACTTTCATTTGGCATCTAATTTATTATACAAATCTTCAAGGATGCCTTCACCTCAGCTTTATCATCATTTTTCAAGCTTCTCTTGATCATCTTTATTTAAAGAATTATAATCAACCTTCTTAAAAGCTTCTATACTAGTTAATTCTCTAATCTTCTCACATACTTGATCAATGGTCATTGGAGGTAGTTTGTGTACAATTTGAAGTTTTCTCAAATCATTAGACCTGGTTTCTTCTTCATCCAACTCCTCCTCATTAGGTGTTACGATCAAATTTCTTCTCGGCCTCTTAGGTATGCTTTGCTTTGTTTCTTTGGACAACTTCCTTTTCCCTTTGCAATTGGGGATTAAGCTGCCTTAGATCTAGTGATCATTCTTCTTTTTGGCTCGGACTCTGGTGGTGACTATTTTCTTCACATCTTTCTTCAAATCCTCCTTCACCTTAGGATCAACTATCACCACTTTCTTTTGCTTAGTTGCCTTGGGCTCGACTGCAAAGAAAATATAGATTGAATTGGTGGAGATTGAAGTGATTATGCCTACAAATATTTAGTTGATTATAACATAATTTTGATATGATTTTTGTTCTTCTTTTGCAAGAGTTACTGTTGTATTGACAACAGATATATAAATTTGAAACAATGGACTGTGAAGGAGATATATTATTTGATTTAATATTGTAGATTGAAAATATGCATTGCCCATTTTATTGATCATATTTCAGTCTTGGAATAACATATATAAGTATACAAATGAGAAAGCATGACCCCACATGGTCATGCCTCTTGATCAAACACTGCCGATAATAGAAGTTTGGGTGGCAAATTACAATTAACTGCCAAAACAGAATATGGTTGATGTTGACTTGCTTGATATGTAGTTTAATTAACATTTGCAAGCAACCGATGATGATTGGTGATTTTGACATTAGAAAGATGAAGGTTTCTATATATATATATTCAATCAATACATTATAATTTGAGTTATCATCAATTTTCATATTGAATTTACTTGTAAGGTATTTGCTTCAATTTACTACAATGCTAATATTCTTAACACTCCCTCTTTAGCAAGGAGGGAATTGAAGCAGATGTAATACAAGATTTAACACCACCTTAAGTGTGGTCTATAAGTTATGGTGTCAAGCGAAATCAGGCCCAAAGAACCATGATAACACTTTTGCTTCCACACAATTTAATGTTTAGGAGATTGATCAACTATTAATAAGGCCACCACCTTACAATAGTGATCTTACACATGAAAGGTCGTCACCTTTCATTATACAAGTTTGCAAACAATCTAATTTTCAATTATTCATGAATATATTAACTTAAGAATGTATTTACAAATTTGTCATACCAATTTACCTTTGAAATTATCAGCATTTTGCTCATTAGTGCTGATATAAATCTGTTTGATAACATTTATGTAGTGGTAAGGAGTCTTGATGTGCTTTGATCGATTGTGGGAGACATGATTAGTAGAAAGTTTGATGCAACCATGGTTACCACAATGAATCAATGCAGGACTTAGTTGCTTTCCAAAGAGTCTAAATAATAGCTTCCTTAGCTATACTGCTTTGTGAGCACCCATGGAGGCTGCCATATATTCAACTTCGGTGGAACTTAAGGCAACTGTTGGTTGTATTCTGCTAAACCAAGATATCATTGCTAATCCAAGATGAAGGAACACCTTGTAGTACTTTTGTGGTTTATGGAACATCCAACTTAATCATAATCAATATATCCTTCAAGTTTAATCTCAACAATTTTGTACTTCAAATCGAGACCAATAGTGCCACATAGATATCTCAAGATATGTTTAGCAACCATCAAATGAATCTTCTTTGGTTCACACATGAAATGACTTCAAACATTTGTGGCATAGTAGATATCAGGCCTAGTATTTACTAGATACATAAGTGATCTAATGATCTGTTTGTAGAGAGTGGGGTTAATAGACTCTAAATTCACAACTTCTTGTTTTAGCTTCTGTAGATTTATTTCCATCAGAGTTGCTAGAGGTTTGTTGTCCATCATCCCAAATCTAATCAAGATGTCATGGGTGTACTTCCCTTAATTTATAAGTATATGATCTTTCTTTTGACATACTACTAGACCCAAAAAATAGTGTAGTAGACCTATATCCTTCATTTCAAATTCAGCTATAAGATCATGTTTGCATTTTTCAATTAAGTGCTCTTCACTTGTTATCAATAGGTCCAATATATAAAACAAGTATTAACATGTCACCATTAGATATTTTGAAATATATGTTAGGACTAGCTTAATTTTTGGAGTATCCTAGTTTGGATAGGTAGCTATCTATCCTTTTATACTAAGCTCATAGTGCTCGTTTGAGACCATAATGAGCTTTCTTTAGTTTACATACATATAGATTCTTATCTTTTATAACAAAACCTTCAAGTTGTTCGATATATACTTCTTCATTAATGACACCATTCAGAAATGCGGTCTTGACATCCATTTGACATATCTTCCATCCTTTGGATGCTGCAATTGTAATAATTGTCCTTACCAAAGTGTATTGAGCAATTGGAGCAAAGGTTTCCTCATAATCAATACCTACCTTTTGAGAGAAACCTTGAGCAACAAATCTTGCTTTATGTTTTTCAATACTACCATCTGAGGCATACTTGATTTTGTACAACCATTTTGATGAGACAACTAATTTGTCTTTTGGCCTAGGTACAATATCCCAAATATCGTTTTGTAAAATGGATTGATATTCTTCGACCATAACATCTTTCCATGCTTGACAAGATAGGGCTTCGTCAACAATTGATGGTTCATATTTTGCAAGCTCGGTTACTAGTGTAGTGTAGCAAGATTTATTTCTAGTTTTCTTGCTTTTGCTAGAGATTTCATCTAGTTCAACATTATTTTCTTCAATCATTTTCCTTGCCCATAATGGCCTTTGCTTGATATTAGAGATGCCTATGTTTTCTGCATCTTTTAATAGTTCATTTTCTTCTGATCTGTTCTCCCTCTGATTTTTAGTTTGTGGATCTTCATCTAATTCTGTGATAGGTTCATCTTTCGTACTTGTTGATAGTTTTAAAGCAGCGTTTCCTTCAAATTTGACATCTCTGTTGATTTCAACTGATCTCTGCCTAGGTACATAGATTCTATTCTCTTTGCATTTCTTGCTGTACCCAATAAATATTCCTTTCTTCCCAAATGGTTCTAACTTTGTTTTCTTTTCTTTAGGTATGTGAATGTAAGCGGGGCAACCAAATATTCTGAGATGACTTAAGTAAGGTTTAATTCCTGTAAATTTTTTTTTTTTGGAGTTATGGTTTTAGGATTGAGTATGGACATTTGTTTTGAATATATATAATAGTATTAGTAGCCTCTGCCCAAAATGAGAAGTGTAAATTTTGATCATGAAGCATGACTTTTGCTGCTTCAACAAAGGTTCTATTTTTTCTTTCTACTACCCCATTTTGTTGGGGATTATAAGATACACTATACTCCCTCTTAATCCCAACAAAGGTGCAAAAATCTTTGAAATTTTCAGAGGAATATTCACCCCCATTATTTGATCTTAGAATTTTTATTCTTTTTGATGTTTGATTTTCTACAATTGCTTTGAACTCTTTAAATTTTAATAGAACCTCATTTGATTCTTTGACTTTTAGAAAATAGATCCATGTTTTCCTAAAAAAATCGTCAATGAAGATTATGTAGTATGAGAATCCTCCTAGGGAAAGTATTGGCATAAGTCC
Organism: Cupressus sempervirens; assembly: GCA_028749045.1. Classification (NCBI taxonomy): domain Eukaryota; kingdom Viridiplantae; phylum Streptophyta; class Pinopsida; order Cupressales; family Cupressaceae; genus Cupressus; species Cupressus sempervirens. Next base: position 831,303,788 of record CM053792.1, read on the forward strand.
ACATAAATCAATGTGGACTAGTTCTAGGACTACTCTAGACTTGTGTTTGCTAGGAGGAAAAGGTCTTTTTACATTCTTCCCTAGAGCACATCCTTTACAAATGCCTATATGATTTGAATTTAGGTTAGGTGTTCCAATGGTGATGTTTTTTTAAATATTTGGTAGTGTACTGAATCCAATATGTATGAGCCTTCAATGCCATATTTCATTCGAATTTGATACTTCATGACTTAGGGCTTGCTTTTGAATGTTACATAGTTTGTATAGGGTTCCATCTCTAGTCCCTATGGTGATAGAATTCTCGAGATTAATGTTTTTAGGCTAGTATACAACTTTGTCTTCATTAAATGTGACTTGATACCCTTCATCAACAAGTCTAGAGATGAATACTAGATTCCTTTTTATGCTAGTTACGAAAAGGACATCTTTCAATTTTAGAGTAACCCTAGTTCTTGGTTGTATAGAACATGTCCCAATTCCTTTTACTGGATATGTGGAGTTATCTCCAATGGTGACTCCTTCAATGAGATAATTTCCAAAAGTTTCAAACTTATCTTTGAATCCTATTATGTGACAAGATATACCACTGTCAATGATCCACACATTTTCATTAGATTTCATCTCATTTGATAGAGTTGAGTAAAATAATAGATTTTTTTCCCTTTTTGTTTTTGCTAAGGATGCTATAATTTTTTCTCTTTCTAGATAATGTCCGAAAGTATGTATGAGTTTCTCACACTTGTAACATTGAACTTTGGAGAAATCATTTCTTTTGTAATTATTGTTTCCTTTGAATTTTCTCTTCTTTCCTCTTTTATTAGAGATTGAGAAAAGAGCTTGATTTTCTCCCTCTTGATTTGAAATGATCCTTCTAGAAATTAGTCTTGATTCTTTAGAGGTGCAATCAATTTTAAGTTGATCAAAAGTTGATATTGATGGTCTGCTGACGACTTGGATGAATGCTTCCCAAGATATAGGTAATCCTCTAAGCACAATTATGAATAATTCTTGATCTTCTACTTTGTTTCCAATAGATGATAGTTGATTTTTTATTTTGAAATTTCTTCCAAAGTATGATGGGATTGACTCACCTTTATTCATTTTTATATTCATAAATTTATTTTTTAATGTAAGCACTCGAGTTGTTGATCTCAAATGTGTCCTTGATTGTTCTAAATACTTCAAATACTCCCGAGAAGTCCCAGTGCTTCACCCTTGTGAGCATCACCTAGATCTAATGAGTGATAAGTGTTCCATTTATTGTCATGAGAGATGGATTTATGTTGAATCACAACTCATGAAACATGGGTCAATGAGTTTGACTCAAAATCACACAGTTAAATCTTGATAGTAATATCACAATTTGACTTGCTATGGAAATTATATCGTACTTATCACTTCAAATGCTTTCTTGGGGTTTGATATGGAAGGAAGAATATGATCTTTTACTGAATCAAAAATAATCTATTTGGCTTTGTTATTTTGTCTTTAGGTATTGAAATGTTTGATTCAATGAATGATCCTAATTCTAATTCTTCAAGGATTGTTGTAATTCAAATTTTCCATGAGAAAGAATTTGTTGCTCCTTCAACTCTTATATCCTTGACTCTAACATTGTTTGACATGATGTCACTTTTATTTTAGGAAATTAGTTTAGTAATCTCTCTACCAATTTGGCTCTGATACCATGTAAAGAAAATATAGATCAAATTGGTTGTAATAACCCTCCTCAAATCTGCTCTCAAAAATGCTGATGAAAGCTCAAGGAATTTCATCAAACAATTCACATGCAAGGGACGTATGACTGATATAGTATTTCAGCTGGCTTCAAATGACTTTTTCTTCAATTTGCATCAGTGAGAATCTTGTGCTAGAAGACTACAATGGACTACACAATGACCTAATATGAGTGTGCTACTAATTTTGACAATATTCAGTGCATATATATGATCTAAGCATGAGAAATGAACACTTATGGCCAATTGGCATTTTTACAAACAGTTGGTATGCAAACTAACTAGCTGATAAATAATGATATTAAATTTCTTAAATGACACCAGCAACTATTATCTTCTTAATTGCAATGAAAATTACAATGCTCATGAAATATGGCCAAGACTTTGGCATTTAAATGGATTACAAAATGATAATGCTGGTATAATGCACACTTACAGCTGAAAGCTTATAACACCCTAAAAAGAAATACTAACAAAAGAACCTGGTTGTAGATGGCTGTAATAATTTCCTTCAATGTTGCCCTTTCTGCTTTGCTTTTTTCAAATTGCTTTTTTCGGCCTGCTTTTTCGGTTCTGCTTTTTCAGACTGCTTTTTCGTACCCGCTTTTTCGGCCTGCTTTTTCGGTTTTGCTTTTTCAGATTGCTACTATGTTGAATCTCAAGACCATATCTTTCAATGGCATCAAGATTTCTAGCTTGAAGGGATTTCGTCCTCCAAACTATTGAGACATAATCTCCAGAAAATTCTCCAATTTCTTTGATATTTCCAAGCCTCCTTAAAAGAAGCTCTTCCATTTCTTTTATAGTGTTCTCACAAGAGCTCCATCCTTCGTTTTTTCAATGTGGGATAAAACATAACTCCCTTTATGTAACTTATGTCTCCAATGTGTTATAAAATAAAGGGGACTCTTTTAATTTAAATATTTCCCACAAACTATAGTTTATGCATTAATAAAGTTAAATATTTAAATTTAACTTTATAAAATAGCTTTATCAATGCAAAACAAATCTTATCAATGATAAACAAGTCTTCTTGCCGATTTTAAACAATTACCATCGACATATCGCTACCACTGGATGTCCACCCATGCCCAAGATGACTTACTATAAATAGTAAGTATGCCCAAAGTTGCCTCAAAACCCCTCAAAAAGACCTGCAACTGAAACTATCTAGGCCAAATGGCCTCTAAGCCCCTTTAATGTCTTGGTTAGCCTACGAGACCATGGGGAAATAGGCTAACGACAACATCATGTTATGAATGCTAAAAAGGGGACATTACATTGGTGGAGATTGAACTGATTATGCCTACAAATATTTAGCTGATTATAATATAATTCTGATATGATTTGTGCTCTTCTTTTCTAGGAGTTACTGTTGTATTGACAACAGATATATAAATCTTAAACAATGGATTGTGAAGGAGATATATTATTTGATTTAATATTGCAGACTGAAAATATGCATTGTCAGTTTTATTGATGATATCTCAGTCTTGGAATAACATATATGAATATACAAATGAGAAGGCATACCCATGTGGGGGCATGACCCTATGTGGCTCATGCCAGCTCATGCCTCTTAATCAAACATTGCCGATAATACAGGTTTGGGCAGAAGATTACAATTAATTGCTGAAACACAATATGGTTGATGTTGACTTGCCCGATATGTAGCTTAATTAACATTTCAAAGCAACCGATGATGATTGGTGATGTTGACATTAAAAAGATGAAGGTTTATTAATATATATACATTCAACCAATACATTATAATTCGACTTATCATCAATTTTCATATTGAATTTACTTGTAAAGTCTTTGCTTCAATTTACTATAATGCTAATATTCTTAACAGTGGCAACAACTAGCTCTTTTCCTGTTGACTCTTTGTCTTCTTCTCCTTAATTGGATTCTTTATCCTCTCCTTTTCCTTTGTTTATTTAGAGTTGTCTTGTGCCAAGCTTTCCCTCAAGATCAACAGAAGATTACAATTAACTGCCAAAGCACAATATGGTCGATGTTGACTTTCTCGATATGTAGCTTAATTAACATTTCAAAGCATCCGATGATGATTGGTGATTTTGAGATTAGAAAGATGAAGGTTTATTAATATATATACATTGAACCGATACATTATAATTTGACTTATTATCAATATTCATGTTGAATTTACTTGTAAAATCTTTGCTTCAATTTACTATAATGCTAATATTCTTAACATCGGCAACAACTAGCTCTTTTCCTAATGACTCTTTGTCTTCTTCTCCTTCATTGGATTCTTTATCCTCTCCTTTGGGCTAGACTCGTTAGCTGGACCATCGTTGCGCCCCCCTCCGCCCATTATACTTTAGTTTTTGCCAAGGGCCTATGCAGGGTGGGAGGATATAGATACACCTTAGGTCGAGAATGGTGAAGCCCCAACCTACTGAAAAAAAACAATGCAGAGCCTTGGGCGGTGGGGCCTAGGTGAAAACAACTAATAGTTGTTGGGATGCTCGATAAAGACAAATAGTGCAGTAAACAAATTGATCAACTTTGATGCAAACCCCCAACTATATCCACCCACATAAACCCCAGCCGCCCCCTTAGCCGCCCGCCCCTAAGAGTTGGGTAGGGAGATGGGGGTATGGAATGGGGTGATTCTACCACCTAACTTGGATCAAAAGTTTGGTTCATATGGCTGGCAAACCGACCCATAAAAAATAAATTATAGGCCCATGCCACATAACTCACAATTATAGATAGTTCATCAGAAAAATAAATAAATGACAGACAATAATCTGCCTTCGTTTATCTAGAGTTGTCCTGTGCCAAACTTTCCCTCAAGATCTTCAATCATCTTCTTTCTTTACCTATCTATCTTGGACACTTTAGTTTGCATTAGCATTTTAATCTTGGCTGGCTCATAATTTCCAAAAGGCTTGGCATTCTTGTCTATTTCCTCGGATAACAATGCATTAACTATTGCAATAACTTCATCTACATTCACTTCATATTGTATTGGCCTTAGCCATGCAACCCTTGGTATTATTGTCTGGGCATAGATGAAATCAGTGTCCACTATGAAACATATATAATCAAAATAATGATTGACCACTGATTTTGGTAACCTCATCTTGTTCTTCATCTTATTTTTGAATTTATCAAAATAATTATCCATGATAGTCTCAAAATTTTGTACCAATTGTTTGATAAGGTCACTTATCTGTTCTGTGGCCGGTCTACTCCTATCCCATGCATTTGTGCCAACAGTAGGGAATGAATCTTGTACATAGAAAAATATACAAAAAAATAAAGGTCTGAACTTAAAAGAAGTGCTCTTTTCCTTTCTTATCACTCCAAGATTTTCTGATAGTTGTTGCAACTACAGTTTAGCCAAATCATGTAACTATGATATTTCTTCACTAACTTATAACCTAGGTCAACTGCAATGCGAGGAACATTGTTTAGTCAATTTGATTAATAAAATTTGTGTAATTACACACATTGCAAACTCAATAATAGGATCTTCAATCCCATCAATTGACATTCCATGATCATTCCACTTAGCCTTTGTTTTTGGCTCAACATCTTTTGTGGCACACCTCATTGTTTTTGTTCTATCTAAGGTAGGATAACTAGTAACTCAACAAATGATTGCCTTGTTTATCTTGACTGGTCCACCTTCCAACTGTATTTTCATGTCATGAACTTGACTTAACACAATCTTGATCCATTCTACCTTGAATACCTTTGGGAATGCTAGGGCACGTGTAAGCCCTTTCTCGGCAACAATTGTATTTTCATCTCTCAAAAATCCATTGTCAACAACTTCTTATAATCTACTCATAGTTCATAGTCTCCAATTTCTACAATCTTACACATTTTGGTGGAAATGTAAGAGGAGTAACTGAGAAGGGAGGGGTGAATGAGTTACCACAAAAACAATTCCTTTTTCACTTAGATGTTAATACAATCTTCCACTTATCATACAATACTAAATTACTCTGTTAACATTAGAATTTTACTGGTATTCAGTTAACAAAGCAATATTAAGATTTATTAAATGGTTTTATCCTTCAGTAACTTAGTTGCAAACACTTAAAACATAAGCAAATAACATGAAAATAAATGATACCAAGATTTAACGTGGAAACCCAATTTGGGAAAAACCACCTTGCAACTAGTCACAATAATTTTCACTCTTTTGAAGTGAGCCCTGTTAGGAGCCAACCTTGTTAAAGGTTACAAAACATACTGTTAAGTATGACCCTATTAGAGGATTTGGATCATGCTATTCAGAGTGTTCTAGTTAGAGGTCTCTAAACACTTCAATCATGAAATGTCACCTTGTTAGAGGATTTATAAAATGTCTGTTAAGTCAACTCTATTAAGAGATTTCTTTACTGCTACAATGGTTAGAAAGAAATAACAATTTGACCTAATTTATGAAGCAATTTTTTTTGCAGATTTAGATCTCTATTCTGGCTCGACCTCTGGATCCTTCCTAATCAGATGTTTCTTTGTAGCTTATCTTCCACTCTTTTCTACTTTACCTTTTTCCTTTTCTCAAATATCCATCCTTTTCATATTCTCCTTTTGATACACTTTATCCTCACAACTTGACCTTTCTTATATATCACAAGCTAGGAAAATTCGGCTTGAATGCCCTTTCAAAACATCAATAAACATCCAAATAGTCAACCTTAAAAAATAAAACATTTTACAATTTCAATTTTTTGTCACTTGGTCAACATTGGAACTGAGCACTCAGTTGACACTATGAATTCTTCATTGCCCGACACTCAATCAAAATTGATCTCCTTTGATGCTTGACCACTTGGTCAATATGCTCGACCACTTGGTTAATACTGCAAGCGAGTACCCTTTCATTAACCAACTACTCAGTTAATACTAGAAAGTCTTCATAACCCAACTACTCAGTTAATACTAGAAAATTTTCATAATCTAATTGCTCAGTCAATATTGAGATATACAAGATTATACTGATGCAAACTCAATATTTCCAAGTTAATACTGACATTTGTGTAAACATCAATGACAATATACAATTGAATAATTATTTCCAACACATGTAACACAATCACACATCATTAACCATTAACACTCTTGGTAGAATCGACGACAGGGTGCCAGATGTGTCTCTAGTTATTGCAATGTTAGTATACTACTTGAATTTTGATGGAGGACATTGATCATTCCTCACAATTTGTGCATTACTTTCCTTCAACATTTTCTTGTCGAATGCGGATGCAGAGGATTCCATTTCAAAACTAGGGTTTAAACAAACTTTCTTTAATAACATTGAAATTAATTTAACTTGACACTAAAACTTTACTTACTGAATTTATCAAATTTTGCCAACGAGGCATTGTGATTTGCTGCTTGTGTCATTGGAATTGCCATACTTGCCTTTGAATCACTTGTGCACTAAAATTGCTTGGTAAAATAAAAATGAGTACCAAAATTCAATATATACCTTCAATCTGTACATTTAGGTCTACAATAAATGAATTGTACTTGGGTAGGTAAATAAAAATTGTCTTGACCTTCATGTTGTGTCTGTGCTTCCCTTTATCCAAATACTCAGCCAATATTACTTTACATGGTAAATACCATTGGGTTCGGCCAATACATCAGGTCGGTCGATGTAAGCTCTTGACCTATATTACAAAGTTCAATCAATACATGTCAAATTATTGATGCTCGACCCATGATAGTGTAATTTATTTCATTGCCAAATTCTTCTCTCAGATTTGTCCTAGTGCATCTTTATTCATGTTTTTATGGACTTTTAATTACATTTCTTGTTAGGAACTAGTGTAAAATATATCATTCAAGTATACATTCCCTTACACACCTTCTTTGCTTAGTTTGATGTGGTGTGATCACCTAATCTATTGGATTGGGTGATCTCAACTTTTCTTGATCCACTACCTCTAGCTTCTACTACCTTTTTCCATGATTGATTCATCTCAACCTTTCCTTTTCCTTTATTTCTTTCATAAGCTAGGAAAATTCGGCTTGAATACCCTTTCAAAACATCAATAAACATCCAAATAGTCGACCTCAAATAATAAAACATTTTACAATTTTAATTTTTTGTCACTCGATCAACACTGGAACTAAACACTTAGTTGACACTATGACTTCTTCATTGCCCAACCTCTTAGTCAATATTGATCTCCTTTGATGCCTGACCACTCAGTCAATACTGCAAACATGTGATGCATGACCACTCGGGCAATATTACAATCCTTTGATGCCTGACCACTTAGTCAATACTACAAGAAGGTACCCTTTCATTAAAAAACTACTTGGTTGATGTTGGAAAGTCTTCATTACTTGATTGCTCAGTTAATACTGAGATATACAAGGTTAATATTACAAAATTTAATATTGCTTGGTTAATACTAACATTTGTATAAACATCAATGACAATATCTAATTGAATAATTGTTTCCAATGAACTCCCTCTTTGGCATTGATCAAAACACAACATGTCACCATAAGATGATAAAAGTATGAGAAATTAGATAATATCCTTAGTTTGATTCTAATTATCATACATATTAGCTCCCTTTGAGATTCTACTAGGATTTGTCTCTGTTGCTTTCTTGTTAATTCTCTTCTATCATTTTCTCCCTCTTAGCTGTACACTCCATCATCAAGACTTTCCCTCAATCTTATTTATATTAAACTTTTCACAATCTTCCATGTTTCTTTTCCATGTTGACACTAAAATATCCCTCTTTGACATCAATTGTCAAAGGATACAGACATCTGAAATTACAATGTACCCTTTGTACTAATTCTGATGCAATGGAACTAGCAGTGGGTTTGAACAAGGTTCCTAGAATCCTCTTCACTGAAGGTTATGAAACAATAAGTGTCTTTACAAAGCCAATCCACCCCAAAAAAATAATCACAAGTGTTTGATAATATGGTTATGGATATTCCAACCTAAACCACTCCTAGGAATTCCCAATCACAAGAAAAACCTATCTCAAAGACAACTAATCACTAGTTGCTCCTAAGGGTATCACAAGGCATATTTTGACACAATACTCACCAAACACATATAAGGAATAGGGCTGACTCTAAAGCCTAGAAATGGCCTATTTAAGTTGAAAAAAAATGAATCAAACATTATATTCAACCTATGCAACATTTATTGAGTAGTTGCTTCACAAACTCAAGGAATGTCTTCTAGCCTTTGAAAACTGAAAACTTGACTTAGAACCAAAAATCTCCACACAACCCAAATAATGAATCATAGATTTAGATACCCTTTTGGGTTTTACATAACATGCTAAAGCACTGAGAACCCAAGATGCGAATGCAACAAGTAACACTTGAAATCTCGCTTGGTAGGATTAGGCAATTAGGCCTCCATTAACAAAGGAAGTACTCTAATAATTGAAAAAAAATTCAATAGAAAAATTGGAACATGAGAAGGTTCATATGAAATGATCACAAACCAAATCCTAGGCCTTGAAACCTTCTGTGTATCAAGTTATGGGAGATGGTGCTACAAATTCCTAGCATGCACACGAATCTTGCATGCATAGGGCACCAAGTTTCTCCTTCCTTTCCACCTCTTTTGAAATGAAACCAAAATAATCCTAAAATTAAAATTCCAAATTTGGATTCCACCCAAGGCCGTTAAATTCCCATGGTGAAATCTCAAGATATGAGAGAAAATTGATGAAACCCTAAGTGGTTATGCAAAACTATGTTAACAATCAGTAAAATGGGAATATTTGGAGTTGTATAGAGAATTAGGATCTCATTCCAAGTGCATCTAAGAGGTGATTCACTAGGCTATCCAAAAATTTCATAATTCCATACCTATGTGTCATAAGGCATCTATACAACTTGTTACAACCTCATATTTGGCAGAAAACTTGGTATTTTTATTGATTGAATGCAATGACTACACATTGTATGCCTACCACCCACTTAAAAGGGATATTTATGCTCTCTCAATGGTTATAAAAACCATTTGAACCAAATATGGCTGTTGGGAGTTCAAATTACAACTTTTGCAAAAAGTTGCTTAACTTTTTAGCAACTTTGCAATTTTAGTGCAACTTTTGTCTATAACACCTAAAGTTGGCTTTAACAAATCCAACATGGATAATAAAATGTAAAAAAATGAAAAAATAATATATCATAATATTCTAGGATATTTAACACCTTTGACCATAGTTGACCAAGGGCTCATAGGGTGCCAATCTTGGAACTAAGTCTCACAAATGGGTCAATATGAATAACCAACATTCCTAATCAATCCTACAGATTCAAAAGACTTCAAAAGAGTCTTTAAATTTCATTTTATAGTATTTATTGGGGTACCCCTACACCATATACTCCCCATGAACTTTTGAGCTCAAGTTCCCACTTGAGTCAAGTTGAGCAATTGTAGTGCCATGTTGAAGGATTTGTTCTTCAGTCATCTAGGTAGCATCAATAGCAGGTAAACCTTTCCATTTAATAAGGTACTGCATGTATGTTTTAGTATTGGTCTTGCTAATGAGTTTAGATCCCAATATCTTCTCCAATTGCATTGGTTTTCTAGGAGGTAGATTTGTGACAAAATCTGATGTATCAACATTACCTAAACTTGTAGAGGTACTTGTAAAATCACAACCTACATCACCTTTGTAGAGAGTTAGGTCAGAAACATTAAAGGATGGGGAAATAGATAATGTAGAGGGCAAGGTTATTTCATAAGCATTTTCACCCATTTGTGAATTTTTTTGCATGGGCTATCCTTCTTCATGTGAAGCTTGGAATACCTTCCCTTTGGTAACCTTTCTCTTATGAGATATGCACAAACCTTATCTCCAATCTCAAAGTGAACTTCTCTCCTTTTATCTGCATGTTCTTTATACTGTTGACTGGTTTACTACAGTCTATTCTTTACCTCTTCTTGGACTTGGTTGATGAGTTTTTCCAAGTCTTCCCCTTGAGCAATGACTTTGAAGTCTAGAGGTAGATTTGTTAGATCCAAATGGCCTCTAGGATGTAGACCATACATAGTTCGGAATGGTGTCTTTCCAGTGGACCTATTCAAGGAATTAGTAAAAGATATTATGCTTTAGGGAGTATAACATCCCAACTCTGATTATATTGTTTTGTTAGGCACCTAAGAAGATTCCCAAGTGACCTATTCACCACTTCTAATTGACCATTAGTCTGTGGGTGATATGCAGAGCTGTATGTCAAATTTATGTCCAATTTCTTGTGAAGTGTATGCCAACAATGGCCTTGGAACTTCAAATCCATGTCTGAAACAATTGTTTTAGCTAAGCCATAAATTCTTACAATTTCTTTAATGAAAAGGTGAGAAATATGTGAGGCATCATTTTTACTCTTTCATGGCACAAAATGTACCATTTTACTAAACCTGTCAACAACAAAAAATACACTGTCAAAACCTTGTTTGCTTCTAGATAGTCCCATTACAAAATCCATTGAAATGGATTCCCAAGGTCTAGTACGTATTTCCAAAGGTTGGTACAACTCCTAATTTGTGGATACCCTTATCTTACTGACATATAGTGCAACCTTCCATAAATTTCTTGATGTCATTGGACATTTTAGGCCAATAGAAATTCCTTTTGATCTGTTTAGATATTTTATCAATGCAAAAATGGACTCCCATTCCACCACAATGCTTTTCCTTAATGATGTTCAGTCTCATAGAACATCCTGGAATACAAAGTTGAGAACCTTTGAGCAAAAGATCATTTTGAGTGATTTATTCAGAGAAATCAGTAGGATATTTCCCTCTAAGTTCAGAACAAATCTTAAATGCTTCTCCAAATTCTTGATCTCCTACATAGAGATGTTTGAGGGCATCAATCCCAATGCCCTGTATTTGAACTTCTTCAATTAGGACAACCCTTCTACTGAGGGCACCAACCACTTTATCTGCTTGACCTTTCTTGTGCTTTAATGTGAAGGTGTATGCCTGCAGTTGCTCCAACCATTTTATGTGTTTCACACTTCACTTTTTTTGAGAATTCAAAAAACTTAAAGCATGGTTGTTTGTGTAAACAAAAAATTCCTTTGGAAAATGGTATTGTCTCCAATTTTAAGAGCTTGTACTACTACATACAATTCGAGGTCATAGGTTGAGTATCTTTTCTTTGTATCATTTAACTTTTCAGAGAAGAAAGCTATAGATTTTCCTTCTTGACTTATGAAAGAACCAATGGCTAGATTACTAGCATTTGTTTCAATAGTGAATATCTTCCTAAAATCAAGCAACGTTAGAATAGGATATTGAGCCACTCTATTTTTCAAGTACTCAAAAGCATGGTTTGCCTCATTAGTCCAAAAAACTTTAGTCTTCTTACCACCTTTAATTGTGTCAAGCATGGGCAACACATATGTGACTAAAGTTCTTTATGAATTTCCTATAAAATGTGGCTAAACCATGAAAACTCTTCAGATCACCTTGGTTTTTAGGTGGTGGCCAATTTAGAATTGCTTACACTTTGCTTGGATCCATCTTCAGAGTCCCTTGAGATATGACAAATCCTAAAAAAGTGAGTTCCTTTTGCACGAATGTGCATTTCTCCAAATTGGTGATCACTTTGTGCTCATGAAGTCTTCTCAAGACTTGCTCCAAATGGTTCCGACATTCTTCCTTGTAGATACTAAAGATAAGAATGTCATCAAGATACACAACAAAAAATTTGCCAATAAATTCAATAAAGATTTCATTCACGAGTCTCATGAATGTACTTGGATCATTGCTTAACCCAAATAACATTACAAGCCACTCACATAGTTCTTCATTTATTTTAAAGGCTATCTTCCACTCATCTCTAGGTCTGATCCTTATTTGGTGATATCCCAATTTCAAATCTATTTTAGAAAAATAGCAAGTATTTCCAGGTTGATCAAGTATGTCTTCAATCTTAGGCATATGAAACCTATACCTAATAATGATTTTGTTTATAGCTCTACTATCAGTGCATAGATTTCAAGTTCCATCCTTTTTAGGTGCTAGGATAGAGGGTACTGCACAAGGGCTTAGACTTTTCTAAATTAGACATTTGGCAAGAATTTCCTTGATTTGTTTTACAATCTCTGCATTCTAATTTGGAGTTATTTTGTAGAGTGCCTGGTTTGGCAATGAGGATCTAGGTATTAGATCAATTTGATGTGTAATGTCTTTAAGGGGAGGGAGGGAAGAGGGGGCATGTCACTTGCCATGACATCATTATTTACAAAAAAATTCATTTCTAATTGAGAAGATGGATGTTAAAAATTAGTTATGGGGAAGAAACTTGAAGACAAATCATACATAACAAGGAATGGAGAGGAATATAAAAAAATTGTCTAAGGAGAATGGATAGCCTATCTTGAATTTATGATTGTATTTTGTACAATGATTTATCCACATATTCAACTTTCTCACACAATGGCAAACCAAACATCTTTGTGAATCCAAATATTCTTTACCACATATTTTTATTCATTTTATTGTAAATTTTCTTAGAACTACACATTTTTCTCTCAATCATAGCTTCAAGAACAGATTTTTTTTTTTTTGATGAAGTTGTTATATTTATATAGGTGACCTATAAAAATTTATGATTCACTTAGGATAAGGTAGAAAGTACTCCAACTAAGCACATTATCATCAAGGAAGTGAATTTTTATATTAGTAATGATATGGTAAACGACAGGAACTATGTGGCTCATTATTTTAGAATATTTTTTGACAATCGTGAACAATAAAAGATAAATACTTCACAACATTAGATTTTGTTTGATGGTTGTGCAGGTAAGTAATGTATGTTTGTATAGACATATTCATATCCATAAAATTGTCAATCCAATATTGGAATTAGAAGTATGCATAAGGTATGATATGGGATAATAGAAGCCTCCATTGAATCAAGTAAGAGATAAATCATATGTATGCGATAACTCTATTAAAAACAATCAAATTATTCAATGCAAGAACATTACAAATGGATACCTATCACAATGGAATTTGAAAGAGTTAATTATAAATACTTATTTGAAGAAGAAGATGAAAACATTGATATATGCATATATGTATGTGTGTGTGTGTGTGTGTGTGTGTGTGTGTGTGTGTGTGTGTGTGTGTGTGTGTGAGTGTGTGTATTCATGTGTGTATGTAGGGGATGTTTTTCTTTGGTTTTTGATCCTAGGAATACTAAACGTGTGGACTACTATCTTCTTAGGTGCAGTAACAAAAACTACAATTTTTTGGAATTAACCATAAATGATAATGGATAAGCTTGTCCAACCACTTCAGTTGTTATTAAAGGTGCATAGTATAAGAAGTCAAAGATTGAAAAAAAAATTTGAGTTAAATTTATTAAATGACATGGCAAAAAAATTCTACATTATACTCACTACATCATAATTATAAAACTAGACTTTGATACAATGCCTAGAAGAGGACAAGGCAACCAAAAGTGAAAGTTTTGTAGTTTAGAGCAAGAAAGTATTTTGGAGAGCATTAAAGATAGGGAGAATCCTATTCGAAACTTACAAATGTAACATTTGTTGTTTCTACATTGATGTCAAATCTATGTATGAGACACATTAGTACCTAATTTAAATATCATATGCTTTTAATTGATGATGATGATTTGAGAGTTACTCATAACTATAACACCTAGAGGAAAGGTTGAAGTTATAAAAATGAAGTTAAAATAGATATTGATTAGATAGAATTTAATTAAGAAATGTAATTGTCTATGTCAAGGAAGCTAAGCCATGCTGAGCAAAATAGTAAATTATTAGGAGTGCCAAGTAATGCTAGTGTCAACTGAACCAGACTTAGTGATAAGAAAATCTAGTATTGACTGAGCATTAACATCGACTGAGAAAGTTAGTTGATGCTGAGATAGACAATATTAAGAAATGACTTGGTATTCTAGTGTTGACCAAGTGTTAAAATTCAATGGTTGCTGAGTGACAGTAAAATATCAAATTCAAAGGAATCACAATATCAATTCGACTCAGTTGATCTCTTGGGAAATGTAAAATGTGTCAAGGATTAGATTGATGAGCTTGATCATTACATTCAAGGTGATGATTAGGTAAAGACCCAATATATTCTCTAGAAGTCCTTTGACTTCTACTAGTATAAGTGATTTCTTATTAGATTTATCACCATCCTTAGTGTAACGCCCCACCAAGGGATCCAAAATAAATAACCTTAAGTTTTACTAAGTTTGCCAAGATTTTTTTTTTTGAACAAGAAGAATAAAATACACATCAAACACATAGTAGCAGAAGCAATAACATACAATCAACTAAAAATATACATAACAGGTTACATTCCTTAAGGATCCCATGATGTTGAATCATATTTAGAATTAATTATTACAAAGTCCATCAAATATCACATCCTTATAAAAGAATAATTATAAGGTCCAATGTCCATTTAATAAATAATATACATTTTTTTCGAATGCCTCTTGACAAATGAAATTCAGAATGCTCAATCATCCATTGTACATGTCACAAGGTATGAAAGGCTAAAAGAATATACATATGTATAAATAGAATAACATCCTCCTCCTTGGATCCATGATACAAGGTACAATAAAATAAACCAAACCATCCACCATACATGATATATCCATCCATCATAAAAGGTACAAACATCTATCATAAAATATAACCATCCATCATCATGATACATAGATAGAATGAAAGGATATGCAAACAAAGAATGCTCTAGCCACGGTGACTACGGATGGATCTCAATGGTAAGAGTAAAAAAAGCACTACCACTCAACCACGTGGAACCTAAATGGCCCACTCCCACCGTGCTTAGGAGATAGTCTCAAGTCCCAAACAAGATATCAAACTAAATATCAAAAATAATTTGTAAGTCTAGGAAATCCTAAAAGTATTCTAACTCAAAGGGTTCCAAGATAGGTTGACATCTATACCCAGAGGCACACAAGACACACATGAAGCCTACTAATTGCACATTCACCCAAGAGAACTCCTTGCTCACCATACTTCAACTCAAAATTAACTTTTCTTTATCTTTTCCCATGCACATTGAATTATTAAATTAATTTATTTAATTTTCACTTGACTTCTTTTTAAATTAATTTATTAAATTTAATCTCATGCATGCATCATGCAATCATGAAACTTTTAATAAATTAATTTCTTTTCGACTTTTTAAATTATTTTCAAACATTTAATTGATAAAATATTTATTAATTTAAATAAAAAATATTATTTAGCATTTATTTAAAAAATGAACTCTAAATATATTATTATTAAATTAAATAAATATTATCACATTCTAAATTTATTCTTATAACTTTTATCAAATTTAATTCTTTTTATTTAATTAATTTCCAAATTAATCAAATATAATTAAATATTAAAATATCATAATAATTTTCCATTAAATTAAATAATTAATTTAATCTATTAATTAGACTTAATAAATAGAAAATTTACCAAAGAATCATAAAATAAAATATGAAAACCCATCATAGAAAAACACATACAAAATCAAACTAAAGGGTTATAATCATGAATTAACACCATTCGAAGCATTCAGAGGGCACACAACTCAGATACTTGTCCTAATTTTCTAGGACAAATGGCTTAAAGGTTTAGGATTTGGACTTAAGAATTTATCTCCCCTCTCTTACCATTGAGATAATGCAATAGGGTACACTCATCCTAGCAATTCAGAGAAGTCGATACCTAGTACCTGCAACCTGCATAAAATCCATGCATGTACAAACACAATATTCCAACCAAACAAACAATGGCAGGAAGTGGTGCATCGTGTAGATCCTGATTAACAAGTGACTATGACTCCCTTCCTTAACCATATTAGAAACACCATACATAAAGAAAATAAACATGCACAAGATACACATGCAGTATGGGGTAAGTATCCATAAGAAAACACATATGGCAATCCATCTAACTAATCATCATCAATAACTAAAAACATTGTAATAATCATCATGCACACATGAAGTATAGAGTACCAAGTAATCTCATCATATATCAACTGAATCTGAAACAATATCTGATAATCTCAAAATAATACTACTAGTCATCAAATGTAAAACTGGCCTAAAAGTGTTCGACAATGATAACAAAAATGTAAACTAGGAAAAATGTAAATTAGGGGCAGGCACTACACTTAGGCTTCATAATAAGTATGAAACCTCCCTCTTCTGATTCTTCTATGGTTTTTATTATTTCTTTCTCCCCTATCAAAATCCCTATGATTTCCTTCTCTTTTTCTAATTTCTGATCAGGTAATGGTTTCATGGTGAAAGTTTTTCCATCTCTGATGATTATATATATATTTTTCCTACCACTATAGATGGCATCCACATCATACTGCCATGGTCTCCCTAGAAGGAGATGGAAAGCATCCATTTCAACTATGTCACACAAGACTTTGTCCTTGAAGTTCCCAAGAGAAAACTCTACTATGCTTTGTTCACTAACTAATGTTTGTTGCCCTTTAGTAAGCCATGATACATTATACGAAAAAGGATGTGGTATTTTCTTTAATCCTAATTTCTACACCATTTCTTTAGAAACTAAATTCTTTGTGGAACTAGAATATGCAAGCAAATTACATACCTTTCCTTGACATTTTACCCTTGTTCTGAACAAGTTCTTCATTTGGGGTGGCTCTTAGGTATGTGGGACTTGTAAGAATGTTTGCCTCATCATTAGGACTGCCCCTTCTTTAGCCTCAAGTTTTAAACAGTCTTCTTGGACCAGTTGTACTCTCCTTTCACCTTGGTTATTGTTATTTTATTTCTCATGGCATCTTCCTGCATGATGTCCTAGTTGGTTACAATTATAGCATTTGATAGGGCCATTGCCTCTACCACCTCTACCTCTATTAAAGGTTCTGCCTCCTCTATAGTTCCCTCTAGAATTTGACTCATTCTGATCCTTGTCCTTTGGATTTTGATCAATAGCTTTGCTGTTGCTATACTACCCCTTGTTCCATGAATTACTCTTTCCTTTGAAGGATTTATTGTCATTTCCCTTGCCTTTCTTTTGATTTTGTTTTCTCTTCCATTTCTCCTCCACTTTTATTTCCAACTGGTAGCATTTGTTTACTGAAGTAGGAGTATGTAAACTTAACTCTTCTTGAATGGGTACTTTCAAACCATTCATGTATCTAGAAAGTTTCTCCTCTTCATCTTCTACTACATTTGTCTTTATGCATAGTTTCAAAAATTCTTCAGTATAAGAACTTATATCTAAGTCCTTTTGCTTCAAACTTTGCTTCCTTCTTTGGAGTTGAACCCCATAATCATTAGGTACATAAGTCTCTCTGACCAATGCCACCATCCTATCTCATGATGAGATCCATTTTCTTCCTTTCTTCACCCTCTCTTTCTGGATAAAGTTCCACCAAGTTACGGCTGCTCCCTTCAACTTGGATTTAGCCATTTTTACCCTCAGCCTCTTTGGAATGTATTCACACTCAAAGAAACTAGTCAAGTCCTCTATCCAATCCAATGCTATGTTAGCATTTATTTTGCCATTGAAAGTTGGCAATTCAAACTTCCCCTCCATGGTTATTTTCTCCATATATTTGAGAGCATTCAAGAGTAGTCTCTATTCAGCAAGTACTTCACTTTCTTCTTCAAGATCATCAAACTCAACATCCTAATCTTCATCATTAGATTGTGCCCCTTTTTGCTAGTCTACCTTGCCTTCCAGTTCTCTCAACCTCTTTGCGAGAGCACCATTGGTTGCTCTTTGCTCTCTCATCAATTTTTCTAATTCAACATTTGTCATCCTTGTAGGGATCTCTTCATCTTCCTCAGTAAGAGCCATGCTCTAATACCACTTGATGCAATGGAACTAGTAGTGGGTTGAACAAGGTTCCCAGAATCCTCTTCACTGAAGGTTATGAAACAATAAGTGTTTTTACAAAGATATACCCCAAAAAACCAATCACAAGTGTTTTATAAGATGGTTATGGTTATTACAACCTAAACCACTCCTAGGAATTTCCAATCACAAGGAAAACTAATCTCAATGACAACTAATCACTAGTTGCTCCTAAGGGTATCACAAGGCATATTTGACACAATAATCCCCAAAAACATGCAAGGACCAAGGGTGACTAAAGCCTATACATTGTCTATTTGGGTCCGAAACAACATGAATCAAACATTAGATTCAACCTATGCAACATTTATTGAGTAGTTGCTTGACAAACTCAAGGAATGGCTTGTAGCCTTTGAAAATTGAAAACTTGACTTAGAACCATAAATCTCCACACAACCCAAATAATGGATCATAGATTCATATACCCTTTTGGGGTTTACATAATATGCCAAGGGTAAAAGTACAAGTTGTGCCACCTTTAGGCTGACTTATCAGAACGATAGAATTTGAGTATTTCTAACCAAAAATCAAATTTGTTCAAACATATGGTCTAAGATAAATTCATTCTAGCTAAGTTATATATGGTCTAACTGTTAGAGTAAGTTATTTATTACTCTAGGTGCTTTAGCTCTCTTAGGTGCATATAATTAATATTTTATATTAATTATAATGTGCAAACCTAGCTTTCTTTTCTTTAGGGTTTCATTCACCTTAAAAGGTTGAACTTTTGTATTTTTGTTTTCATAACTTAGAATACATTTTCACTCTCACATTTTTGAGAACTTCTAAGCTCTACTTTTTCATTTTCTAGCTTCTCTTCATTGCAGGATATTTGCATGCAGGTGTTCTTGAGGATTTGTGAATTTGGATTTCTCAACTTCTACATGGTATTAGAGCTTCCCTCCTGCTTCCTCGTCTGAAGATTCTTGAAGCCATGATTCGCAGTAAAAAACCCTAGCTTTTTCAGAGTTTTTTTCTTCAAAAGGGTGAAGGGAAAATTTTTAGGACACTTTGGGCTTAAATGGATGCCACCATTGGATTCGGAAGGCCGTTTGTAGTCAAAATACATAAAAAACTTGTTGTTTTTGGCCTCCGAGCGTATGGAAATTTTTTTTTACCCCTTCGGGAGGCCGTATGGACAAGATTTTGCATTTATTGCAATTTTTTTTTAAAAAAATGCAGGGCCGCCTAGTGGCCACTGCCTCTCTACCACGGCCCTGCTTGTGTGCCACCAACACTCTACCAAAGTCGGCCGCGCTGCTCCTGCAATGCCTGGCCCTGGCCGCCGCCGACAGGCCACCACCTGACCACCGCCACCAGTGGCGCAGCAGTAGCGCCACCTCCCGGGTGCCACCACTGCCAGCGGTGCCACTGCCACAAACTCTGCCAACGTTGACGTCATTCTGTGGCATTATTACGACAGTAAATCGGCAACATGTCAACTTTTTCAACACTCAAGTACATATGACACCATCACAGACACGCGACAGCTGACGTCACTTTTCGGCTGGCTGACGTCATATTTTGGTTGCTGATGTCAGCAATCTGGTGACCTATTTTTTTCTCAGTGACGTCCATTTGACGGCCATACGGTCGTCAATTTTTTTCCCATGTCTAATTTTTCAGAGAGTTCTTTTTTTGGATCTGCAGTTGGTTTTTTGCTCATAACTTGAGCATACGTATGTATTTTTGTGATTCGAAAGAATCGCCGAAAAGCTAACTCAGAGACAGAGACAATGGTGCTAGTTTCATGTGATTCCAAATTCGTTTGAAATTTTGAATTTGGCATTGAAGTAGAGGCTTTTGTTTTCCTCTTCTTTGCATCCGAATTCCAGGTTCTTTTCTTAGTTTTTGTGTTTTTCCATAGTTGTTGCTTTGGTTTTGGGGGATATTTTTATTCATTGTATGGGGGAGCATTTTCTATTCTATAATTTGCTTCAGAATCAGACCCTTCTACTTTTGTCTTTTCTTTCTCTCAATGTCAGATCCTTTTGTGATCTGGCTCATGCCGCACAACTATCACACCTGGAAGACACAGATGACCAGGCTTCTCATGTCAAGAGGCTTATGGTCCTGCCTCGATGCAAACTAGCCAATTCTTATGTGCCCTTTTGAGGTTCTACAACATAGGAACAAAATGGACGAAGCCATGGGACTGATTACTCAACATTTCAGATAGTCTGTTATTTCACTTGGATGGTTTGACTACTCCACGGGCTTATTGGATCAAATTTTAGACTTTGTTTGGTCAAGTGAATGAGTTTTGGGCACTTCAACTTGATGCAGAGTTGACTTCTTTGACACCTAATGACTTTCCCACCATTAAGGACTTCTTGATGAAGTTCAAATCTCTACGCATATTTTTGCAGGGATGTGGTAGAAACAAAACAGATGATGAGT
Organism: Cupressus sempervirens; assembly: GCA_028749045.1. Lineage (NCBI taxonomy): Eukaryota > Viridiplantae > Streptophyta > Pinopsida > Cupressales > Cupressaceae > Cupressus > Cupressus sempervirens. The sequence goes on from CM053792.1 coordinate 831,324,844, forward strand.
GTATTTTTTTGATACTCTCAAAGTTGTGAGGACAGTATCAGATCTTTTCTTATACTTTCTACTCCACTATGGATGCCTTGGGTAATAGACATCAGATGCCCTCTTTTGAGATTTTCTGTGATAGGTTAACTCATGAGTAATCCAAGCTCACTCAGATGGATTCACTTACAGGTTCACCATCACAGGCATTACTTGTCAAGGATACACAGGAGCAGAAGCCGAAGCATATATCTGATTCCTCTTCTCAACACTCTACTGATCCATCCTCTTCTTCTAAGAAGAAGGATAAAAAGAAGACTGAGACTCCTTCTTGTTCCTATTGTCAGAAAGGAGCTCATGATGAGGCACATTGTTTTCAGAAGAGATTTGATGGCTATGAGAAACAGATTGTAGATTTGCAAGCCCTTCTTCAAAATAGCTCTATTTCATCCCCATCCTCTTCTACCTCACAGGGGTCTACTTTTCAGTCTTCTTCCACCTCTTCAACATCTTCACTAGATTTTGGATAGGGTCATGCATTATGGGCTTCCATTGCCTTCCCTTCCCAGGTCCCTTGGATACTGGATTCAGTTGCTTCTCACCATATGGCATCTTCTCAAGAGGTCTTCTCCTCTATTGAGGCTTCTCCGATTCTTCATATTCTCATGGGGAATAACACTACTCCAACAGTCTGTGGGAAAGGTTCAGTTCACATTCAGGATGGCACATTCCATGATTTATTGTATGTTCCATCTCTCTCTGCAAACCTTCTCTCGATGTATCAGATTACACACAGTGGATTAGGGAAGACAATTGAGTTCATTGCAGATTCAATCTACATTTGGGATAGTGCAATGGGAGGCCTTATTGCTTTAGGGATAGTTGATCATACCACTCGTCTCTACACCTTCTCGCACTTTGGTCCACCATCTCCATCATCGGAGCATACTTTTTCTCTTTCGCAAGAGCATCATGTGGTGCAGTAAGGAGAGGTGAACCTTTGTATTGTTCCTGAGATCACCACACCTCATTACGTTGAAGTCTTTTCTTCTTCAACTTTGCCGGACTCTCTAGCTCCACTCATTGAGCCTTCAGGAGCACTTGTTGCAGATTCCATAGAGGACATTCATCTCCTCTTTCATGACAGTGTCCGCACACCTGCTTTGGGGATTCCTTTTCAAGATCCTCATGTCAACTCCTTTAAGCATTAGTTAGGCCTTCCTGTCATTCAGTGGTTTCCTTGTTCTGTGCCCTTGTTTCTTCTGCATTGGAGTTTCATTGGTTCGTTTATTTCTACAGGGACTTCATCATTCTTGGGGGGCTTTGCTATCTCATCTCTCTCTCATGGGGGGGTTGTTTATGGTTTTGAGAGAGTCTCTTGAGCCATAAAATTTCTGTTTGTTTTTCAGCATATTTGTTCTATCTCTTTTTGGAGAGGGGTTTTTCCCACTGGGTTTTCTCCTTTGTCTCTAATTTACAGAGATTTCTTTGTTTTGGGTACTTAATCAGGCCTTGTTGTCAAGACCCATTTTTCCTGCTTTTATAGCTTTGCTAGGTTAGCTTCCTCCTAAGCTTCGCTTAAGGGGGGGTGTTAGAGTAAGTTATTTATTACTCTAGGTGCTTTAGCTCTCTTAGGTGCATATAATTAATATTTTATATTAATTATAATGTGCAAACCTAGCTTTCTTTCCTTTAGGGTTTCATTCACCTTAAAAGGTTGAACTTTTGTATTTTTGTTTTCATAACTTAGAATACATTTTCACTCTCACATTTTTGAGAACTTCTAAGCTCTGCTTTTTCATTTTCTAGCTTCTCTTCATTGCAGGATAGTTGCATGCAGGTGTTGTTGAGGATCTGTGAAGTTGGATTTCTCAACTTCTACACTAACACTATTCCAATTGGAAATGTCTATTAAATGCATGTCTTATACTAGTTTGTATCCAATTGCTAAAGAAATAAAATTATTTCAGAAAATTGATGTTTCAATAACTCTTACTATATTTTATGATTTTTTTTAGTAACATATAAAAAATATTTTATAGAGCTCAAAGTCAAGATTATTCTCATATAGAGTTTATAGTGTTTTAAGTATGTATATATAGTATATTGTAATTAAAAAATTCTACAAGAACATATTTTAACACTCGAAAAGATGTCAATTTTGGGAAAGAAAAAAATCTTAAATCATATTTAAAAAAATTAAAAATTAAATGACGTTCTAGAGGAGAGAGTCCTCTTCAAGAATGTATAATTTTTCTTTTGGTTAGAATAGATTTCGTTTCAAAAATGTGGTGGGAGATGAAAACTATCAATTTTAGGTGAATCAAAATTTGAATCATTACAAAAGAGAAAATATAGGTCTAAAGTCAATTTTTATATTTGATTGTTCTAGCTATATATGTTATATATAACATAGTTTGAGTTCAAATAGAAATAAATTTATTTCCATATAGTTTTGTGGTGGGAACCAAACCCCTAATTTTCAACATTTTTTAGAAACTAAAAAATCTTCTATGAAAAATAGAAAAATATATCAATTCTTATTCCAACTAATTATTAAAAATTATAATCCTAAATTTCATCCATTTCGACACATTTCATTAGTTTACTTCATTTTCAAATTCTAAATAATAATACCAATTTTATGTCATTGAAGGTGAACAATTATACTTTTGTTAGCCTTGTCCTTTACAAAAGGGTGACACAATTTTGTGCTTTTACCCCCAAAGCACTAGGAACCCAAGATGAAAATGCAACAAGTAAAACATGAAGTCTTGCTTAGTAGGATTAGGCAATTAAGCCTCCATTAACAAAGTAAGTACTCTAATCCTTGAACAAAACTCCAATTTAACAATTAGAATATGAGGAGGTTCATATGAAATGATCACTAACCAAATCCTAGGCCTTGAAACCTTCTCTGTATCGAGTTATGAGAGATGTTACAAATTCCTAGCATGCACATGGATCTTGCATGCCTAGGTCATCAAGTTTCTCTTTCATGTTTGCCTCTTCTGACATAAAACCAAAAGAATCTTAAAATAAATTTTCCACACTTGGATTCCACCCAGGGCTATTAAATTTCCATGGTGGAATCTCAAGGTATGAGAGAAAATTGATGAAACCCTAAGTGGATATGCAAAACTGTGATAGCAATATGTAAAATGGGAATATTTGGAGTTGTATAGAGAATTAGGATCTCATTCCAAGTGCATCTGAGAAGTGATTCACCAGGCTATCTAGAAATGTTAGAATTCCATACCTATGTGTTAGAAGGCATTCGCACAACTTGTTACAATCTCAAATTTGGCAGAAAACTTGGTATTTTTATTGATTGAAAGCAAAGATTACACATTGTATGCCTACCACCCACTTGGAAGGGCTATGTAGGCTCTCCCAATGGTTATAACAACCATTTGAACCAAATATGGCAATTGGGAGTTCAAATTATAGCTTTTTCAAAAATTTGCTAAAAGTTGCTTGACAACTTTTTAACAACTTTGCAATTTTTAGTGCATCTTTTGCCTATAACACCTAAAGTTGGTTTTAACTAATCTAGCATGGATAATAACATGTAAAAACATGAAAAGTATTATATCATAATATTCTAGGCTATTTGACACCTTCAACCATAGTTGACCAAGGGCTTATAGGGTGCCAATCTTGGAACTAGGTCTCACAAATGGGTTGATATGAATAGTCGACATTCCTAATCAATCCTAAAGATTCAAAAGACTTCAAAAGAGTCTTGACATTGCATTTTATTGTATTTATTGGGGTGCCCCTGCACCAGATTCATATGCAATATGCTTTGTATTTCACTACATCAACTTAATTTATCTTCAATGGAGCTTGGTTGATGCCTCACTATCTTTTGCTTTTAGTGAGCATCAGATAGGGAAATAACCCCTAGTTTACCTCTTAGATACATAAATGCATCCTTAGGTAAAGCTTTGGTAAATATATCTACTATCTACTCCTTGGTGTTCACATATTCCAATCTCACCTCTTTGTCTTAAACCAATTCCCTTAGAAAATGATATTTGATTGTAATGTATTTTTTCTTTTAGCATGTCACTTGATTTTGGAAATTATTGATTGCACTTGTGTTATCACAATAGATGACCATTGGCTCCTTGATTTTTTCCTTCATTCCTGACATCTGGTGTCACATTTCCTTACACTTGTTATATTGTTTGAAGGAACAAAAAGGGTATCTGAAAAATGTCCTTGGTTTTTTTAGAACCCTTTGGAGTCAGAAGTGGCAGTCAATTTTCCTATCATGTCAACCTAATTAGGACAAAGTAAGGAAATTGGGTGGAAAAGTGAGTTTTGATCCCTAAAACTAGTATAGTCTAAAATATTGTGATTTTAAGATAATGTATGTAGGAGATTAGAGAAAGGGCTAAAGGTTGGAAACCAAACCTCTCTTTGAAAAACAACCTTGGGATGAGCAAGTAGTTAATACGGAAGCAATCTAAGAGATCAATTTGTGGTTTATCCGAAATTAAGTCTAAGAATGTGCAGTGAAGGCTTAGGAGGAAACATGATCATCAAGAAACTTGTACTTGAGGAGCAGAAGACCTAATTGTTGGACATTGTCTTGGTGAAAGCAAATAGCAAGAATATGATAGATAATTAGCTAGTTTCTAGCAACTCTTGATTAATAATCATGTCATCAGAAATAACTTCTCGTTTATGGATTGAGGAAGTAACAATGAGTCCCTTCGTAGTAGTCAAATGTAAAGAATTATTCCCATCTGAATCATATAGTTTGTTTGATGAACCCTAATTCCCATAATGGAGCCTAATGTTCTTCTCGTATTCTATTCTAGATTTGTGTGGGGGGTTCCTTTCAACGTGCAACTCATAGGCACATTTCATAATCAAAATGATAAGGCCTTCATGCTATACAAGGAAGAAGGGTTTTACTTATGAGCCTATAAACTATGATACATAAATGTTAAAAGATGATATGGAATATATTTCTCATACCAAAAATGGTTCAAAGCCACAAAGTTATTCATGAAGAGAATGCTACAATTACCAGCAAGAATCAAATATGTCATAGTCAATTTCACCACATCTACCCAAGGAAATTTGGGAGAAGCCCAATCACAACCTCTGTTTAATTTCTTGAAAACCTTATCTCTCTTGCATAGCAGGAAAAAATATATTGACACTTTGTTCACCCTCTTTATCTTTGTAAAATTCCCTTCATTTAGAGTATTTGACATCTTTACAATCAAATCCTCATTTATTTCTAACTCCATCCCACAAATCTTTAAAAGGCCTTCTTCCCATCCATCAACAAAGGCATCGACAACTTGCATACCTTCCACATACAACTTCTCAGTTCAATCTTCTGTCATTTTTTGTAGACTAGTGGCTACAATCTATCTTGATCATCCCGCACCTCTTCTACATACAAATTTCCACCTCTTTGGTAGACAAGAAAAGCAAAATAAAACGATAATCTACGTACTATTAACAAATCTGATGTCATCATTAAAGAAGTCATAAAACGAAGATCAATTTGTATGAACGGTTTCATCAAAACCAATGCAAGGCCAAAAAAAGACCGGTGGCTATACAGCCACGAAAATGCACTCCCTTTACATTGTTTTTTCTAACTTTTCAAAAAAAATTCTAAGTTCTCTCCTTCGTAAGGAAGTGCATTTTCGTGGCTGTATAGACGTTGCCAAAAGAGCACTTATCAACATCAATGTGTAATAACATTTGTATCTGAGTTTGGATATGGGTATTATTGTCCCAAAAACCGAAGGATTGGATACGACAACTAAGTGGGTGAGTGGGTCAGCACTGCAATTTCCTTCTCCATAAACATAGGTAATTTTATGTAGTTTGAATCGATTAAGAATTGCTTTCAATAAACAAACAAATAGTCCACATAGAGTTAGTTATTCCTTTTAAACAATTGAAATGAGGGATTCACCTTTGACCCATACTCTACCTACCTATCCCACATTCATGAGCCATTTAGATACCAATGGAAGAGGCAGATGAATAAAAATACCTATCCGAAAAATAGTAAATAAAATATCTCGGAGTTCAAGTGGATTACATCAATTAAGTAAATGATTATACAGTCAATAACAGATAGTTAGATGATTACATCGGTCGTAAAAGTTGTGCACTTTATCTAAACTAAAAAGTAGTGAATAAGATATGATCTCCATCATCAACCAGATTTTCCAAGAGTGCGCTCACCATTCCTGCAAGTTCAATGGCTTTTTCGATCTTCCTTTCATCCATATTATGTGCCCACTGCTTTGTGTATTTCAGTAGCACATCTCGAGCTTCTAGCAGGCCGGAAACAATGACATGGCCCACCAATGTGTGTAGCATTTCACTCAACTCCTCCAGATTTGAATAAGAACATTCACCAAGTCTGATCAAGAGACTATTGTACACTGTTTCTTCTGATTGTTCCAACAGCTCCTTAAACTCTCTGAGCTGATTATCTATTCTCATCCGCTCTTCTGATCTAAGCACTCTCTCTTCATGGGATTTGTCCGAGTCCTGCTTCAACTTTGTAATAACCTTGCCCATGTCTCCTTCGCAAATTATAGTTTCTGCACGCACTCTGAAATTGACTGTGCCGAAGACATTCAGGGGATCTACAACTATGTTGTCCGGACAGTCCACAAACATGAGCATCTCCTTTGTCTCTCTGAATGTTGCATCCATCATATCCAACCCTATCTCAAGATCAGCAATACCACTGCATATTCTTGTTATTGTTGCAATCCAACTCTGCTGGGTAGGCCGCAGACGCTGATTTAGAGCAACTTTATGATTTCCCATTATTGAAAACAACCCTGGGAACCTTTCTTCAATTGTAATATCTTTGTTCATGGTTCTCTCTATTCTATCGAATGATTTTTTATTCACCGTCCAGAAAATCTTCCTGTAATTCTCCTCATCAAATCCGGGGAGATCCATTACTGACAAATATGTCAACAAGTCATCATTTGATGATAGAGCATACTTCTTGTCAAAATTTCTGAGACGCCGAACAAATCGGCTGCCGAATACCAGAACCGAGAAATACCAGGCGATGAAACAGAACAGCCACAGTAAACTTACAGCTAAAATCAACACATACAAAGGAAGAAGGGGCACGAGGCATAAAATGGAAACTAAAATATTTCTCAGCCTACATTTTGGCCTGAGGAGAAAATATGCCAGCCTAGGAGATAATGGATTCACTACAACGGCAGCTGGTACTAGGAATATATGTATTATGGCGATGAAAATCTCTTTCTTCATCAGTATTGCACAATAATGCGCCGCTTCGAACCATCTAGCGAGCATGAGGATCCATCCCACTAAAATGAAAGTGCACTGAAGAAAAAATGTGAGATTACCTCCTCCATTATTGTGATGAAGAAGAGATGAGCGACATCCTACTTTGACCCCCATGACCACAACACAGATTGTGACGAGCATTCCCGCACCTGGACTGCACAATGAGCTGCAAATGAAGTACCATGTTTTCCATGCACGAACTGCAACCCATGATTTCATTACCTCATTTCTATAACTCTTCCACTTATCGCCTTCCTTCGCCACATCTTTAGACAGTATTGTGGAAACTATGGGACTCACATAATCACGCATTAATTTGCCAGACAAGATGACCACCCCCAACAAAAGGAGGAGAGATGAGGCTCCCAGTAATAGAAGCCCACCGGATGACACGAACCACGGTCCCGCTTCCTTTTGGATTTCTGAGTCATTGGCATTCTGCAATGCATAGATCTCCGTAACAATGTGAAAGAGAAGAGTCACGAACAAGGCTGCCACGTTGCTCCAACTTCCTTCGGTGCCCGCCATTGCCATGCCGGGAAGAAGACATCCCACGAATACACACATTGTGAGCCTTGCAGCATCCATTACCAGTTGGTTGTCAACCAAGATCTCGAGGTTCTTTTCATTGGAGTGCCCAAAAACACTCACTTTCTGAATGTTAACATATCCCAAAATCTGTATGGTAAGAGCACTTAGAACAAAGAGATTGCTTGGGATCCACCAACTACGTAATACCTTTACATAGTTCTTGGCTCTCTCCAATGCACTATCCCATAGCATAAATGTTATAAGCACACATGTGGCAGCTATCATCTTCCAGTCACTCAGATCATACTCCATTTTCAATAGCTAACAGATCCCTCAAAAATCACAATATCTGGAAGGGATGAAGCAGATAACTGGTTTAATGAATTTAATTAGCAGCAGATTTATGAAATATTCTAATGAAGTTTCTCGTTGAATTGCTCGCCTTCTTTTGATAAAGAAGCCAATTATTTCTTAGGGCCCATCTTAAAGCAGCCAAGTGAAACTCGTTAAAGTTCTGTTAATTTCTTAGAGAGATACCTCTTTTGGAACAATAAAAATACTTCCATCTTTAAATTTGACAAGCCTACAGCGTGATAGGTAGTGTGCGCTTTTAAGATTTAATCTAGACAATACCAATTGAATCCCATCTGCTCGTTGATTTAAAGTACATCTATCTACACAATAATACTGTGGCATATTTCCAGGCAGTGATATTTTGTGAGGATGTGGGTCCTCTCCACAAGTAAGGTAATGATTTTCATTTTTCATCTTTTTAAAGCTATATGCTTTGCTATTCTTTGCGTCTTGAAAACGTTAGCACTTTAGTTGTGAATGTCTATTGTTATTATAAAAAAGGAATATTAACTACAGTAATAAGTGTACAATTTAATCAGAGTAATATTTCTAAGTCTTACTTTTTTCAAGTGATATGACACGTTATTATTTCTTCTTTGAAAATCTAAAGGCTCTCTACTATTGACATATCTTTGAATTGTGACACAATTTGAGGATGATAAAGTTTCTATTATTATTCTTTCAAAAAAGATACATAATTTATAACAATTAAATTTATTATGTGTGATTCATATAAGACAATACTTTTTTATTTATTCTTTATAAAGTAATATGGCTTGGTATTTTGCTTCTTCAAAATGTAAAAACTATTAACATTCGACATATCTTTGGATTGTCATATGGTGTGATGATGAAAATTTTCTTTATTATTATTCTTCTTTAAAAAGATACAAAATTTATGACTATACAAGTTAATACACGATTTGTCTAATCAACCACTCTGATTTTTTTTCAAAAGTAATATGGTTTATTTGTATTTTCTCTTAAACATTTAAAAACACTATATTTTACATATATGACGATGTGGGTCTTTCCTATACCATTTTTCTTTAAAGTTCAAAAACTCTTTACACTTGGCATGTCTTTGGATTGTGATATGATGTGAGGATTCAGGGTCGTCCCTACTATTATTCTCCCAAATCAATCAAAAGAAATATTTTTTCTTTATTCAATGCAATGCCTATATTTATTCATTTCTCCAATGAGATGTAGATTATCATTCTTTAATCATTATATATTCCTAGACCATGCAATGTTTTTCATTAAGTCTAATTGTGTTTGCATATTATATCATGACACCCAAGGTAGGTTGAAAGTTGGAAATGAATAGTTCAAATGAGTTGCATTCTAAAATTGAAACATAAAAAGATAATATACATATGATTGTAGTGTGTGGGAATTAATCATTTATAGTAATGTTTATGTTAATTATATAAATGAGACAACTATAATATAAATCATTCTAAATTATTTTCTTTTTCTTTTCTTAAATTAATCTAGAAAAATCATGATAGGTTTTTGTTAGTTGAATTTGGAAAGGACCTAAACCCTTATAAAATTAAAAAGGTAGAATTTTAAGGGCTCACAAGGAGTGAGACAACCCGAAAAAAAAATACATCATATTAACTAGAATTAAAAAATAGTAGCAAAGAGAGCAAAAAACAACCACCCAAAACAAGATAATTTTGAAATTAAATCCTAAAGGGTAGGGAGCTTAACCTCATTTCTAATACTAATTAAGCTCCTTTAAAAAAATTAAGAAATGAGCCCTTTTATTTATTCCCTTGAATAGGGGATGAAGTAGTAGAAACCTTCATTATCAAGTCAATTGTCATCTCCTTCTTTTTCACTTTCACTCGCTTACTCTTATGTTTGTCCTAGAGAATCCAAAGAGAGATAGAAGTATTGACCATAATTTCCTCTCTATAATTTACAACCCCTTTTAGATTTTTTTGAGGACATCTTGATTGTTTCTTATATTTGTAATTACAAAGAATTTTTCTCTTCTATTTTCCCTTAAAGATCACCAATTCCTGGAGCTCCTCAATTTTCTACTTTATTTATACCCAATTCTTGAGCCTATTGGATAGATTGAACATTGCCTTCTTCCTAAATTCTCTCATCATCAACAACTTCAGACTAATCGACCACTTTAACATCAACTTTGGCCAAGGCTTCAAGCCTATTAATACTCGTTTTAGTTGTATGCAACTTGACCAACAACTTTTCAATGATCTCAATTTTTGTTATTTTAGAGCACACATAGGCAATTAATTTTCTCCACCACTTCTAAAATTCCTAGTAAGTCAATCTCTTTGTGAGATAGAATAGAAGAATTACTAGGAGAAGTATAGTTAGGTGAAGAAAACTTAGGATTTGAATTCTCATGCTTTGAAGGGGAATTCTTATGCTTGGACAAGGAATGATTAGGGATTTAGTATGATTAGGTGAACATCATTTCAACTTGTCATAAAATACCAATCCAATGGAGGAATTAAAAAAATAAAAAAGTGCGACAATTGATTATCTTATTAGTAGACCTAGTTGTGTAAATCACTAGCCATGTACATGAACTCACACCTATCTTCTTCCATGAAGACATTGTCACCTTCTATGAAGTAAGCTTGCCAGACCTACCATACATAATCATCCTTGTGACTAAAAATAACGATTATACTTCATGATATTTCTTCCAAGTATGAACATTTAGTTACACTAATTACAATAAACCACATAGTAATTAGAGCTTCTAAAATTAAAAAAAATTGGTGTATTTCATATTGAATGTCTTAGGAGCATTACATAAAATATATGAAGTAATTTTTTTAAGTGCACAACTTTAATTAATGTATCAAATATAAATAGAGCAAACACCTAAAAAAGATGTCTGAATATATTTTAGATTAAAAAAATTGAGATATGATTACGTCAATCAATTTAAATTAACTTATATTCTTATAATTGTATGTATTTGGTTAATAGATTAATACCAGTATAAGAATTCATAGCACGCAATAGAGTCATATATATTATCATCTAGACAATAAAAAATACATATTTATAAAAGGACCCTCCTTTAAATAAATGTGTTCTTTTATATAAATGTGAACATTATAATAAATTTTGCTCTAAATGTAAAATAAAGAGTATACTTCCCTAAATGAAAAGATGAGATAATCTAACTATTAATAAATGTGAATACTACATAGTCACTTATCACCATAATTCTTTAAAATAAATGTAAAGACAGCATAATTTAATTTAAAATACATGTGATTTGTGATCCAAACCGAAAAAAAGAACTACTTCAGAGTTTCACAGAGCCCATGGATCCCAAGAAATATCTTCGTTTTAAGTGGGCTCAAAATACAGATTTTCGGTTTTTATAATATTGAGAAAGTGAGCATATTTGGCCGATCTGTTATCTTTGTTATTATAAATATTGGCTTGTGCAGAACTTATAATTTTGTTATTTAAGTACTATGTTTTGACATGTAATAATTTATTATAGTAATTGTAAATAAAAAACTGGTAGGAAATATAGGAAACATAAGGGGATCAAATCTTGAATTGAGTCAAAAGTGGGAAAAAAGTGAATACATAAGGAATGGATTGAATTAGGGAAAGATCCAACAAATTAACTAGTGGAATTTAAAATAAGTGGAAGCAAAGAAATACAAGCAAATCTTAGAGGAAATAAAAACCAAAAAATCAGATGAGTATATGAAATCTGACTTGACCTCCTTCCATTCTTAATTCAAATCCTTTAGAATTTTCTAAAAAGTAACAATTTTATTTCCAGTTTCTGTGTCAAATTGAAGCATCGAACCCTAATGATTCTCTAGTAATTGTCACCTCTTTCCTCTTTCATTTGGCCCACCTATGCTTTTGTCCTTATGAAGAATTTGAAGAGAACCCAAAGCATTATCTATCATTTCCTTTCTTTCATCTTCATGTTAAGATCCTTGTTCAACATCTTCATTAATTTTCACATTTTCAGTGACACACAATTTAATTTATTTCTTGGTTCTCTTTTGTCTTTAAAGTTTTGAAATTTAATATTTGTTCAAAGGTATTGCATGTACAAAGAAAAGGCGCAAGATGTTTCATCTTGGACTTTAGATACTTGGGAAGTGCCATCAATTAGGCATTTCCAAAAGCTTCATGTTGTCAATCTATTTGTAACCCCACTCAAAATATGCAATAAAATAAAAATTAAGAACAACAACGAAGATACGAGAAATATCATCTATCATAAGAAACCACTATATTGGATGGGTATAGTGGGGATGAAAATATCAATACTTAAGTTCATGAAATGAAGGCTCATTGCCTAAAAATGAGGTCTCTCTCTCTCATAAGATGATTATTTCATATATTAATTTAGTAGTTTGTTATTGTGAGACCAAATTGGTCTAGCTTTGCAAGCAAGACATATCTAGTGAACATATATTAATGATGAAGATGTGGCTATTTCTATTGTTAATCAAGGAGTTAAATGAGGCAGAGGTGGAAAAAAACCCCATTGATCAAGGGAGGTGATACATGTTGTTTTTCCCTAATATTTTTCGTTGAATAATAATAATTTCCTAGATATATTAATATACGGTGCACTAAAGTATTGTATCATTATATATTTAAGTATTAAAAACATAAAATAATGTTAATCTCTACACAAAAGTGTCAATCATATCACTCAAATGAATTATCCTATACCAAAATAATAAAAATTATCTAAATAGTTTCTATACAAAAGATGCATGATCCTAATTATTTATTTTTCCTCTAAATATTTTTTATTTAATGTGTGTTATAACAACTCTTGGAATATTTCTTAGATTAATAATATTATTCAATATGTGAAGTGCACCATGCTTTGATAAAAATAGATAAAGAAATGGCAATGTTAAATATAAATGTAGGCTAGGTAAATGTTAAAATTATTGTAGACCTAGCTTTATTTATTTGATCATAGTTCAAGCCAACCATAATTTAATATTAAGATGTGGAACAATTTTGAATAGTAGACATTTGTATTTATGCTATTTTTTCTTTTTATCATTAATCTAGATTGTTTTTGTCCTTCCATCAACTTTTTTTTATTAATATAAGTTTTATTAGCTTTCATAATTAAATTAAGCTAGATTAATGGAAGATGCTTTCTAAACTCCTTATTTACACTTTTGACATATTATATTGACATTATTAGAAGTAGTGATTGTCATTTTATCAAAAGATCAACCTCTTAATTTTCGATATAATCATTATACTTGTATAATTTACTTGAGGTTGTTAAACCAATTTATAAATTTTGTGAGGGAGGCTAGGGAACTGCCAACAATCCACCTCCCAGAGTTACTCATCGTGGCTTGCATAGGTTCAAATGTATGACCAAGCTTTGATACCACTTATTAGAAGTGTAGTTGTCAATTTGTTAAAAGATTTTCCTACTCATGTCTAATACAAACCACTATACTTATAGAATCCACAAAATATTGTTAACCCATGTCATGAATCTTGCAAGGGATGTTGGTGCTCTACCAAGAATCCCCATCCAAAAGTTACTCATTGTAGCCTATGTGGATTTGAACCTATGACCAAGTTGTGATACCACTTGTTAGAATTAGCAGTTTCGATGCACCAAAATATTAACCTTTTAACACCCAATAGACTTATATAATCCATAGATTTTTTTAAAAACTATGGTTCAAATCCCAAGGAGACACTGGCATACTACAAAAAGATATAAGAAAGACATCAACTTATATAAGTGTCTTCTAGTATTTCTTCCTCCAAGAAAATATATTTTCATTAAATTAGGTACTCCTTGATATTTCTATATTATAACATCATCCATTTACATACATGAATACTTCAAAAATTAGAACTAAATCTTTTAATCTTTATGTTGATTATAGAAAACTCATTCCATAGTTATATATATATATATATATATATATATATATATATATATATATATATATATATATATGTATGTATGTATGTATGTATGTATGTATGTATGTATGTATGTATGTATGTATGTATGTATGTATGTATGTATGTATGTATATACATATATATACACACACATATATATATACATATATATATATATACACACACACATATATATATATATACATATATACATATATGTAATTTATATATACATATATACATATATGTAATATATATATACATATATATGTATATGTATATGTATATATATATATATATGTATGCATATATATACATACATGTATATATATATATGTATGTATATGTATATATATACGTATATATGTATATGTATATGTATATATACATATATATATACATATACATATATACATGTATATATATATATGTATGTATATGTATATGTATATATACATATTATATACATATACATATATACATGTATGTATATATGTATATATGTGTGTGTGTGTGTGTGTGTGTGTGTGTGTGTGTGTGTGTGTGTATGTATGTGTATATATATATATATATATATATATATATATATATATATATATATATATATATATATATATATATATATATATATATATATATATATATATATATATATATATATATGTATATATATAATATACTAAGAAAAATAACTACTCATCTTTTTTTTCTCTAATTACTGTAATTCACCAGACTTTTCAACAATTCCTCTTTTACTTCAAACATTTTCTCCAATTTACAGCAATGAATATTGTTTAAATGGTTATAATCTCATTATAACTGTGTGTCTAATATTAACAATTATCTTGATATTATGGTGATTTACACATATTCTACTCATTTTTACCTTGTTGCAAAATTTCTTGAGTAGCTTCAAAATGTATTATCTCTATTTCTCAAAACCTTACTATATTCTAGAATAAGAATAATGAAGCTATGAGTTACTTACATTATGATATTAAATGTGTTTATAAGAAATGATATTATTTTTTTGATAACCAAAATTCAGCTCTACATTTAGATGAACCAATTGTTTGTTAAAATATCCACTCTATTGAATGTTCAAGATTTTCCATTCCAAGATAGTGATAAGGTGCTAGATTGTGTTCTGAAGTTGGTCTCTGACCAACAAAACTCTATTCTCATGGAACCTTTCTTTCTATATTTTTGGGTCTTTAAAGGGATATTGAATGTTCAAGATTTTCCATCCCAAGCTACTAATAAGGTGTTGATTTGAATTCCTAAGTTGGTCTCCAACCAGAAAATCTCTAAGCTCATAGAAACTTTCTCTCTAGATGAAATTATAAAAATAAACTTTTCTCTAGTGGTTGACAAGGATCTGAGCCCAGATGGTTTCAACCCCCATTTGTTTCTAAAATGTTGGGTTCTCGTGGGAATATATATTTGGAGGGTGGTATAGGAGTCAAGAATCTATAGCTGCATATTGAAATATTTCAACACTACATTTATTAAACTTATTCCAAAGTGTCATCAACCATCTACCTTTAGAGATTTCAAACCAATCTCATTGTGCAATACAATATACTAGATCTTCACCAAGGCAATTGCCTCTATACTAGCCAAGGTTATTTCATCTATTATTTCAGATCAACAAGGAGGTTTTGTGGCCTATGAAGTTCTACAATCTATCAAGGTTGAAGTTAGCCCATCTATGATCCTAAAATTGGATAATTTGAAGGCATACAAAAGGGTTAATTGGAATTTTCTTAGATATGTAATGGAAAGAATTGGGTTTACTAGAAATGGAAAAAGTGGGTTATGTCTTGTATCTCACGAGCCAAAATTTTGGTTAAACTAAATGTAAATCCATGCAGATTCTTCTCCTCGTCTCACAGGGTGAGACAAGGTGGCTTGCTGTCCTTGTCCTTGTTTATTTTCTTAGCTAAAGGGTTGAGCATACCTATTCTACATAAGCACCAACAAGTGCCTTAGGAAGGTATTAGTATCCATAATTAGTTGTCAGTGAGACATAATATTTTTGTGGATGATGCCTTGTTGGTTGGTAAAAGGTCCCTTAAGTAGGCCAAATGCATTAGAGAGACCCTAAAGGAATACTACAAGGTTTCAAGGCAAAAAATTTAATCTAGATAAATAATATTTTCTTCTTCAATATAGGGAAATTTATGAGGGTGAAAATCTAAAGGACTCTTGGTTTTGTGGTAACTAAAACTCCTAGAAAATATTTGGCAATCTCTTTCTTCCAAGGGGTAAGAAAGTTATCTCATTGGGAAAATATCATACAATTAGTCAAGGATAGAATTGGAGGATGGAAAGATAGATGGTTGTTCATTGATAGTAGTATTTTGTTGCTAAAATCAGTCCTTACTACAATTCCAAACCATATCATGTCAATGATTTCAGCACCAAAAGGCATCCTTGAATCTTTAAAAAAAATCTTGGCAATTTTATTTGGAATGGTAATATGGAGGAAAAGTGGAGGACTCTACTTGTATTGTGGGATAAAAAATTTTGAACAAAGGAAAATGAGTTGGAATCCATAATACATTGGAATGAAACATGAGATTGGTGGCTAAGTTGACAGAAATATTATGAAAGGCCTTCAACCTTATTGGAAAAGACTATCAGAGCTAAAGACTTGGATGAGGATTCCTTTAAAAATAATTACGAGGATTCCTTTAAAAATAATTTTCACTATGATAAATCCTCCAAGGGGGTCAAAAATATAAAATTTCTCTTGTTTCTCTTGGGTCATTAACTTAGGGAGATTATTCTTCCCTGTTTCTCTTGGGTCATTAACTTAGGAAGAAAAAGCCTTTTTCTAAACTGATTCATGGAATGTGGTGCCACCAATTGCAACATTGGATTCTTTATCTTTGGCCTAGGTGGTGTTGGAGAAAATATGGGGTGTTAAGGTGGAAGATTATGTATCCAGAAAAATAGAGGATGATACCAGTTTCATCATGGAAGGACCTATCTAGTGTGCCTATATCAAAGGTTGATATGTCATAACTCTTTAACATATAGCAGAAGTAAAGGATTTTTATTGATTCTAATGAGGAAAGACTAATTTGGCAAGTTAGCTCATCTTGAAAATACTCACTAAAAGAGGGATATAGATCAATTCAAGTGTTGGGTCAAAGAGATAGGGGGAGTTAATTTTTTTGTAGCATGGCTTAATATTTCCAAAGCGAGGGCCTTCTGATAGAGGTCCCTTCAACTTAGAATCCTTAGTAGTGATAGATTAGAGAGACTTGGTAAAGATAAAATCCTAAATAATGTTCTTTGTGGACATGCAATGGAAGATGCCAATCACTTCTTACTCAATTGAAAATTTTCTGAATCATATTGGAAATGGGTTTTGAATAAGTTTGGATGGTATAGACCTCTTCCTTGCACTCTTTCTCTCTCTCAACATTTGGTGAGATGAACACTTTTGAATAAGGGCTTTTATCTTTTTTGAGATATGGGGGATTTCTCATTCGGCTCTAGTAAGGGCTATCTAGTGGAGGAGGAATAAGATGTGATTTAGGAAGGACTTAGTGTTGGTGGATAAAGTTTAGGATATTATTAAAGCCTCAATTTACAAATCACTTAATGCATCTTTTATGTGGTCCAATACTCTTTCATATCCCTATTCCTTGGTTATGTTTTGAATAGATGGAAGAGAGAAAATATCCCACTGTAAAGAATTAGTCAATAAAATGGATAAAAAAGAAAATAGGAGGAAATTAAAATGGGAAAGTGTTAGGATTAACCTATGGACAGAAATAACAGTTACATGCAAATATAAACAATATCAAGAAATAATAAATCACATAGAAGAGAACACAACACACCAAGATTTAACGTGGTTCACCCAAACCTTAGGCTACGTCCACCAAACAACAAGTCCAATATTATTATGATCCAATGATTACAACTTGATTGCAATCCGTAATCCCTTACAACTCAATATTGCCGCAAGAAGCAATTTTTGCATCACACTGTATGAAACAATCCCTAACCCTAAGCCCTTTTATAAAATTCTTTTGCTGCTTTTAGGGATAAAATTAGTTATAATATGTAACCATAAATTCGTGAATAATCAACTATTAATTGCTAAATAATAACCAATTGGTGAATAATAGCTAGGTGGTGAATAATATCCACAATCAGCACAAACTAACAATCTCCCACTTGGGAACTAATCAAACTCCACACTAGATAACAATCTTCCACTTGAAGATTGATCCTATAGCTATGCTGGTACTCCATGATACTCCCACTGGATCAAACCACCCTGGATCATGATGTTCTTTTATTTTGTTCAGTCTAGAAGACCAACCGAAGCTGGAGAGGAATTCAACTTCTCCCTTGTCACCACCTTTGTAAACATATTCACTGGATTATCATCCGTATGTATTTTGTCCAACTTTAACTATCCATCATCCAAAATTATCGAATGAAATGGTACCATAACTTAATGTGTTTTGTCTTTGAATGTAGAGCAGAATCCTTTGCAAGATGAATGCCACTCTTACTATCTATAAACAAATAAGTATCCTTCTATGGATGTCCCAATTCTTCTAGGAAGAACTGAAGCCATATCATCTCTTTGGTTGCCTCTGTAGTAGCAACATACTCTACATCTGTAGTGGATAAACTATTCACTTTTTGTAACCTAGAAACCTAGCTCACTGTTGCCCCACCAACAGTAAATACATAACCTATAGTACTCCACTTGGTATCAACATCGCCTGCCAAATTTGAGTCAAAATAGCCCTGTAAATCAGTAGTAGAGCCCCCAAAGTGTAAACACTTACTAAATGTTCCTCTCAAATATCTGAGAATCCATTTGACTGCATTCCAATGCTCAATTCCTGGATGACTCATATACCTACCTGCTAATGACTCCCACTGAATTTGCAATACCTCTCCTTGTACATACCATAGCATACATCAAGCTTCATATAGTTGAAGAATAAGGTACCTTGGACATCTTATCCTCCTCTTCTTATGTCTTGGGACCCATATCCTTAGTCAACTTCAAATGACTAGGTAAAGGTGTTTTGACAACTTTAGCATTCTCCATAGAGAAACATTGCAATACCTTCGCAATATAATCAGCTTGAGATAAAGTCAATTTTCTATTCTTCCTATATTTGCAAATTTTCATACCAAGGATTTTTTTTGCTGCTCCCAAATCCCTCATAGAAAAAACATGTGCTAACTAGCATTTTAGCCCCTTAATGTGATCCATGTTAGACTCAGCTACAAGCATATCATCAACATATAAACATAAAATAATATACAATTGTCATTATCCAACCTCTTGAAATAAATAGAATGATCTAAATGACACCTACTATATCCATGCTCATGTATAAAACTATCAAATTTCAAATACCATTGCCGAGGTGCTTGCTTCAAGCCATATAGACTTTTCTTCAATTTGCACACAAAGTTTTCCTTACCTTTGACCTTGAATCCCTCTAGTTGCAACATATATATCTCTTCATCTAAATCACTATGAAGGAAGGTTGTTTTAACATCAAGCTGCTCCAAATGTAAATTTTCAGTAGCCACAATATTTAAAATAGTATAGATAGAAGTCATTTTTACAACAGGAGAGAATATCTCATCAAAATCAATGTTTTTTTTTTCTCTTTTCAAATTCTTTTACCACTAACCTAGCTTTGAATATTTTCTTACCTCCATACTCTTCTTTCAACCTATAAACCCATTTATTTTGTAAAGCCCGTTTACCTATAGACAACTTGCATAAATCCAAATTCTTATTTTTCAGCAAGGAGTCCATTTCATCTACCATTGCAAACTCCCACTGAATCTTTGTATCCACCTACATAGCTTCATCATAACATTCTAGTTCACCAACATCAGTAAGTAACATAGAATAGAAAGAGCAAGAAAATCTTTCTGAAGGTCTACTTAGCCTTGTTGATAGTCTAACATTCACTGGTGTGTGTGGTATTTGTTGTTGCAATTGTTTCACATTATGAGGAAGTATTGGAACATCATCTTTTGGAGTATCATCTAGCACTACATAATCATATTCTTTCTTCTCATGTTGTTGCAATAGATTTTTGTACAACACTTTGTCATTGAATACATGACATGCCTACTTCTTACAATTTTACGTTTTTGAAAATTCTAAATTCTATAACCAAATTCATCAATTCCATATCCAAACAATACACATTTCTTTGACTTATCTTGCAGGTTGGTTCTATTTTCAGAATCTATATATGAGAAAATGCTTCACAACTAAAGGTCTTGCGAAATGAATAACTCACCTTCTTACTAGTCCATGCTTCCTCTAGAATCCCACAACCCAAGGGGTAGAGGGACCTCTACTAATCAAATATATAGCAGTATTGATAGCCTCCACCCACATGTTTAAGGGCAACCCAACATGTAACCTCATGCTCCTTGCACACTCCATTATAGTCTTGTTCATGCGTTCAATCACTCCATTTTCCTGTGGAGTCCTTGAAACAATGTTTTGTCTACAAATACCATTAGTGGAGCAATAATATTCAAATTCATGACTGCAATACTCACCACCATTATCAGATTTGAGACATTTTAATTTCATACCAGTCTCATTTTCAACCAAGCATTTCCATTTTTTAAAAGTTTGATATACATCAAATTTTTGTCTAAGGAAATAAACCCATAGTTTTCTAGTTGCACCATCAATAAATGCAACATAATAACAAGAGTCACCAAGGGAAGATACCTAAACGGGTCCCCATACATCTATATGCACAAGCTCTAATCTCTCACTCTATTTTCCTTCCCAGTATTCACAAAACTCACTCTCTTTTGTTTTCCATACACACAACTTTCACGGAAATCCATATTAACACATTTCAAACCTGGTAGAGTTTTCTTTGAATGAAGTAATTTCATACCTTTCTCTCTCATGTGTCCACATTTGTTGTGCCATAGCATTCTATCAGAATCTACAATAGCTAATTGTTCTCCCTGCTCAACTGCAACAACTATTCCTAAACATTTTTTTTTTTTTTGAAACAATCAAAGTAGAGGGAATAGTATGACTTGTACAAAGATATAAGGTGACTACTTTCACACTTTTGCTACTACAAGGGAACCTTTTGAAACCTTCTAATTTTTATCATTAAAAGTAACTACACAACCCTCATCATCGAGTTGCCCTACTAAAATTAAATTCTTACTCTACCTTGGAACATGTATTACCTCATGTAGTAGCCAATGATTCCGATTCTATAGCTTAATCATAACTTTTCCCTTTCCAACAATTTGACAAGGTTCATTATCCCTCAAATAAACAAGCCCAAAATTCCCCTTAAACATAATCAATTAAATAACCTCTATGAGGTGTAGCATGAAATGAAGCACCAAAATCTTAAGCCCATGAATCATCAATACTTTCTAAAGACAAAAGAAAAGCATTCTTTTTTGAATTTGTTACTTACCACATTTGCCTCCTTGTTCCCTTCTCGTTTATCTCCTTCATTTTTCTTTGAAGTCCAGCAATGGCTCTTCTTATGTCCTACTTTCCCACAGTACCAGTCGTTGTTTGGTCCTCTCAATTGAGATCTCTTCCCCTTTGAGTTTCCTCTTGATTTCCCACGATTTTTGGGATTATTTCCTCTCTCAATCATTCTACCTCTGCTTTGTGTGTTCAAAGCTCTTCCTGATGTAGATCCACCTAAGGTATTCCTATGAGTTTCCTCACTCAAAATAACATTGATCACATTATCATATTGTAGGGTATTAGATCCAGAGATAGAATTACTCAAAAACATTTACCAAGCCATTCCAGCTTTCAGGTAAAGAACACAAAATCAAAAGAGCCAGGGCAGGCTAATTTCTTCATCAAAACTAATACCCATAGAAGACAACTGATTAGTAACAATATTAAACTCATTTAAATGATCTACAATAGATCCACCTTCTACCATTTTCATATTAAATAAATGCTTCATGATAAATACCTCAATTAAAGAAAAGGGCTTTTCATACAATGTCGCGAGGGTTTTCATCAACTCTTCTGTCATCTTTTCTTTTGTAATGTTAAATGTCACTAATGGTGCCAAGCATAATTGAATGCTTCCAAGTGCCTTTTTGTCTAAAAGATCCCAGTCCTCATTTGTCATAGTTCTCTGATTCTTGGTTTTTCCTTTCAACGGCTTCCATAAATTCTACTAATAAAGATAATCCTCCTTTTGCATTTTCCATAACTAAAAGTTCTACCCATTAAACTTGTCAACCTTCAGCTTACCCTTGTCTGCCATCGCTCCCACTCAACCATGAGACTTTCTTGTAGAGGATAATTGAAAAACAACCTCGCTCTTATACCACTTATTAGGATTAACCCACAGATAGAAATAATAATTACATGTAAATATGAACATTATCAAGAAATAATAAATCACACAGAAGAGAACACAAGACACCAAGATTTAACATGGTTCACCCAAATCCTGGGCTACGTCCACCAAACAACAAGTCCAATATTATTAGAATCTAGTGATTACACCTGATTACAATCTATAATCCCTTATAGCTCAATACCACTGCAAGAAGTAATTTTTGCATCGCATCTTATGAAACAATCCCTAACCCTAACCCATTTTATACAAGTATTTTTTTTTCACTTTTAGGGTTAAAATTAGTTATAACATGTTGGACATAAATTAGTGAATAAATTATGAAGTATGTACAGTACTTCCCTGATCAGTCATGACAAACTAATAGAAAGGCCTAATGGATCCTTAACTAAATGAAATTTTTATGGGGCTTCTAAAGGGAATCCAGAAAGATCAGGGATTGGAAAAACTCTAAGAGACAATAGGGGAATTTTTTTGAAGGATTTAACTATTACAATTCTAGATTGGTCAAATAATTTAATAGATTCTTTAGTAGATTTGGAGGGAGTTAAAATTTCTCTGGTTATGGAGCTAGATAAGCTTTTTATTGAAGGTCTAATATTTAAAAGGATCATCAGTTGGGAGTTGCAATATACCCTAGGTGAAGTGTGGCAAAATCTCCCTAGATTCAAGGAATTTAAGATTATTCATTGATTTAGGGAGACTAATGTCATTGCCAATTTGTCAACCAATTGGGGCACCTCATTGGAGTAGAATTCATGTAAATTAATTGGTTTGGAAATGAGTCAATGGGTTTAGGTACACAACTTGTCAAGTTCTATGTGAGATGATGTGGTCTAGAACATGTAAAATGGGGACAAGGATGTTTTTTTGTATTTTTCATTGGTATCTTATGGGGCTATAGATTGCTAGAGGGCTCATTCAATATGCCCACATCTAGGATTCCCTAGCACCAGGGACTACACTTTCTCCTATAGATATGTGAATGTTCTCTCTCATCACAACTCATTTTGGGTGGTCTTTTGGGATTTTGGCATCCAAATGAGGGTATGCATATCCCAAAATTATGCTTTTGTATCCTTCACTCCCATCTACCACTATGCTCTAGGCATCCATTCTTTGGTGGCTCAATTCACACTTTGTAGATCCTTTCTCCAACATGCTAGTTGGCAAAAAAATACCATTATTTGTTGTTAGAAATTTCTAGTTCTCTACATAGTCAAAGAAATGAATAAAGTGGGCTATGAAATGACCAACTCTACAAAGATTATTGACTGATGACATTCCTATGGAAATGTAAACAAACAAGCATTGTTTGGACAATGTGGTTAATAATCCTCATACTACATCATTATATCTTGATCAGTGGCTCACAATATTTTGTGAAGAAGTAATTGAGAAGCTCTTCGATACAATACATTGGTGGTACAAAATTGAATGGAAATATTGAGGAACTGGGCATGTGCATGGTCTTATTTGACTCCCAGATGCACTAAACATGTATAGAATTGACTAGCATAAAAACACATAATTCAAACATGCAAGATTTAGAATTCTGATAACCATGTCAATGCATGGAATTCTCAGAATGCATCTCATAGAGGTGATTTTTAGTATCAATTTCCATTGGATAATGCTTGCTTACTAGACACACAAAAGATTTTTGTTACAAACATTGCTCATGATTATGTGGATCTGATTGATTGAGTCTATAGACATACAAAATGTAGCAAAAAAACATGCCTATGCAAGAGAGTAACAAGTTAACATGAAGATAAAAATATCTTTAGAAAGAACAAAAAAATCTATGTTGTCCTATGATAATATCGAGAAGACGTGATATAAACTAGTGAGAAATGATTATACATAAACATCCACAATCAATGTATTCTTTCAATCTTTAGACCCAATATTGATTGCCAACCCATTATTTCTTAGGTTCTTTTCATTAAGTACACTAGAAACTATATTGTAAAATTAGAGAAATAATTTGAGACATGTTATGGCATGCAAAAAAAATGTCTAACACAAAAATTAGATGACCCAACTCATGGCATATCGAAAATTCTTGTTTGAGATAATTGTTGAGCATGATATAAGAGCACAAGAAACATGTCACATGCTACAAAAAATTTCCCATTTTGTTTGTAGTAGACCTTTCATCTATTTAAATATTGGATAAAAAGTACATCATCATATAATGAAAACACAAAAAAAGAAACAAGATACAACCCATCTACCAACATTCTTATATGGATTGCACATCAAAGTTAGAAAGCATGATAATACTTGAATATGCAAGGACCTATTCATACACTCAAAATTGCAAGGGGTTCAAGTAGAAGGACTAAATAATAAATAAAGTTGTTAATGTATATCCAAAGTTCTACACAATCTCATAGTGCACTTTAGAACACTTTGAAACATTTTTCTAGAGCGGGATGATATTATATAAATAATTCCATAATATATAAATGGGTATATACCTCACAAAGTTGTCTATAATCACAAATTAGATACAAATGCACATGATGAGATATACCACATTATACATTAGACACATTATTGATCAAGAAAACAATTTTAAAAAAGAGATAAGATTGAAGAGAAACAAAGAGTGGGCAATAGTACAATTGGAATAATTAACATCAATGAGTGGGAAATATTTTCATAGATGGGCCCAACAAGTACTGTGCTACTAAATGACCTTGACATTCTTGAAAAGCACGAGTTTGATACAAGTAGAAATTGGGATCATACTATAGTCACACTATATTTACATAAAATTGCTACACATTTTATAAATGATAGGAAAAAGTGCATGTATAATGAAAATGTGCCAAAAAGTTCCAGGCATTATGTCTCTACATTATCACTAGAGAAAAAGATCATAGTCCAAATAATTGATTATCATAGTAGGAATCACTCTAATAAACCAATATGCATTGTTGAACAAGGGACTGAAGGTACATAAAAATCATATTTCATTTCTTGTATTAGAGAGGTATTTAAACAATGATACATTATGACACAAAATTTGGTTATTGATACTAGCCTTAATAAGGGTTTCTACTTTCAATGTACATGTTTCAACAATACATTCAAATCTAAAAAAATTATTAAAAAATACAACCATTAAAATACAGGCATTAACCACATTCCATGAAGAATTGGAACATGTTAAATGTATTGTTATAAATGAGATGAGCTTCATAGTATGAAAGATGCTCCTCAAAATTGACAACTGTCATGTGAAGATTTTCCCCATATTTTGGTGGAGTCTCAATGATTCTATCCATTGCCTGATTCTATTCATTAACTTAGCCTAATTGCCACCTATTATGTTTAAGCCAACCTATACGTAACATTCTAATGCTAAGTTGTTGTCAGATTAATTCACAATGGTTGATCTACTTTACAAACAATTCTTTGAAAAGTTTAGGAGATAAATACACAAGAACAATTTTGTTGAATGCTATAGACTATCCAAGATGAAAATCCAACGAAAAATCATTGGAAGTTACTAATGACTCATAAAGACATACACCTTACAAATATGAAAATAAAGCATTTTAAAATGCTACACACCTCTTTGCAACTAATGCTTCAGTAAAACTACATAATAAAAATATGTTGAAATCATTAAATTGCTCGATCACACTAAGTACAACAATGCAATCTACCAGTGGAAACAATAATATCGTGGATGGTAAATAGCTTGAAAAACATGTACTCCTTTGTAGGAGACAACACATCATGCTTTAAAAAAAAAATTCATAGAGGAATGTCTTGTTAATGGAGCTCTTGTTGAGTTTGTTGACCTTTTTTGTAGACTAGGTTGTTAGCCACCAAGTATCCTCTTGTATGTTGTCTTACATTTTGATAAATATCATGGAATGCCATTAAACAAACATGAACTAAAGACTGTACCAATTATTCCCATCACATTAGGAATCAAAAGACAGCTCTCATCACCATGTCATGGGCTATTACCTTACATAAATCCCAAGGGCTAATGCTACAAAAAGAAAAATAAAATGACATTGGTAAAATAGAGAGATAGGGAATGCCACTTACAACTATTTCTAGACTGAAGTATCTAGATTGTTTTTGTATCCAACCCACTTTTACTTTGATAGGTATTGTAAAATGCAAAATAATCCATATACAATTAAACAAAAAATAGAGGAGTTGCACTCGAATCAACTAGTATTGGAAACAAGATGTACCCATTTCACATGTATAGAGCGATAATAAACATACATAGCACCATTGGTGTGACCGTCACACCCTTCAAAGGTGAAAATGATTAATGTGTCTTTACCACATAATTACAATTTGAATAATTATTTGGTGGGATGGGAAAAACATAGTTGATTAATGGAATTATAGAACTAGACCCACTAGAAGCTAAATGGGGTGATATGGAGAAAAGTGTTATCTTTTTTCAATGGTTCTCTTGCACTTTTTTGGCTTTGAGAAGTGGTTGATGAAGTAGAGAATGGAAACAATGGTTTGCTGAAGTGGTTGAGTTCTTGGTGGATGGTAAAGAATGGAAAGAAAAAGATTGCTAGGATTTGGAGGAAATTTTAGGGAACTTGACTTGCCATGCACATAGTTTGGAGTGCCCAATGATTGTAAAGGCCACAACTATTGTGGAATCTAGGAGGGAAGAAGAATTTTTGATAATGTGACTTAACTCTATATTTGTATAGTTTGTTATGGTGTTAGCTATTAATAGTACAAAATAATGTTAATAGTTCTCCACATTTTAGTATATTGGTTGGACATTTTGGTGTGACAATATTTCTCTATTTGGTATATTGGATAGCAATATCACCTTCATAGTGCTAAATAAACTTAGTAGATAATGATGGTTAACTTAACTAGTTAATATTGATTATGGTGCATTTTATTAAGGATCCAAAGAACTTATAGGTCAATGACAAAAATAGGTATTGAAATCTACTTTTTATATATATCAATGGAAAGGGAGTTAACCCATACCATCTCTTATTTTAAAATATTTTTCCTAATAATACAATTGTATTATTTAGTAAGATTCTTTTAACTATATTTCAATTTCGAAGTATATTTTTTTCTTTTTCTCCTATATTCAGTTATCTTCTATTGATTTATTTTTTACATTTTATTTCCTACATATAATTATTTATTTAAATGTATTGTAATGGAATAATCTCGAACACTTAATATTAATTGATGTTAAAGTAATTTTATCCTCAAATTTATTATTTTTATGATATTTGCTAATATTATTTTAAAATTTAACTTTGTTTATAAATATTAATGAGTTTATTTTGATTTCTATGATCACTATATTACCTTGAGATGAAAATCTTATTTTGGATAATTAATGCCAATAGGCATTCTACAATGGCAGAATGGGTGGAGTGAGATGGTGTGAGTGTGTTAATGTTAACTTTTATTCTTCTAGGTTAAATTTGACAGCCATCTACATGTCAAAATTTTAAATCTGATTATAAACAAAATATACTTTTAAAAATAATTTAATAAATACCACATAAGTTTTTTGTTTAAATTATAATTTTGGAGATATAAATCATCCAATTTTGTAGAAAATAAAATAAAAAGCTTAAGTTAGTGAAAAACTAAATAAATAGAGATAAAAGAAATATAAATAATTTTAGATGTAGTAAATTAAATTATAATTATTATGTAGTGGATATCTATTGACATTTCTTTAGATAGATTCAAGGTTAAATTTGAAAACCATCTACACGTCAAAATTTTAAATTTAATTATAAAAAAAATATATTTAAAAAAAAAATTCAATAAACACAACATTAAATATTTGTTAAAATTATAATATTTGGATCTTAGGAGATATAAATTATCATTTTTTTTAGAAATTAAAATAAAAGGTTTAGATTAGTGCAAAAAAGTAAATGAAGATAAAAATAAATATAAATAGTTTTGGGTTTAGTAAATTAAATTTTAATAATTTTGTAGTGGATATCTATCGCTATTTCTTTAGATAGATTTATTTAAGATATCTATACTAGTTAGACAATAGTTTTATACTTCATTACTATTAAAAAATCATTGATAATTAACAAAAATTTGTTTGTTGCGTAAATAATAAATAATATAAGATTTATTTGATTCATTTAAGATATTATTAAATTTTGATTATAAATATAATTTAATAATTTATAATATCAAACAATTAAATGTAAATTAATAAGAATATTAGTTAAGACAGACATTGAAACTTAGAACCTCCTTTTAAATACTTATGCTTCAAACAACTAAATTCTTTCAAAAATATATTTCAACTTTAAATACATCTATATTATAATGCTGATCAATTCATTTTTTTATATCTAATATAATTTTAATTCTAATAAAATCTAAATAACAAAATATTTTAATTATAGTATTATTTTAATTATTTTAAATTATAAATATAGTCATCAAACAAGTTTTATTTATTGTGTTCACCAATGTGATGTTTGAGCATGTGGTCCCAAATGCTCATTAATGCAATTCATCGTCATGGAACTTAGAAAAGATTTTGGAATCACATTTATAGACTTAGCTTGGAAGAGCGCACCAAAGACGATTTAAACAAATTCAGTGGGGTCAGTATGCTTGACATTTATAGACTTGACTTACCAGTACCCACGTTTAGAAAAGAATTCAGTGGGCTGTCAAATCGTTTCTCTGTCAATTCAACGTAACCTTCGTAGCGCCTTCTAGAAATGTATGATATTTCTCTGTTTTAGCAATCTTCACGTTAAAAATATGTTTATATTCTACCCTCCACATGAACTTAGAAGTAGACATTGATAATTACGTTTTATTATTAAATTTAAAAGACAGTTCTTTTAAATATATCCATATGATTATAAATCATTTTTTTATGAAAAGAAGTGAAAAAGTTATCACAGATAATTAGGAAAAAAATCTGCAATAAAATACAATAACAGGTTAATCATACTATTAATTTATTATAAATATTCTCTACATCATTAAAATTAGAAAAAAATGGATCAAAAAATAATTAAATTAACAATTGGTCGCTGATCATTTCTAAAATTAACAATTAAGTTAAAAATAAATGTAGAACTGTATTGAAAATTATAATTATAATTATAATTATTAATTACGAGAAACTGTCTTGTCAGGCACCAAGCTGATGCCTGACGAATCATTTCCTTTATTTGATTATTTACTTCAAATTATGCATTATTTTAATTAATGAGGATAAACATTAGCGTCATGCTAATCTAGAATTTGGACGCTATCTTGTACTATTATCAGACTGCGACATCTGGAATTATTGGGTCAAAGCAGACGAATATTAGAATTTACTGGCGTGGGATATTGGGCGCTCCTTTGGCTATATCTCGTTCATTGTGTACTCTGTTTCGCAACTACAATGGCGATTAAGTATTTGGCCCTGGCGATTACTCTGAGTATTACACTGCACAATTGCAGTGCTCTAACATTTGATGGCAGACTAGCTGATACACTTCAGTTGGGGGATTCGCTTACTGGAAATCAGACCCTAATTTCGAAGAATGGGACGTTTGCACTGGGATTTTTCAATCCGAGTGGAACGAAAAATTGGTATATTGGAATCTGGTATGCACGGGTCTCCCAAAAGGCCATAGTTTGGGTGGCTAACAGAGATAATCCTGTCAAAGGAATGCCCGCCGTTCTGAACTTTTCAAGGGACGGTCATCTCAGATTGTTTGATACAAGGGGCTGGTCAGTTTGGTCGACTGATATTGGTCAGAATGGGTCACGAGCTGTGATAATGGACTCTGGCAATTTCGTAATTCTGAGTGATCATGGCCACAACAAGTCTGAGACTGTGTGGGAGAGTTTCGCGCATCCGACAGATACATGGTTGCCTGGCATGAAGATTTGGAAAGGCACGAAGCTAATTTCCTGGAAGAGTTCTTCTGATCCTGCAAGTGGGCTCTTCTCTTTCGGAATGGACACGTCTCCAGGAAAGGCACAGACGATGCTGTTCTATAACAACACGGTTCCGTACATGTCCAGCGGGGAATGTACTGCAACCAATTATTTTGGTAAGGTTCCGGAATTGGAAGGTCAGAGGAAAGTTCAATTCTCGTGTGTGAAGCTTTCTCCTTCAAGAGTATATATTAATTTCAGCCTAAATCCTATAGATCATACCCTCACGGGGCGCTTAGTGTTAAATACGAACGGTGAATTACAACTCTACTTCTGGATGGATGATGGCATGTGGAGTCTGAGGTGGTCGACACACCGAGGTCAATGCAGTGACTTCGAAATCTGTGGGGCGAATGGACTGTGCAATGCGAATGATGTGTGTAGTTGTGTTCAGGGATTCACTCCCAAGAACGGCTCTGAGGGTTGGTGGTCAAGCGGATGTGCTCGGCGAAGGCCTCTCCATTGTTCTGTCGCGGAGGGCACAACCGACGGTTTCTTGGAAGCGAAGAACCAATACTTCATGTCCGACAAAGAAGCCGTCTTATACAACAAAGAGCAAACTCTGCAAGGGTGTCGGAATTCTTGTCTCAACAATTGCTCCTGCACAGCCTTTGCTTTCTCTGCTTCTGATCCACCCGTCTGTAAATTGTGGTTTGGGGATTTATTCGGAATGCGGGTTTCGTCGGAGGGCCAATCTGTTTTCATTAGGGTGGCTGCTTCTGAGTTGCCGTGCCCGACAACGGAGAGAAGGATCAAATGCCCCGCTCTCAGTATTTTACTTTCTGCCGCTGCCGTCTTTTGTGCTTTTTTAGCTCTCTTGATCGGCGCATTTGTTCTGTGGAAACATCGAAGGCTGTATAGGACAGACATCGAAGAGGAGGTACCAATTTCGCTGAAAAGGTTCCGTTACAAAGAGCTGCTAGTGGCAACGGATAATTTCAACCACAGGCTGGGGAGCGGAGCATTTGGGTCCGTTTTCAAAGGAATTCTTCCGGACAAGACGCTCGTGGCGGTAAAGAGATTAGAGGGTTCCGTGCAAGGAGAGAAGCAATTCCGCACGGAAATTGTCACAGTCGGTAGAATACAGCATGTGAATTTGGTGAGGTTGTGGGGATTCTGCGCAGAAGGCTCTCAAAGGTTACTGGTGTACGCCTACATGTCCAACGGCTCTCTCAACTCCCTCCTCTTCACCAAGTCAGAAAACGCGGAGAAAGTGTTGGACTGGAAGACCCGTTTTCTGATCGCTCTGGGCACTGCACGAGGATTAGTTTATCTCCACGAGGAATGCAGGGATCATATCATTCACTGCGATATCAAGCCTGAAAACATTCTTCTGGACGGTGATTTTAGCCCAAAGATAGCTGATTTTGGGTTGGCAAAGCTGGTGGGCAGAGATTTCAGCCGTGTATTGACGACAACAAGAGGAACTCGTGGGTACTTGGCCCCCGAGTGGATCTCCGGCCTGCCAATCACTCCCAAAGTGGATGTATACAGTTTTGGTATGACGTTGCTGGAAATTATATCCGGTCGTAGAAATCTGAACTTGAAGGTTCAGGGGAGTCGATTTTTCTTTCCTACATGGGCTTCATCTCAGATTCGGAGAGGAAACATTGTAGACGTTGTGGATGCGAGGATAGCAAGCGAGGCAGATATCAAAGAGGTGAGAAGAGCCGCTGTGGTGGCTGCGCTGTGCATTCAAGACGATGAGAATGAGAGGCCGAGTATGAGTGAAGTGGTGAAGATAATGGAGGGTAGGATGGAGGCTGCTGCGCCCCAAATTCCGAGGTCTCTACAGGTGCTACTAGATCAGCTCGACGACGACGACAGCGACAGCGACGGCTGCGGTAAAAAAAAGCTTTCTAAATCATTATAATTTAAACCTATCCACTCAAACCTATCCACTCAATTGCCTCGATTACGTGTATAGCAACATCATCATCTCGCCCGACGCAAAAGACTTGACTTAGTCAATATACACGTTCAGAAAAAGCTTTACCTTGACTCTTCAAGCCGTACTACAAATAACGGGTGGAGGCGAAAGCATCGGGTGGGGTCTGTGAGCTGTCAAATATTTTCTATTTAAGTTCAATGTATCTATAAGTCGGTCAATGCGCTGCATTTCGAATAATGTATTACCTTCTAATGAAAATTACTTTTTGATAGGGAAAGTTTAATTAAATTAAACAAATCTTCCTACAAGTATCCATTTAATCTTTTTTTAAAATTTGGTTTAAATATATTTGATTATATTTTAAAATTATTATATTTATTATATATATAAATGAATTTTATTTCATAGAGAGCTCAAATTATATTATCTAGCGCAAAAATAGAATATTTATATGATTTTCATATTGACTTTTACAATATTTATAATTGATTATATAAAATTTATTTTCATAAATTATAATATCATTATCTAAATATTTTTAATTATTAGTACTTGTCGTAGGCTAAGTACTATTGTGACACTTTTTAGATTTCATTCTTTGATGAGTGATTAAAACTAATAAAATTAAACTTAATGTAATTCTATTGCTTAGTCACTTTTCAAGAGTCTACAATTCAAGTCCTTTAAAATACATATATTCACTCTATTTATTTTCCAATTGAAACACATATTTAAAAGTTCATAGCACCACTCATCCTTGAATATTTGAATTATGTATATGTTTACATTAAAAAAAATGCTTGTTTGAATATATGCAAATAATATATGATAAACATCTATTCTATTATTTTCTAATGAATTTGAATTTCATATTCAAAAGTTTAAGTGTTTATAAATTGAAGAATGTTGGCAAGAATTGTAAAGGTTGGCTTTAAATCTATAGATTGTTGGTGACTAATTCTATCTACATGCGATTGCATGATTTATGTTTCCAACTCTACACTAAATCTGTTTCTTTCCATAATTTATGGATAGGTTAACTTCATCTTTAACAGTGATTTTGCAACCTAAAGCTACAAAATAAATTAAGAATTTGCTAAAAGAATGAAGCCAAATTGCAGATAAAAAAAGTAGAATAAACAGAGCTGTTAAAACAAAAAATCTCTTTCTCATTGATTGATTTTAAATTGCATTCATATGCATGATTTATACAATCTTAACTATCATTTCATTTAAGAAATCATGATGAATAACTATGAAATGAGACTCATTTGATCTTTTGTTCTCAATAACTTGCAATCATGATAGTTAAATAACCACATCTAGTTGAGACATTTGCAGAGGCCATTTTTGCAGGGGCAAGTGCATTTAGGGCTTACTGTTTTCTTCTTATGATGCATGTTGTCTCGAGTAGACCATTCCACAGGCTATGCCCAACAATCCAACAATAATAGGAAAAAGTAACAGCCAATTCCTATAGGGTGTAAAATTCTTCTAGTTGGAAATTAGGGCTTCTTCCCCATGCAGGTGAGTTTTTTGTGGCCTGTGTATGAAGTTTTGTGCATGGATTTTGACAACTACAATTATTTGAAAAAAGGAGATGTATTTGAGAATTGCAAATAATTTTTCTTTTGCATGATATAGAGAACATAAAGATGTAGATCATGTATGAAGCGTGTGACTTTTCTTATGATTGAAGGTGGGAAATCACTATCTTCTTTGTTGTTCTAATGTAATCTACAAAGTAGGCTCAAACTTGATCCCTAGTACAACTTAGAATGTTACTATTATAAAGAACAACTCCATTAAGTTACAAAATCTGGTTACTGTTAGCTTCAGTCATGATTTTTAAACTATTGAAAAAAGTCACTCTTATTTCTTAAGAAATACACCCAAGTGTATCTAGTGCAATCATCAACAAATATAAGAAAGTAAGATACTCCCCCAAGTGATTGAGTTTGCATAAGACCACACACATCTAAATGCACTAATTCAAGAATAGTTCTTTTCTTTACATTGGTTCTTATTATAAATTCACTTGTATATTGTTTTCCTAATGCACATCCATCACAACTAATTTGTTCATCATTAAATATTGGAAGACCTTGCACCATCTCTTTTCTTTGTAGAGAAATAATATCTTTTAAATTTAAATGACCATAACTCTTCTGCCATAGCTCTTTAGTAGATAGACATGTAGCAATAATTGCATGATGACTTTCTATTTTGACATCAAGTTTACACAAACCTCCCATTTGGATTCCTTCAACATTTTTCATATCTTTAACTTGACAACCGGTCTTCAAGAATTCAACTATTAGACCTTGATCATCAATTTTTGAAACTAAACTCAAATTCTTCTTAATTCCTAGGTTATACATAACATTATAAAGTTTATTTACATGATCATTAGGTAGTTGTACACTTATGTCACCACATCCTTTTACATCATGTGACCTATTATCTCCTAAATAGATCTTTCGACCATCATTTTTCTCTTAAATTTTTTTGAACCAATTTCTATGATATGACATGTGGGATTGATGTCCTTGAATCTATAAACCAATCATTACAATCACTTGATTTAGCTGATAGAGCAAAGTCATAAACATACAACTTTAAATCATGAAGGTTATCACTTATTATAGCCCCACCATTCACAAAATTACCCTCATATTTGTTGTTTTTGGACTCATTATCTCTCTCTATAATGTTCATATGCATAATCACCAAGTTTTCCACTATAATTACAATTTCTAATTTTTTTTACATTTGATTTTGTTGCTTCCCCATCATGATGCCTTTTCTCTTCTTTGTCCCTTTGGTTGTCAAACATACCCCATCCTTTGTTCTTTGACTATTACTCTCCTTTATATGGCTTCTTTTCTTTCACCATCAAAGCTAACTTTACGCATTGGGATTTGTTATTCACATGCTTCTTTCTTTCCTCTTCTTGTAGAAGGATATTTGCCAAATTTTGAAAAGAAGGTGTATTTTCTTTTGCAACCAAATTAGTAATGAAAACTTGATAATCACTAACCATTCCATTCATAGTAACTGTTACTAGATCATAACTAGATGCTTATTGACCAACATCAACTAACTTATCCCTCAATTCCTTAACTTTTGATAGAAATTCACTAACACTTTCATTTTGATAGACAATAATTTGATCTTTAAAAGAAATTTTTTATTTGAGTTTGTAATCTCATACAAATCTTTCAAAGCTGACCATGTACCACTAGAAGTAGTAATGCCTCTTATGTGAGGGATAATTGAGTCTATTACTGACATACACAAGACAATCTTGTCTTTTAATTCTCTTTTCTCCCAATCTTGGACATTGGCTAGTGTTGTTGTAGGTGATGTAGGCTTGGCTTCTTTGCCATTTACAATGGCCCAAATATATGCCCTTCCATTAGAGTCTACATTTTGAACTTCCAATTAACATAATTGGCACTATCTAACTTATTTGATTCAGTTAGATATGAATCTACAATATTGGTCTTCACAAATAAAAAAGAGAGAGAAAGCTAACAAGAACTTTTTATCAAAAAAATTCTTATACTTGAGAGTATTGTCACAATGAGTACTTCTCCCAATAACACCAATTAGATCAGCACATTAGCTGATATTACTTGCAATAATTCCTTCTTTTGCACACATATATATTGCATCTTTAGCACTCCAAAGAATTTTTGAAAATACCACAAAATGAATCTTAGACTTAGCTCTAATACCATATTGCAAAATAGAGAAGGCATACTTAAGAAAAAATAGATAAGAGAAGAAGAAATAACAACTTGATATTATTGAATAATGGAAGCCTATTTGTGCAATTGAATGAACAACCTACATACCTAAAATATTGCAAAGGAGATTGACAACAAACTCTAAAGTGTTTGACAACACACTAAAAGGGTTTGACACCACAACACGAGTAATGGAAGTGGACTACTCTAGATAGCTAACTGGATCTAAGATAAAGATCTAAAATTAGTCATTTGTTCAAACTAGAACTCTTTGACACAACTACAATTAAACTAAAGTCTTGTTCCCAGCAACTCAAACTTGAGTTGCCACATGTGAAGCTAGTTATTCATTATTCTAATAGTCCATAAATTTCTTCTCCTCTGCACCTTATTTTTTTACCTCCTTTCACATGAAAAATGCATGTAACATACTTTCACCATGCTCACCATTATGATGCAAGGGCATCTAAGAGTCAAGGCTATTGACTTAGATGTGGGTTTTGATCGAAATATACTTCCAAGGGTCATAAATTTTGACTCAGATGTGGGTTTTGGCAAAAATGTTATAGACAATTGGGTGAGGAGTTATTTGGATTGCGAAAGTAGCTTTGCTCAATAGGTGGTCATTTCATCATTTTTTTCAGAAGCTTGAAATATTGTATTGACCTCAGAAATTGGCATTTTGTGTTTTTTTCCAATTTTTTTAGAAAGTTGTTTTCGTAACAAATCTAAAATCAATTTTTTGATTTTTTTGATTAATCGACAATTCATCTTGCTTTCGTGGGGGGCTTTTCTTGGGAAAAATGGGATTCATAGGATGGGTTTTAAAAATTACCAAAAATTTAAAAAATGTATTTTTCCCAATAAACTACCAAATATGGTAATTTTAGGAATTTTAATAAGTAGGCATTTTAGTTCATTCTAGAGGAAGAGTAGAGTTGCAAAAGTTTAATGAAGAATTATGGTGTTTTTAAACTTTTGAGTTGTATCATTTTCTGATATATTATTTGAAGAGTTTGGGTTACATCACATTCCCAAGTTATGCATGTAGTCTCCATTATTTTTTGAATTTCATTTAAAAATAAATTCTTTGTTGATTTTCACATAGTTATCCATTGCGGACGCTGTTGATGTGCTAGATGTGACTAGAATTTCATCCTAGCCTTCTATTGGATTATATCTTATTATATAATCTCTTCAATCATGCTAAACTAATATAATCACTTTCAACCATATAAATTCTAATAGTTGGAATAATCAAAATTTGATAAGATACGGTAATAAGCTTAATTTTTTATTTTATTTATAATATTATTAAAAATGACACTTGATATTTAGATTTAAATAGGAAATACAATATAAATATACATAAAATATATCAAGTCTATGTATATTGATATTTGTTTTATTTATATATGATTTAAAGAGAAACATTATATGAATATATATTTACAAGTGATCAAATAGTTCATTTGAATTATGTATTTGTTTACATTTAAAAAAATGTCTATTTGGATATATGCAATTAATCTATGATAAATATCTATACTATTATTTTCTAGCAAATTTGAATTTTATATTCAAAAGTTTCAGTGTTTATAAATTGAAGAATGTTGATAAGAATTGTGAAGGTTGGCTTTAAATCTATAGATTGCATTTGACTTTATTTTGAAATAGTGTTTCACAAGTTTGTTCTATGCATATGTTACAATTATTGCATTTCATCATATAGTATAGTTATGCAATAACAATATTTTGAAATATATCTTGTAACTATTTTGTATTTATTTTGAAAATAATTATGACACACTATTTTAAAAAAATACTCACAACATCTTTATGAGTTGAAGTTGTCTTATTTGGTTTCTAGTGAATTTAATATGTTTGGAAAAATTAAGTCTAGCATGTAACTTAAAATAAAGTGGTATGTTGATCTTTATCTTTTGGAATCCTTCAGCATACAATAATTGTTGGATACTTTTATAAAAAAAAATATAAGAATAAAAAAATTCATCATATTATTTGAAAAAAAAGAAGCACAATGCCTATTTGTGTTGAAGTTGTCATATTTAATTTCTAGAGTTTAGTATGTTTGAAAAAATTAAGTGTAATACACAGTTTAAAAGAAATTGATGTTGGTTTTTATCTTTTAGAGTCCTTCATACATAAGATTATTGTTAGTTATTTGTAAAATACAAACTGCAAAAAATAAACAAATTCATACATAAAGGTAGGATAATATCAAGACATTTATTTATTCTAAGTAAAATCTTATTGATATATAACTTCAATAAGAATAATCACTACATACTATTGTTTACTAAATTTTTTTTTGAATCCAACAATTTTAATAGCTTCATTTCAAGTGTACCAAACACAAGAATTATGGAGACCCAAAAAAATTCTAAAAAATTTAATCTTATGTCTGTTGTGAGGTACAATAATTTTTTAGAAAACTATCGTACAAACAAGGTATTAGCTATGTTTATATGACATCTAATCAAGTTTATAGATGCTCAAAAGAATGTTGACTTCACATCTCCTGGAATTTAAGAACAAAACAAAATAGATAGACCCAATATGACTGGCTACTTTGCATTGGCATATATTTGCTTGAATATCTGCACCATTGTAAGCACTGCGGCCGCCACAACCAGAACCACACCCCAAAACATAGTGAAAGTTCTCATAAACCTTGGATGCTTCTCCATAAACTCACCAATTTGAACCATGGTTCGCCTTCTATACCATTCAGTCACACTAATCTTCAACTCCCCGAACTCATCTTCATCTCCAAAACTGAAATTGACTCCTCTGGACGTTGAAGAGGTTAGTGACTTGCTTATCAGTCCCAATGGAGCTCTGAATTAGCCCCTTCTTCCTCAGCAAAACCACGTCTTCTTCAGCATGAATTAACCCATTCATCAGAAACACGTACTCTGAGATAATGCTCAGCTCTTTTTCTTGGCAAACATCGATAGCCATCAGGTTCCTCAAGATCACCTCCGTAGTATCAGAAACATATATCACAGGGAGAAACAAAGTCTTATCCCTTTTCACAAAATGAAGATTATCTGCAGACTGAACTCCTTCGTACCATCTGAACTTCATTCCGTTCCTGTACAACTCTGTCGCTGAAGCCATCATCTGTTTACGATGAGTCTAATTTTCACTTTGGCGAACTGCTTTCTCACGAGGATGACCACGGTGTCGTCAGCGGCAGTGACGTGGCACTGTATTTTGAACATCCCCCGACTTCTCTGCATGGGCGCACTCGTCCACAAAAAAATCATGAAAAAACCCTAAAATGTGGTTGTATTCCGCCAGATTTTTGTACTTTGATTCGAAAACTTTCATCAATTTCATCTCCCTGTCTCTATGCTGTGTTTGTTGTTCCTTGGCGCTTGGCTGAAGATAATAATTGAAAGGGTGGACCAACGCAATTATACCGTCACATATCATTCTGAGCAGCTCTCTTCTCGTCGTTTCTACCGTCGATCTGTGCTCCATTGCCAAAAGCTCTAGGAGCAGTACTATTGGAACCTGATTTTTGAGCATCAGAATGTCGCTTAAAATGTCGAATTGGCAAGATTGGACCCTGTTTCTATTGAAGACAGGATCGAGCTTCCATTGTGATTCAACATTCAGATCCCATTGTGTTTCATCTGGTAGAAGCCTGAGCATCTCTAGAATGAAGCACCCGTCCAACGCGAAGGCCCATGCAAGGAGTTTTGGGTCACGTTCCACTTTTACTTCATAGCTTTCAGTTAGCTTAGGAAGCAAGTTGTGCACTCGCTCCACCAGAAAGCGTGCATGCTGCTGTTCCCGTGGGAGCCTTTTCGCTGTCCGATTCACAACATTTATTTTGTAAAGCTCCATCTGAGAGAGTGGCTGAGATATCCTGCGATGGAAAAGGCCCAAACAGACCACCCGAGGCACATATGCGTCCCTGTTTAAGCTCATCAGATAGTTGGGCATTGAATTTATGGAAATAGGAGAAGGTTTTCTTGTCTAATCATCTGACTCGATGTTTTCTGCTCTGTGAAATTCAAACTTGCCCTTCACGTCATCAAACCATGATGAACAAGTCTCTGGGTCCACTGCGGATAAATGCCACTCTTTTACAACCTGTTTATTGGCGCTCTTTCTGGCCATGCTCAACTTCTTGAACAAGCGAGTACAAAGAGATGAGTGAATAAAGAATGTAGTACTCTTTTCGATCGACAGTGGGAGAATCTGTCTGGAGTTACAATCTACTTTTCCCTGGCCCAGATTACTACTTTCACCTGCAAAGGTAAAGTATCCCACATCTCAATCTATCGCTGACATTACTTTCGCATGACAATTGTGTAGCGAATCAAATAAAGAAAATGAAAGAAAAGTTTAAAGTTGAAGTGATTAATTCATTATTTTCAATATTATAATTCTGATTGGTAAGCATATCGTGATATTTTTCATTAAGATAAAAAGTAGTTTTCTTTAAAGATGAATGTTCTTGATTTATTGCATCTTTATTCAGATAAGAACCACAATACATTTGAAGTTATCCTTTGAATAATGTATTTTAAGAACTTGAAAAATTCACGATAACTAGATCAAGTCAGCAATAACACTCCCTTAATCTTTCATAAATTGATTCTTTA
The DNA here is from genome assembly GCA_028749045.1 of Cupressus sempervirens. Lineage (NCBI taxonomy): Eukaryota > Viridiplantae > Streptophyta > Pinopsida > Cupressales > Cupressaceae > Cupressus > Cupressus sempervirens. The sequence goes on from CM053792.1 coordinate 831,365,627, forward strand.
AAAAATATATATCTTTCTACATGATAGATTTGATGTTTTCAATGAAACATTTCTAATCAAAAGGGTGTGAAGACGTGTGCACAGTAAATTGAATTATTAGATCAAATATGCAAAAATGATAATATATAAATGAATATGACCATTTTTTGAATCATTGAATATATATTTTTTTAATGAAATTTGTAGAATGATTGGAGATGATAGAGAACACAATTCAACAGAACACACACACAATGAGGAACAATAAACAATCGCTATCGCGATAATATAAAAGTATAAAGACCAAAAACAAATCTCAAGTACTAATCAAATGGGAATAAACACAAGAAAAATACCTTTGTTGCAGCTAGGTGGAATATTTCTCAACAGCTCTATTCATGGATGGTGCAGTGCATGACCTAGAATTAGCTTCTTATTATAGTTTTTATGAAGATGGCGCTGTGCCAAAATTTGATTCTTTACGTCCGGTTTGGGAGAATTTTTTAGTCTTTGTTTCATTCTCATGATGTTTCTCTTTTCTTTTTATCAGCCTTAAAATGGCTTTGGTCAATTCAGAACGCCCACCAGTTGATGCGATATATACCCGGAAAAGGCTACAACACCAAATTTAGACAATCTTCACTAAGTCAGCTAACCATTGTAACTCAAGTTTAGAAGACTGCTCTGGGGATATTTTGACACTCGACAATACTAACAACACAGCAAGCACTGGCACTGGATTGACACCAGTGCTCGGTCCACATTGATCACTTAGGAGTAGGCACGAACTCAGTTAGCATGAGGTGACTTGATGAACATTGGTGAACTCGGTAGATACTAAAGGGCTCGGTTGACACTATAGCTCGATCAACACTACCTTCCTTCTACTTGGTTAACATGACTTACTCGATAGACTCTGTGAAGCTCAGTTAACACTACATTCCTTCTTGGTTGTACTGATGAGCTCAGTAGACTCTGTCAAGCTCAGTAGCAATGTAACCAATTAAACTAATTAAATGTTGAGTCACTACCTGACAAATGATTTGACCATCATGTCAACAGACATAATATGCATGTTGTATGGAGACTTCATGGTTGTTCATATATTTTGAACATTATTGTAAGTGTGCAAATTTATGAGAAATTAAGTGGAGAGGCATTGGCTGGTTTTTTATTGGTATATTTTTCTTTGGTTTATCCACATAAATTTTGTGTTATGTGTATTTTTTCTTCTATTCAATTTTCTGCAATTGTTGATTTTTATTACAAGTAATACATGTAATTATTACAATTATTTAATAACATGGGTCTTTAGGCAATAGATTATCAAAACAATTGATTGATCTTTAAAACTATCTAATTAAATTTTAGTGAGAGCTCCTTTTACAAAATGCCTTTGAATATTTAGATTATTTACATTGTCCTTGTCTTTTATTAAAAATTTTTTCTTCTTGCATTGAAACAATTCATTTGAAAAAGAACAAAATAACATATGAAGGATTATTAAATTGAGTTCCATTCATAACAATCTATTAAATTTAAATCCATTTATTCTAATATATTAAATTTAGTTCCCCTTCATAACAATCTATTGTCTTGGTCTATTAGCACAATGAGAGTTGTGTACTTAGAGAAAGAAACTATATCACTCATAAAGCCATTAGTCAATATCTTATTAAATACATATCGATGCAAGGAAGTGCTAATTTCAGAACAAATCATCTATTTTGATCAAGTGAATTGTATTATTTATATTCATATTAATTTCAAAATTGAAGATATTTATGAAACTCCATTCGAAAGATTACACTTTTAAATAGTTTAGATTTAGATGAAAATACCTCTAGCCACTATTCTAAAAACTTTTTTTTAGTTTCAACGTAGATTTTATTTAAACTCAACCTTATCAAGACAAACTCTTTTTTGAAATATCATTGCAAATGAACAATTTTGAAAACAAATATACCATAACATAAAGTTTAAAACATATAACAAAAGAAAAAGGCATAGGTGACCATTTCTATAACTAAGATCCACAACCCAACAATAATATTACAAGGATTGCATAAAAATAAAATAAGGGTAGAGTTATGGCTGCTTCTTTCATGGAGAAAATAAAGTTCTTATTGACTTCATATGTTCTCCGCACACACACACACACACAAATATAATATCAATATTGTTGAAGACATAAATAAAGGTCTTTATTGGTAAACATGGGTTGCATACAGACTTCTATCAGGTAGTAAATTTCCTCCTAGAATAAGGTTAATGAAAGAAAATAGAGCTTGATAAGGATAAATCAATCATAAATAAAAGTCTTTGCTTAAGCTATGCCCTCTTTGATTGCTATTGGGCACTCAATAAATATAATACTAAATTTCTAAAGTGTAATATGAATAGTTGTTTGAAAGGGAACCCAGGGATAACTAGAGTTGGGGGTCTGATAAGAGATTGTAGAGGGAATCTGATTCTAGAATTTACTAAGAATTTAGGTACAAACTCTAATAACTATGTAGAGTGAATAACAATGTGCTATGGAATTAAAAAGTTACAATACTTTGGGGTGGATAATATTGTGATGAAGAAAGACTCAAAAATTAATATTGACATATTGCAGAACAAAGCGAAATTCCCATGGAATCTCTATACTCTAGTATCTGACTGTAGAAGATGCTTTCTCTCTTTTAATAAGGTGATAATTGAACACACTTTAAGAGAATGAAAGATAGTTGCAAATTATTTTTCTACTTGGAGCCTAGCCTATGACAATTGGCATCATGTTATTGCCTTCTACAATATGCAAGAACTAAAGGACATTTTTATAAATGATAGAATGAAAAATCACGGAAGTTAGTAAGAGAACAGGCTTGTGTGTTCTTGAAGGATATAGGTGTAGAGTGAAAATTCTTAAAGTATTTTTCAAAATGTTTTGGCATATATGCACCAAAATCATACAAAAAAGTGGTCAAGTATCAAGCTAAATTGACATAGGAATTTTTGTAATAGAACTTATTTAAACCTTTTTAACTTAGCATTTAGAGGTGGTTGTAAAAATATGAAGACTACCATTTTAGAGCAGATGATTAAAATTTTAGCGAATATTTATCTTTTTTTGGAAATGATGACACTTAAGGTGGGTGATAATGCTGAAGTCGAGAATATTTGGCCGATGAATTTGAAGTACCTTCTAAAAATGAAGAAGTATGAGCTAAGCCCTTTCATTATTAATTGTAAGTGTCCTATCATAAGTTAGAAAGTTTCCAAATTAGTCAATGGGTGTACATCAATAATTAAAGAGGGGTGATTCAGTGGGGATGGTAAATTAGTAAGCATCTTTATAATTATTGCCCTTCACCTCATATCTTTTGTTAGCGATTCTTGGCTCTCTGCAAGCTTTCATAAAATCCTAGTTAAGTGTCCTAGTTTTAGTGAGAAGATAATCATGTAGAGTGAGACCATTGATCAGAGTATTGTGAGGATTGAAAATAACTTAGAGGAGGGAAACCAATTTTTTTATAAAGTCTACATTATGGGTCACCCTCTAAAACGTGTTGAGATGAGAAGTTGAAGGGATTTGATTGTAAAACAAAGAAATATGTAACTACTTCAAAAGGGTAGGGCTAGATAATTACATTCTAGTAATACACAACCATAAAACTCTATTGTCTTCAAAAATTTCCAAATCATGATATAAAAGTTAGGTTGTTATTTGGAGTGCTAAGTCTAGCCCTATGGGAACCCCCAAAAAGAGTAGAAATTTTAGAAGAAATCACTGAAGTGTATAAGTAGGACTCAAAAGGTAATTTAGATAGTGAAGAGGGAGATAATAAACTTAAACCCAAGTCAAGTTTAGGGGAGAGAAGGTTTGCAAGATTTAGAAACAAAAAAGAAAGAACTATAAGGAGGAGAACAAGGAGGAAACCCATGATACTCAGAACAAAGAGGTGATATATGAAACTAAAGTGAAGGAAACTCTGGAAATAATGGGAAGTAACACCACTAAAGATGATGACTTTGAAGCAGAAGATGCTGAAGGAATAGAAGATGAGGAACATGAATCTTAGGATTATCGTATTGAGGTTGACCTAGGAATTCAAGAGAAGGTCTAGTTGCCCAAAATGTTAGAGGATGAGTGTAGTAAAGAAAAAGACAATCCTTTGACCAATGTGCAAAACAATATTCACAATGTTGAGAAGGACTTTACTAGAAAGTTAATGGAGCTTCAGGGAAAAGTTGATATCCTCAATAAAAAAGTTTCTAGTTTTATAACAAGTGTCAAGATTGGGGTGGTGATTTCCTCTATTTGTAGGGTTCAGAAGGAAATATTTAGGAAGGTTGTGTTTGGCACCATCACTAGAAAGAGAAAATTCAAGAAGGATGACCTACTTCAGGACAAAAATTTTGAGGAGGAAAAAAACCTTAAGGATCTCACCAACTTGATGGAGGACCTCAAGTGGTTGGTAGAAGATTGGGAAACTTTTAAGAAGACTTAGTTATTTTTTCTTGCTTGTTCCTTTTTTTTTGTCTTTTATCAATACTTATGTGTTTCTTCTACTTAGACTTGGTACATTGTGTTCTCACTATTAGAGTGAGGTTGTCATTGCATCAAAAGATTGATCTGTCAATGCTTGATACAACCACTCAACTTATAGTACACAGGAGGTGGTTAAGCCCTTGTAACGAATGCCAAGGGGAGCATTGAACAAATTTCTAATAATCTCCCCCTTAGTGTTACTTGAGTGTCTAAGGGTTTGAACTTGTCACCAAGCTTTGATACCACTTGTTAGAGTGGGGTTATCGTTGCATCAAATACCGATCTATCAATACCCAATACAACCACTCAACTTATAGTACACAAGAGGTGGTTAAGCCCTTGTCAGGAATCCTGAGGGGAGCATAGAACAAATTTCTAACATTCACTTATAATTTTGAAACACAAAATTAAAACTTGTATGTATTTGGTTAATCCCCACTCCTATTGGGGCTCAAAAACTTTCTTTGACTTTGCTAGTTATTGTAGTTTAAGTAATATTGTTAGTGTTGTTAGCGTTGATATTGTTATTACTCTTTGAACTTGATGGTTTTTTATTAATGCTACTCTAGTGTGACTCTTGCCATTTGGGCTTCAATTACCCTTTTCTTTTGCTTGGTTGTAATGACATAAATTAGTTAAAGGAGTGTAGTAATGTTGTTACATGGGTTCAAGACTCGTTTCCCACCTTTCTTAATCAAAAAAGATTTCCAACATGAACTATGAAATCCAAACTTGAAATATTTCTTATGAATAGGATTTTTTTTACTACCAATGCTAATAAATTTCCAATGAAGTACAATATACATTCCCACCATCTCTCTTACATTCATTGTATCATAATAACAACCAATCCTATCATAAGTTTAATCAAAAGATATAATTTTTTTGAAGTGTCAATTAATGAAAGATTAAAGAAGTCAATAACATTAAATTTCCATAGTCCATAATACTTGTATTGTTTCTTTTGGTTACACCTATATGCCATAAAAGATTAAGAGAGCGTTATCTCACATAATTGCAACTAGAAACAACAATAAATAATTAAGGGGGTGTTATTGCTAACTTGATCTAGTTATCATGAATTTTTCATGTTCTTAAAATACTTTATTTAAAATATAAAAATACTTCATATGTATTATGCCTCTGATATAAAATAAGGATGCAATAAAGAAAGAGCATTGATCATTTGGAAATTATTTTTATCTCTCTTAATTAAAAAAAATTGCAATATTCTTAATGATCGGAATCATGGTATTGAAAATAATTCCTTAAAAATATTTTGAATACTTCAATTTTTAAGATTTACTTTCATTTTCTTTGTTTGATTTGATAACACAATTGTTATGTAACGATTTTGAATACTTCAATTTTTAAATTTTACTTTCATTTTCTTTGTTTGAATTGCTAACACAATTGTTATGCAACAAAACAATGATAGATTCTCTTAAAATTATTTTTAATGACCACAATTTTATTAATATAAGTCTTTTCTTTGTACAAACAAGCAACCTAATCTGCTACAACATTTATTTTCCCTAAAATAAATATACTCCTTACTTTCTTATTGGTGCACCAAGAATACTTATTATCAATACAGAATAATATTGTTCAAGACATGAGTAAAGGTCTTTATTGGTAAAAATGGGTTGTGTATGGACTTCTATTAGGTAGTAAATTTCTTGTTGAAACAAGTCTAACAAAAGAAAATAGAGACTGACAAGGATAAAACAATCATGAGTAAAAGTCTTCATTGAAGTTACACCTTGTCTGATTGCTAGTGGACACTCAATGAATGCAATAACATTTTCTAACATGAACTATGAAATCCAAACTTAAAATATTACCTATGAATTTTTTTTTTACCACCAATTCCAATAAATTTTCTATTAAGTACAATATACATTACCACCATCTCTCTTACATTCATTCTATCACAATTACAAAATGATATTTTCTTAATACACATTACAAGAAGTAAACACTAACTCATAGGTCAATAAATTTTACAATAAAAGATATAAATAATATACTCAATTTCCAATGTGATCCAAATCATGTCAGCAATGAATTATATAGAACCCAAATCAACAACCTCAAATATACACATCACCAACTCCATACAAAGAATCATAACATATTATTTCACCAAGCAACTAGAACTTGAATGAAGAAATGCCTACATAAAACAAAATAAAAAAATCTAATATATTTAATCAATGTGAACCTACAAACTAATAATAACACAATCCTAAAACAATAATAAGTAGCATGAATACCATCCAAAAAATTCACATAATCTCTAACTCAAAATCTAAACTAATGTTCAATACTAATCAACACAAATATTGAACTACCAAACCTTATCATAATAAGAGATAGCTTTTTGTATTCTTAATCACAAACACCAATAGCTAGGGACATAATTATAACTCCCAATTGATACAAACACCAACTTCACAGTCTTAAAAATCAAATCCAATTCACACCAAAACAAATACTTAGTCACTGAACTATGAACATTGTAGTACCAACGACATAATATATCTCTTAAACAACCATGGAAACCTTTGTAAGTTGACTCTAATCATCAAGAAACATATCAAAACCTCGAACAAGAAGAAAAAAATTGATCTTCAATATATCATCTAAACGTCATGAATTATCCAAATTTAACAAACACAATATATTGTCTACAACAACTATAATAATATGTGAATTTCAATGAAAAGACACAATTGGTATCATACATCACTAATATTTGTCATACTCAAATATCCAACAAAGTGTTGGTCAAGTCAACAATGAAAAGGACAATTTAGAATATGTAGTGGATATTTGTTCAAAATGACCACTTTTTGAACTCCGTGCACATAAAATATCTTATAAAATTTGTAATAACATTGTAGGAGGACAAAAGAAAAAGATATGATCACTTAAATTGTAAATAAAGAAAATCCAAAAAACTAGAAATTTTGATGTATCCTTTAATACCTTAGGATATATGAAATAAACTATAAAACTACTGAATTTTTTTCCCTTGTAGAACTCTTAAAATATATCTCATAAAATACAAATAACTACAATGCGAGACAATGTGATATGAAATCGAATTACTTACACTAGATTATTCAATAAAATAAAACTAGTAAGAGCACTTGCAACCAATCAAATTAATTATATTGTTTGTGAATCATTACAAAAGAAGGTTTTAATATGTATTGGAAAATTAGTCATATAATTATGAATTATAAAATTTAAGGAGATTTATAATGAATGATTCATTAGGCACAACACTTGTTAAAGGTTTGTTAATTGCGGTTACAAGTGATGTGGGCTTACCCTTGGAGGAAACTCCATATTTAAGTGTGTTTAGACTGGAGTATATTTTGATGAGTGAACTCAAAAAATTCTTGATTCTTTAAATCTCTATGTATTCCATTCATTTTTAGAAGAAATTACGAATCATAAATCAATCAATAAATTTGACTTGAAAACTGCAAAATTAAATCCTAGTAATCCTAGTAAAAGGGCTTGGCTTCCTCTTTCTTTTTCCTAGCCTTGAAGACACAATATTCCATGGAATATAGAATAAGGTATGGAAAATAAATCAGATCATGGTTCTTGAAATGGTTGAGAATGGGGAAATGGTAGTAATACAGTACCTGGAATCGATCCTCAAAACTAATATACCTCATAATGGTGTGGAAAATCACATCCTAGGGCTTCAAAAGATCCTCTCTGGGAAATCAACCATGCATGTAAACTAACTTCCTATTAGCTTTAAAGAAAATCCTCAGACTGGTTTCATCAGACACCTTGGCCTACTTGCATCAATTCTTGTCTTTCAGGGATAACTCTTTGAACCTAGTAACAAGCTCCTCCATGATTTCAAATGTCATCCCATTAATGTTTACCTTCCTACTAGTCCAAGAGTTTATGAATTACATCAATATGTACTCATCATGCTTTTCCATTTCTTCCATGAATGACAATAATCCTCCTTCCCATAGATAAACCCAAGAAACCTCACTTTTTTTGATATAATCCTCACCCTTCATTGGTTCAATGTAGTCATTGGCACCCATTTCTTTACCAAGATCAATCACAACCTTCTCAAAGTTTTTTGACATCCCCTTATTATAGATTAAATTGTGGCAGCCGCAACAGATTAAGTAATTCACATTTAAGTTGAAATTGTTAAGGTAACCAAAATCCATCATAAGAACACAAGGCTTCATAGTTTCAAAATCCCTCTCTTAGTGTCATTTGTGATCAATGCCTTACCTTGAAAAATGATCCCTCACCAACTGTAGTTGGAGTGAGGTTTGGTGAAAGTGTCAAATTGTCATCATATCTTGTTAGTTTTTAACATTTGAACAAATCCACACCACTTGTCCTTTGTATCACAAAAAGAAAATCTTCACACAATCTTGACAAAGCTTAACTTTATGAAAATAAATTTGATGGCCTTGACATCCATGCAAATTCATAAAGATGTGCGACCTTTTGTAATGTTTCTTACAACATTGTAAGAAGTACACTCACATTCCATCATCACTTGAGTTGATGATGGAGTTTTGCTGACATCCTTCCATTTGATTATTCATGTGACATTATGGCCAAATTTTTCCAACTCATCTACCACACTATTTTCTTCTCAAGAAATGTAGTCCAAGTGGACCTCTTGACACCCCTCCCTCAAATTGCGAATTTCTTCTATTATCCTTTTTATCTTCTAGCTACACCAACACTACTTTAATAATCAACATTGAATCCCCCTCAATTACCAATTTGGTAATTCCTCTAGCTCTTGCAATTCTCATACCAGATAGAAGAGTCAGGGCTTTACCTTTGTTGTTTGATTCACCTCAATAATTCCAAGTATAGGTGACCACCAACTCCCTAGTATTCTTCCAGAAGACTCCCCCAACTTTTGTACTCCTAGCCATTGCCAACCCATCAAAATTAAGTTTTAATCATGCTTTAGGAGGGGTGTGACATGTTGTTCTATGGTTGGCCATAAATTTGGAGTTATCAAACTTTTCCACCATTGGGCCTAATTCCAAAGCAAACACTCACTTCATATCTTGTCTTCCCGAGGGGTTCTGGGGGGCTTCCATCACCAGATCCCACTATGTCCCTTTAAGAGTCTTGTAACCTGTTGGACCCCTATCAAACTGGGGGTGATATTGTCCTTGAAGATTATGTTATTTTGCTCCTTCCAAATTTTCCATGAGACATATGGGGGAATTATTCTCCATAAGGTTTTTAGATATGGGTGATTAGATGATCCATCCTAGTGAACAAATTAATGTAAGTTCTCATTAACACACCACTAGACGTCCCATAACATAGGGAAACCCCTCTAGACATCCAACAAAAAAGGGTAGTGGATGAGAAGGTGTGGGATAGATCTCACTTCTTTGTAACATAACACACAACATTTAGCTAACTGATACCCTCTCTTTTTGAGATTATTAGTGGTGAGAATTCTCTTATGTAAGGTTGTCCACGAAAAGAAATTTATCTTTGGTAGGATCCATGGGTGCTAGACCATGAAGTTTCCAAATGGGGTAGGTCTCCAAACCAAAGAGTCACCAACCAGGGTGGAAGGGATTTGATAACTCTGGATAAGACTCTAGAGTTCTGGAGTGAGCCTCATCCTAGATTCTCCTAATTATGAATTCTTTTCCATTGTCTATCGGGGGTGATATAGCTTTAAATCAAAATACAATCACGTCTCGTACAAGCCTCTCTCAAGGGATGAAACCTAGTGTGCATGAGGCGGCCATCTTTTATCCATTGGTCTTCTTAGAAGTCAATGTTGTTTCCATCCCCCACAACCTAGTGAGTACCCATCTTCAAATTTTTTTTTGGTGTGCACCACATTGTTCCAAATTTTAGAACCCTGGGGGACTACATGGGACCACAAGATGTGTTGGAACAAGTCACCTCCAAGATACTTGGCATTCACAATATTGCACATTACCCAAGGAGTTCATCAATTTCTAGCTGACCTTAGTCAAGGGGGCCTTATTCATATGTCCTATGCTCCTGATGTTCAGACCCAAAAGAGCCTTAAGATGACAAAATTTTTCCCATCCCACCAAGCTCATTCTAAATCTCTCTTTAGATCCCAACCACAAGAAATGTCTTTATAGTTTTTCAAGAACATCCCTATATCTTCCAAGGAGTTTAAAAATAGAGATGAAATACATCAGAATACCCTATAAAGAGGCTAAGAGAAGTTGGAGTTTCCTAGCGCTGCTCAGGATCTTTTCTTTTTAGCCTACAAGTTTTCTTTAAAAGTGTTCAACCAGCCCATTCTAGTACTGGGTGGAAGCTTCCTTGATTGTCAATGGAAGGCCAAGATAGGTATCCAAAAGACGTGTCTCGTTGTATTCAAAGATTTTGGTCACCTTTTCTCTCAAGCTAGTGTCTGTATTGAAAAAATATAATTTACTTTTCTAATAATTGATGCATTTTCCCAAAACCTTCTCATACTAATTTAGAATTTCTTTCAAATCCCTAGCTTCATGGAGTAAAGATATGCCAAATAAGGTGTCATAAAAAAATTTCTTGATAACCTATGGGGGGCACAAAGATGCAAGTTTAATGCCTTTTATTCTACCAAAATTAGCCAAGGACACTAAATTTCTGCTCAACATCTCTACCACAATGATGAATAGGTAAGGTGATAGGGAGTCACCTTTCTCTAGACCTTGGGAGGAAGAAAAATTCTAATAAAATTCTCATTGAATCCTAACTTGATCAGAATATCAAAAAAAAAATCCCTCTTGATCTTAACATAGAATGAATTACCTCATGTGTGGTTATGGGCACATTGAGAATTTGTTGCCCTGATATAAAACTATTCTGGTGTAGGCCTATAAACATAGATCAAGCAAGGGCTTGATGAGGTTAACCATAATCTTTGTGAGGGCTTTATAGATCGTGTTGTAGATACTTATGGATCTAAAATATTCAAGATGACTAGGGTTATCCATCTTAGGTATTAATATTGTGAATGTCTAGTTAAGTTCCTTCAACAACTTTCCAATACTGACAAAGTCATTCACAATGTGAACCATGTCATACTTAATGATATCCCAAAATTCCTAATAAAAGGTCAGGGGATACCCATCAAGCCCTAAGGCTTTGTACTGGTTTATACTGAACAATAGCTTTTTTACCTCCTCCTTATTGACCTTACCAATCATGGCCTCATTCATCTGTTCACCCACCACTAAATTTAGTGACCTTAAAATACTTTCTTGCATGTTAATAGTGACCTAAGTAAATGGGGGTTGTAGATCTCCTAAAAATAATTAATGGACCAATCTTTAATACCCTCCACTTTCATTATCTTTTGACCATTATTGTCAACCAAAAGGTTTATGGTGTTCCTCTTTTTTCTCCTTGATGCTAAGCTATGGAAGAAGGCCATATTTTGGTCACCCTCCTCCAACCATTGAACCCTAGATCTCTAATTCTAGAAGATTTTCTCTTGATTCATAAAGATCCATCCTCTAACCTCTTTGCAAATTCTTTCAAGTTTCCTAGCAATACAAAAATAGTCATTCCTTCAACCAAATTATTCCACCACCACACAATACAATCCATGAACTCTAGATGTTAGTGCTACATGATTTCATACCTAAAAGGGCCTTCATCTATTAGTTTGATTTTGTATCCATGAGAAAACTAATATAGAATGGCCTAAGATGGTCCTCAGATCTTCCTTTAGGGAGGTACGTGGGAGAATGTGCCAACTGACTAAGATAAGGACCCTGTCAAGCCTAACCTGGATAAGATATTTGCCCATTTTTTTGTTAGACCATGTGAAAGATGAACCTTGAAGGTTAATATCAATCAAGTCATTCCTCCTAAGGAAGCCCTCCAAGTCATGCATACTCTTAGAGAAATCCTCCAATCCCCCCATTTTCTCCAAAGGGCAGAGAGGAGTATTAAATTCTCCCATACACAATATGTTGTCCTATCTCATTAAATCTACCATTTTAGTTGCCTCGTCCTAGACTACTAGCTTACCATTACATGTGTTGGGGCATAAAAGTTGAACAAATTCTAGTTACCAACTTGGGAGGTGAAACCCATTAACAAAAAATAGGTATTGAGGAGGATCACCTTGCCCACTACCTTGTTCAGGTTCCACAACATTGCAATGCCTCTAGATGCACCATTTTCACCACTAGATGCAAATTTAACTCTTGGCCAAATGTAATCAACCACTCTAGAGAACACATACTCTATCATTTTCACTTCTTGAAAAGAATCATTTTAGTATTAAGTTCAATGATCTTTTGTTTAATTTCATACTACTTCCTGGGACTATTAAGCACTCACATTCTAGGATATTATCTGCATCTCTTGTGTGGTTGGATTTCCTTCAAGGTTCTTGTTTTCCTCTTGTGCTATTTCTTTTTCTATTTCCTTCTGATGAAGGTTCTTGATCAGAGGTTTACCCACCCTTGCAAGTTGTTCACCCAACATCGTCCCTATTTCCACCTCTAGCATTCCTCTTAGGAACCATCCATTCAACTTTATTACTTAGGTAGTTAAGGCTTGCAACTATAGAGGTAGGGGAAAGCATTTCCAAAATACCTTAGAGTGAGACCACCAGGGTATCCTTTGTGAGTAGTGAGTCATTGGCCTTGCTCAGGGATATGTTGTGGGGAGGATTCATTTCAATCTCATCAATCTTCAATCTATTTAGGCATCCTTCCCTAGGATGGGCCTATTGCATGGCATGAACTTCAATAATCTCCCCCTCCTCATGCTCCATTATTACCTATTCGTCATGTTGACCATAGATGATCTCCTTTGCTTGCTCATGAACACCCTCCTCCATAGGGGTCTTCATTCTCTCCGTTTCCTTACTACAAGCTTCCTTTAGTTCTTAGAGTTCCTCAATGGTTGCATCCATCAATCTCCCTCATTCCATAATCCCCTAGGGTTTAGTCTAGTTTTTCATCTCTGCCTTGTTTGAGCTTTCAACTACCACCACACCAAGTGAGGATACTTTATCCTTGATTTTATCACCCTTTTTACATTCAACTATCAAAACGCCAAACAAGTTGTAGCATTGGCAAAATGGTGCAACATTCTCATATATGATCAACTGCAACTAAGTACCCCATTTTGATTTTAGATCCACCATAGTTGGCAATGGTTTATTCATACCCACATTCACACAAAACTTGGCAAAGCCCAATTTAATCTTGGAGCTAGTCATTATATCCACTTTGGTGAAATGTCCAAAAGAGTTTCCAATCCATCTAAACACTCGCTCATCCCAAAACTCCAAGGGGGTTCCAGATAATTGTATCCAAACTAGTGCAGATCTATAGAGGTCAAGTTCGGGATAAAACTTGGTTTCCATTTGGAAAAAATCAACAAGCGTCTACCAAAGTGCCAGGAACCTGCCATGATTGACTCATGATTCGTTTCAATAGTGAAACTAAATAGGAAAAGGGTGCTTGCCATTACAAAAACAATCACTTATCCGAAGAGTTTCCACATAGTGGAGCACTATTTTGTCACCATGTCCATCATAGGTTGGAATGAGACAAACTTTCCAACAAGACAAAAGGATAGTCCCAAGGAAATTGAATGACCACAAAGTCTAAGAGTGAGATCTTGGTCTTGTAACCCCTAAGGAAAATATGGGTTCCTCTCTAGAATCCACAATGATCTTGAATCCAAGGATAACTCTCAACCAATTTGACTTCGGGATCTCAATCTCAACCATAACCATCATGGGACCCTCAGAGAGTGGTGGCCCAAATAGGCACAATCATCAAGAACATCACATGGTTCCATCAAACTAAGATTCACCACCAAATGCAACACTCAGGCATTCTTAGATTTAGTAGAAATGACTAGTTCAAAATCTAGGAACACATGTACCAGCTCCGATAGAGGGAGAAATAGTAGGGGGATCCATCCCCCTGATAACTATACATGAACTAGAGTTTTAGGCCATATCAAGCAGGAAGTTGCATAGCCAACTTCTAGATTAACTTTAAAAATGCTGACATCATAAGTTGTCCAAACACACATATATAATATCACTATGTTAGCTTAAAGAATAAATTTGACAATTGAGTGTCAATACACTTAACCATTTTTCCACTAAAAGAGTGCCGAGTGTTAACAAGTGCCAAGTAATAGTAAGTGCTGAGTGATATAGTTTTGTTTAGGTGCTGAGCTATCCAAGAAACAACATGTGCTGAGCATCAGCAATGCTTCAGGAGCCGAGTAACTCAGAATATCAGCATAAGAGTTTGTAATTGCACAAACTATGATGCAAACTATTTTTGCAGCCAACATAAGGAAAATATTGAAGGATTTAATGATGAGATCGAATCTTTTATCTTTCCTATGCAATCTACATGTAGCCAATAAGAAAAATGATAAAGGCATGCAACCAATTAGTAAAAGACAAGTATTGAGCGGGAAATTGAGATTCAATATGGATCATAGATCCATATCTAACCCTAAGTCCTTGAAGTCTTTATAAGGAAGACAAAATTTCATTGTAAAAATATATGAGTGGACATACAAGGGTGCACAAGGAAAACTATTTTTAGAAGCGAGGGTTATCAGATCACAAAAGGATCAAGATCAGAGAAAGCAGAAAAGGTGCTTGTATTCAGCAATCAAGGATTGTAATCTATCAGGTTCATTATACATAATACTTTCTAGCAATTGTATTAGAATGAAAATCCTATGGTGATAGGTTAGCTTAACAACTATTTTGTAGATCCTTTAATTAGGTGATTAAAATCCTTTAACAGGGTGACACTTCATGTTAAGTGTTTGTAAAGCCTTTAACCAGGTCACTATTGATATAGTGTAAAGCCTTTAACAGGGCAGACCATCAGAAGTGGTTGAACAATATTGCTGCAGTAATTTTTGTGGGTACCATCCCCACCCCAGTTTTACCTTCTTATTCCTGGAGGGTTTTTGGGTTACCAAATTCTAGTGTTATGTGTTGTTGATGCATGTGTTTAGTTTCATATTTGTTTGATGTATTTACATGCATGCAATTTACTTGCAGTTAAAAGTTTTATTGGATAATGTGTGATTCCTATTATTCACCCCCAACACCCCCCCCCCTCTCATAAGTACTCTTTCCATATTTGAATATTCCAACAATTGGTATCAGAGCTCAATCCAGGTTCTCACAAGGGAAAGCCTAACAGCTTGGAGGAAAAGATCTAAAGATGGAAGCTTTCAAACTTGGAAAGATCATTGAAAATCAGGTGATAGATGTGCAACTTGCTCTACATAGCTTGGAGGAATTTAGAAACAAGTTGAGAAATTCATTAAAAAAAAGGAAGGATCTAGCCATAGCCAAAAATGAGATAAACTACAAAGAGATTGATACCACCAGCATATTTTCCAACGGAGACACTAAAGAGTTTGATGCAGCAATAGAAGAACTAATAGAGAAAAACAAAGCTCAAACAGAGGAGATAAGACCTCTCAAGATGGAACATGAATCATAGGCCATAATGATATGTGAAATTACTAAACAAAAGAAAAGAGCAGTTGATGATAAGGTCATGATGGAAAATGACAAAAGAAATCTTGCAAACAGACTTGAATAAAAATGTACTGAATTGACAAGGGTCTCAAACATGCAGATGGATACACTTGCCCAAATGATGAACCTTCATCGTGAACTCAATGTGAAAGATATTGAGATCTCTACTTTGAAGATGCAAAATGAACAAATGCAGAATGAATTGAATAGAGAAAGAGAGGTGGCAGAGAATCTCAACAGGTCAAGTGAAGCCATCAAATATTTTGAGCAATTACTGAAATCCCCAAGATCACCCATGATACATCAGGACTTGGATACAATAGCATTGAAGTAGGAGAATCATCAAAGAGTGTAGAACAAAGAAGTGATAAAGGTAAAGATGTTAAACCTACATGTCATTTCTATGGAAAGAAAGGACATACATCTAATGTATGTAGAAGCAAGAATGCCCATCAGCATGATAAACCTAAAAGTATAAACCATTGTCATAGATGCAAGAAGAAAGGTCATCAAGCATATGAATGCATAACTAAAACTACTAAGACATCAAGATTTGATGGACATTGTTATAATTGGAAAAAGTATGGTCATAGAGCTTTTGAATGTAGATCAAAGCCTATGTGGACATTAAATCAACCAACAAAAACATCAAACCATGAATTTTGGGATTACAACACCAGGTACAGTTGTCACTATTGTCAAGAATATGGACATATACCACAGAACTGCATAAGAACACATTTTAGAGGGAACTACAAAAATGGTTGAATCAAACAACATGTTTCAGTTGCTTAAAAATTGGTCATGTCAGCAGGAATTGCCCAACAAGGTCAAAGGCATCAAGTTCTGAGTTTAGTAATGGAAAGGAAAAGATAGATGTTGGACATATCAGAAGTGAAATGAATAAGACATGGAAGAAGAAAGATGAGTATAGCACATCAAGTGCAGAGATCACTTCACCTAATAGGTCAAGTGATCACACTTCATCAAATTAAGCAAGAATAATTGTGTGGGATTGATAAACCAAGTTACATCATAAATCAGTCCCAAGACATAGAAGAACTACAAAGAAGAAATCAGCATAAGCAAAGATGCAAAGTCAAAATTGAGAACTTTGCAAGATCTGTCAAAGTTGTCTTCAGGTGCCGAGTTGCTAATAGTGATCGAGTTGATAGTTGATGCTGAGTTGTGAAATATCAATAGGAGCCAATCAAAGTGAAATAAAATGGGTGCCGAGTCATGTTGAAACCCTTTAGGTGCTGAGTAGACAGTTGGCAGTGCACTAAGCATTAATTACTCTATTTTGAAGGGTACATAAATTTGATTTTCGATCATTTTCCCACCATTCAAACAAGAAGCAAAGTTGAGAAGAGCGGAGAAGATCAAGATCAGCTCAGAAGCCATTTGTGAAGATTTCAACAGCGATTCAGGACAAGTTTCATTGAGTTGAGGTATTTTACTTAAGTTTTGAGCTATGTAGAATTTATAAACTTGTTTAAATTGTAAACCCTAGTTTGGAAAACAATGGCATTTGGGTTAGGAACCACTAAGGGTAGAGAGATTCATGAGATACAACTGGTCAACAATGAAGTTAAACAACTTGAATTTAAGCCCATTCCAGAGGTAGCATACAAGAATCATCCTGCAAGTGCATTATCAGTTATTCCAGATAAAGTTGTTATGGTCCAAGATGTTCGCAAATGTTATAACTACAAAATTGGAGCCATAGGAGATTTAGAAATCTATAATGCATATGACAAACTATGTGAGAACAAAAGATTGAAAGATGAGTTCTCAATAATAGAAAGAAAAGGATTAACCAAAACCCTAGAATTTTTGATTGTTTTCAAAACTGAATGGGTATGGATAATCTTGAGTAGAATACACGATGGAGCTTTTTGGTTAGAGTCAGGGCCAGTAAAATTCACCAAGAAAACTGTTCATAGGGTTACTGGTATTCCAATCCTAGATCGGCCAAAGACCCTGCGAAGTGACAAAAGGGAAGTAATAGAGAAAAACATAGGTGCTAAATGGAACAATAGAGGAATGACTATCGAAACAGTCATAGATCCCCTACTAGATTTTGCTGTGAGAATCATTTCACACAAATTCTATCAATCAAGTAGGTTAAATAGTGTACCTTGTATAGCAGTTGATGTTGCATACAAGATAATAAAAAAGGATCACACTTATGATCTAGCAGAGCTCATGTTTCAACAGATTAATGAAAATATGGGAGCTATAAGGAAGAGCAAGGGAGCTCAGTGCAAATTTGGATCAGTTTTGATGTGCATATTTTTCTATCTGATGAAAGAATTCCTTTCTATGAGTAAGGTCAGATGGAGTCCAAACAAAACAATTGTTGAACAAATCAAT
The DNA here is from genome assembly GCA_028749045.1 of Cupressus sempervirens. Taxonomy (NCBI): domain Eukaryota; kingdom Viridiplantae; phylum Streptophyta; class Pinopsida; order Cupressales; family Cupressaceae; genus Cupressus; species Cupressus sempervirens. The sequence goes on from CM053792.1 coordinate 831,384,088, forward strand.
GGTGAAAATTTTGATGCCCAAATGACTAGTTACTTTGAGGACTTCAAAAAGTCCATGAAACAAAGAATGAGGATTCTAGTCTCATTGACTGAGAAATATGAAAAGGACATTTGTTTTCTTGTAGATATAGATTATACCTATATACAAGCAGTTATACCTAGAGTAAGATGGCTTAGGCCACTAGGTTATGAACTTGATATTGATCAAGCTTCTACAACGATAACAACCCTACTTGTAGAAGAAGTTAATAAAAATGCAAAAACTTTTGGAACCTATGATGTTGTTAAATCAAGGGTGATAATATATTTGAAGATTGCTTCTGCAGTAAAGAAGAAAGAAAAAATGGTGAGACAAATCAAGAAAAAATTTGGCATTGAAGAAGAAGAAACAATAGAAGAGGAAGGAGAAGACATTGAAGAAGAGGGAGATAAACCTCAAGGTCTGACTCAAGGGTTAGGAGAAGATAAAGAGGAAAGTGCTGAGGAAGAAGAAGCCGAGGAAGCACCAGTTAAAAGAAAAGCCACAACTCCTCTTGCTCCTCAATCCAAGGGGAAGAAAGTAGCTGCTCCTGCACCAAAGAGACCTACCACTAGGGCTGCAGCACAAAAAGCCCAAGAGGAGGCAAAAGGAAAGAAGAAAGACTCAAAGAAGACTGCTGCCGAGTCTAAGAAAAGAAAATTTATTCCCTAGCCTGAAACAGATGAGGAGAAGATAGAGTCAGAGGACAATAGTCAATTTCAAGTGCTAAGACACAAACCTCAGATTGCTATTGACAAATTATGTTCAAAAATTAGGAATGATGATTTGAAAGGTTTAAAGAACCTGAATTTTTCTAAGCTCACCAAAGAAGAGCAAAATAAATTAGAGGAATCTATGTATGCTATGATGGATGAATATAAGCACACACCTCTAGAATTAGATGAATCTATGCCAAAAGAATTGTATAAAATTGTAGAGGATAAATGGCATTTTTGTTTACAAATGGAAAAAGAGATAAGGGAGTCAACATTCGCTAGATTGTTGCTTGATTTGACTAAGATCAAGTAACAAATGCAGTAAAAGGGCATAATAATAGATTCACTCCCAAGCATAGAGCATTCAACATATTACAAAATAAAATTGAAGAGGTAGTTACAAAATCCACAAGATTGTGGAAAATAGTTTACAAGAAAATAGAAGATGTTAATAATGAAGAATATAAGGTAGAGGCAAGTGCCAAGAAAAGGGAAAAGAAGGTGTCAGGAACCAAAGAAAAAGAGAAGGAACAAGTGGAGAAGAAGAGTAAAGAAGAAAAGGAAGAAAAGGCACATACATAGGAGAAAGAGGAAGAGAAAGATACAACTGAGCCACAAGATCAAAGTATGCAAGACACACAGGTATCTCCTCCTAGTCCTCCTCATGCCATCATCACACCTGCAGATATTATAAAAATAAAATATGTTATAGACACTTCAAATCCAAACATCAATCCATTAACTGCAGAGGATTTAGAAATCCTTGACCAATCATCACTAGTAGCAAAATTAAGTTCAAATCCTGTATTGGTCAGTGTTGATGAATTACAGAATCTAGTAGTTAAAACAAAGATAGTCAAGGTAAAAGCACAAGTGCCACCTTCGACCATACAAACTACTGGTATTCTATTTCTTCCACCACCACCTCCACCAAGTGTAGTCACTTATACACTTCAAATGCCAAGTACAGCAGCAGGGGAAATAAAAGAAACATATGAACAACCAATAAGTTCAACCCCACCTAGTGATCATAAAAGGGATACTCAAGCTGAAGAAAAAGATGAGACAAAGAAGAAGGAGGAGACTGCAATACAAACACTGGTTGCATTACCAAAATCTGGTACTCCAACACAAACTCTTCAGTAGCCGAGCACAAATGGGTTACAACTATAAATCAGGACACCAGGCTCGAGCTCATCAAAGGCAGTCAGGAAACTTCACTATGGAGTTCCTAAGCTTGATGAAGAAATAAAAATCCCATATTATGAATCTAGCACTCTTACTGAAGAAAAGATCAATGAAATTCAGAGTGCATTAGACAGAAGAAGGAGACAAGAAGCACTAAGAAAAGAACACAAGCATAAGCTTACCTTGAATGAAATCAAAGACATATTCATAGAAGCTTTTTGCTTACAGTCTCCAGATGAGTCAAGATCAATTATAGAGCAACTATTTGATATAGTTGACCAAGTGACTAGTGAAGACCAGGAAACAAATGCCAAATTGCTCGAATAGTTAGAAAGGAAGTTCCAAGGCAAGGTAAATAGTAAAATATCCAGTGATATAGCACTGTCACAAGAAGAACTGGCAAAGAAAATTAAAACAGTTAAAACTATACTAGGAAACATCTTTTCTCTGTACAACACGTTGTGTGATTTTTCCACATTCACACAGGACACTAGCCAGAAAATACTAAGCTTGGAAAATAATCTGAAGATTTCTAGCATGCAACTCTCCACAAATCCAGCTCAGAGTGAGAAGCATTTTGCCCAATCGCTTCACACACAAAGAGAGTTAGATGTCTTAGCAGCAAAAGAGGCAAACAAAAAAGCTAAATTGATGCAAATTCAATCATCAATAACTCCTCATTTGGAACTACTTCATAATGAGCAGATAAATGCAGAGACAGTCCTCAAGAAAGACCCCAATCTTTCTTCATCTGATGGACTTGTACACCTAGTCGTAGAGATTGCCATCTAGCATAAGACATTGGATGTTGCACTAGCAAATTGGGATGCAGCTCTGAAGGTACTCCTTGAAGTAAATAGTACATTTTTGGCCAAGTATGGCATTTCCTTGTAAGACCCTTGAAATAAGTGTCAAAAAGGGGGAGAATAAGTATGGGGGAGTGGTAAGAAGAGATTAAGTATGGGGGAGTTCAGTACAGGAATAAAATGATAAGTATGCTAAAAGGGGGAGATAGCAAATTTTGGGAGCAAATTTTGACATAGCAAATTTTGATCAGTCATAATGCAGAAATAGGACAGAACTCACTAAGTGTATATACAGGATCAACTAATAAGGAGTGTTAAGGATCTTAGTTAAGTGTTTTTGCTACTCATGTCAAAGGGGGAGATTGTTAGGTTAAAGAATAAATTTGACAACTGAGTGTCAATACACTTAACCATTTTTCCACTAAACAAGTGTCGAGTGTTAACAAGTGCCGAGTATTAACAAGTGCCAAGTGTAACAAGTGCCGAGTGTCAACAAGTGCTGAGTGTTAACAAGTGCCGAGTGTTAACAAGTGTCGAGTATTAACAAGTGCCGAGTGTTAACAAGTGCCGAGTAACAGTAAGTGCCAAGTGATACCATTTTGTTTAGGTGTCGAGCTATCCAGGAAACAACATGTGCCAAGCATCAGCAATGCTTCAGGAGCCGAGTAACTCAGAATATCAGCATAAGAGTTTGTAATTGCACAAACTATGATGCAAACTATTTTTGCAGCCGACTTAAGGAAAATCTCGAAGGATTTAATGATGAGATCGAATCTTTTATCTTTCCTATGCAATCTACATGTAGCCAATAAGAAAAATGATAAAGGCATGCAACCAATCAGTAAAAGACAAGTATTGA